>LPNX011131448.1:306741-344867 GCA_001517045.1 Pseudotsuga menziesii | reverse complement strand
GAATATAAATAGAGGTGTAGTGCTCCTCATTTGAGACACACACACTCTCACTTGTGTAGCGCATTAGTGGAGAAGAGAAGTAGTTGGAGAAGGAGGAGGACCAGGCTTTGATCTCCTTGCTGGTTTTATATTTTATCTTTTTGGGGCATCTATATTGAGGAAGCTTTTGTTGGGTTTTTCCCTTTATGGTTTTCCTAGGATAAATCTTTGTGTTCATTTTTTATGGTTGTGGTTGTCTATCTTTCAGTGATCCTGTTTATATGCTTTTGTCATGAAAGTGAAATGAAATACTGGTGTCTTAGCTAAGAATATGAAAATTTAATATGGTATCAGAGCCACCCTAAAAAGAAGACATTATGCAGATACAAAATATAAGGCTTCTTAATTTTTGGTTCTCTCTCCATAATTTATCAGCAAAAGAAGGCTAGGCTGACTCTCCATTGAAGGGCACATCTTTCTTTCGAAACAGAATTCGATTCCAAGCATTTTCAGTTTTCGGTGTGGCAAATTAGGGCTTCTTGCAGAAGAATAATTTTTTAGTGATCCCAGCATAGGATTGATCTCCTCATCAAAATCGAATTCTAGAGACCTGGATCAAGTTTTTTGGTTGGGTGAAACTCCGGGAAAGTCAAACCCTAGTTTGACCCTGAGCTAGAAAAACCCTAAATACTAAAACTGCTAAGTTTTGGTACATTCGCTATATCCCGCGATTGGTGAAGTTTCAGGAGCTAAAAATTGCAAAGACCTAAGATAAAATCTGGATGTACCCTGTGTCCAAAATTCCGCCTCAGATGCGCTATATTTTTGGAGATATGATCCCTCCACGTTAGGGTTCTAGCCTCTTCCAGAATTCATCCCTAAATAGGACACCTAGGGAACATTGCTATAGGTTGGGCTAAAGAGGTCCAAATTGAATTCTGGAAGAAGTTCCAAAAATATCAGGGACTGTACTTTCTATGGTCATAATTTCAGAATGAAAATATGAAACAGTGACACGTGGCAGTCCGTACAACTTCGCTGTTCTGAACAGTCCTGTAACAGGTCACCATGGGAAAAGGATCATAAATCCCAATTAGTGAAACCAATTCTGATGAAAACTATGGTGTTGGATCAGGGACATGTGAGGTTACCTTAGTGAGAAATTTTTGAAACATAGGAGCAATAATTTCATATATATCACAGAAACAATGACAGGCATTTCTACAGAAGAAATTGGAAAACTAGGGCTTCCTGTTCCGGGAGCTTCCCTCCACTATTTTCAGAAAACGAGTACATTAGACAGCTCCATTTGAAGAGATATATATTTCTATCCAATCAGATCTTAAAGATTCCAAGTTTTTAAAATTAGGGTTTCTCTGACAAACCCTAAATCAGCTAGCTATGGAAGCAGGACGGACACCTCAAATCGGTAAGATCTAATCTTTTGCTATTTGCATTTGAGGTTCTCATTTCAAAGTGATATATCACATCAGCTTGATGATAAGCTTGGTAAAGTTGACAACTTCCAAGCATGGAAGTATCTGATCTCTCTAAAGAAAATGAATTGGACACCTACATAAGTAGAGAGGTTCTAATTCCATACGGAGATGAGGCTCAAAGCCTTACACAAGAAGAACTTGATCAAGGCCAAGAAGATCATTGTTGATTCAATCACAGATCAACTTGTACCACAAGTGTATTCCCTAAAGACACTGAATATGTTTGATTCCTTGATCAAGCTATTTGAAGATAAGAACTTAAATCAAAATATGGCCTTGAGAAAACAGTTGAAGAATGTGAAGATCCAGAATGCAGAACAACTTGAAGCAGTAGAAGAAGAAGTGGAGAATGCAGAAGTGGTGATAGCCACCTTGAATGGCCTCCCAAGATCATGGGATTCATGCAAATAATGTATGCCAGAATAAATTAATTGCTTTCAGCTCGACTCATAAGAAGAGAAGAAGAATATGGGAGCAATTGAAGATCAAGCTCTCACCATTCAAAGAAGATCCCTCAAGGGATGAGCAATATAAAGAACTCAATTCTTGTCATTTGGATAAGAAATGATGATTTCAGGAATGAAGAAGATGATAAAGCAGAATGATCAAGATGGAGTCTACCCGCAAAACAAATAAAAGATAAGTATTCAATTGTCATTTCATGATATTGTTTTGTTATACATTTGATTATATTCAGTTGATGTGTTGTGCATGATAGATTGTTTGCATTAATGACTGTATACTACTAATATGCATGTGATGGGTAAGTAGCTCATGGTGCTATACAACTCTCCATTGCTACTTATCAAACCTCTTTGCTGACATATTGGATTAGTGCACAATCTCAATAATGTCATGGTAGAGATGGAAGGCATCTAGAAAGTTTATGTGAGATATGGATGAATGTTGTATTGACTAAACAGTTGCATGATGCATAAGAATTTGTCGTTATGCATATGTTTTATGAAATAGTTCTAACCATGCAACTGGTGCATTTGAATTGTAGGAAAGGTCCTGTACAACCTCCTACAAGAAAAGAAGGATGAGACTTGTTCTGAAGACAAGTGATGACAATTCAAGATTCACTCCAATAAACATGAATCTGAAGCTCCCAGGGTCAGAGACACTATGACGAAAGAGAGAGCTTCAGAAAGTGGTAGATCCACCTTGAAGGATGAAGACCAACATGGGTACAAGAGATAACTCAAGATGAAGAAAATAATGCTATGAAAGAAGCTACGATCAAAAAATAAATAAAATAACAGTTGATCCTGGGGAATGATGTATACGATATGATTTCAAGACATAAAGGGAAGTACATAGTATCTTCCATATGGATCTACAAGAACAAGTGTACAAATCAAGGTTCGTGATTTTCCTCAGAAAGAATAGACTATGACATGACATACTCTATTGACCAGTATATATCAAGCACCTGTACAGAATGAAGAGGGAAGATGATACTCCACTTCAGGGGGAGTCACTACAGAAAATTATATCTGACTTCGACATGGTATGACATGATGGATAGCTTCATGATGGATCGAGACTTTACCAAGAGTAAAGTGGGTTCCAACATTCAAGGTTGAATACAGAAGACTAGGATATGTCAATGACCTGAGAAGACAAACTCATAGAAGATGTTATGATACTAGAATGATGTTTGGGATATAGTACTCAAACCAGAAAGCAAGAATGTGGTATCTTCCAAATGGATTTGCAAGATAAGATATGTTGCTAATAGAAGTAAGGTAAGACTTGTGGCTAGAGGTTTCTATCAGAAAGAGGGGAATTAATTCAAAATAGACACTAACTCCAGGAAGTAAGGTACCCTTCCTTCAAAACTATCATGGTAGTTTCTTCCATGATGAAGTAAAGACAAGTCTTCCTTAATGGTATGATTGAGGAAGAGTTTTACATCGAATAGTCACGAGGATTTGAAGTTGAAGATAGATGGAATCAAGTATGCAAGTTGAAGAAGGCCCTCTATGGCCTGAAGCAAGCTCCTAGAGCTTGGTATGGAAGAATAGATAGTTTCCTGATGAGCATGGGATTTTCCAAGAGTAAAGTCGATCCTAACCTTTCCTACAAGGTTGTAGAAGATGAACCTGTCATTCTATTACTATATGTGGATGACTTATTCTTGACAAAGAATGAGAAACAGATCATGGAAAGCAAGAAGAAACTAGCAAAAGAATTTGAGATGAAAGACCTTGGGTTAATGCATTGTTTCCTAGGTCTGGGAGTATGGCAAAGTTCAAAAGGAATATTTCTCAACCAGGGAAAGTATAGAGATATTTAAGAGATTCAATATGTTGGAATGCAAAGTCATGGCCACACCCATGGACTCCATCCTGAAGCTGTTAGCTGATGACTCATTAGAGTTAGTGGATGTGACTCACTACAGACAGATCATTGGGTCATTGATGTACTTAACAAATACTAGACCAGACATTTGTTTTGCTGTTAACACCTTAAGTCAATAACTTGTTCAACCAAGACGGGTTCACCTAGTAGCTGCAAAACATGTGATGAGATATCTAAAAGGGACTATAGACTTTGGTCTATACTATGAGTATATATTGTATGGCTACACAGATGCAGATTGGGATAGAAGTATCTCAGACAGGAAAAGCACATAAGGTAGATGCTTTTGTTTGAGGTATGCTATGAGTTCATGGTTTAGCAGAAAACAATCCAGTATTTCTCTTAGCACGGTTGAAGCAGAATACATAGCAGATTGCTCTACTAAGTTGTGAAGCCATATGGCTTCAGAAGCTGATATTAGGTCTCTTTGACCTGAAGATAGATACTACAATGATTCTATGTGATAACCATAGTTGTGTTGACAAAGAACCCTGTGTTCCAACGTAACACATAGAAATCCGATATTTCTACATACAAGATAAGATGCAGATGATGATACTGTAGATGCAGATGATGGTGATTCAGTATTTCTATACTGAATATAGAGATGATGATGTTTCAGTATTACCATACTGAAGATATAGATGATGATGATTTCAGTATTCACATACTGAAGATATAGATGATATTTCAGTATTTACATACTGTAGATATAGATGATGGTGATTTTGTATTTCTATACTAAATATAGAGATGATGATGCTTTCAGTATTTCTATACTGAAGATATAGATGATGATGCTTTTAGTATTCACATACTGGAGATACATATGGTGATAGATCAGTATTCAGATACTGAATATGTAGATGATGATGGTTTGGATGATGATGTGCTGACAAAGCCTTTGCCTCAAGTAGAGTTCGAACACTTTCGAGACAAGCTTGGTGTTGTTCGAAAAGACCTTCCTCGAAAGGGGGAGTAGTGATGTTGCAGTGGGATTGTATCATCCCTGGGCATTTGCCCTAAAGTGATCCAGAGACCTTGGTCCTCGAGAATGAAGAGGGATTGTATCATCCCAGGACATCTGTCCACAATAGATCCGGTGACCTTGGTCCTCAAGAACGTGGTGGGATTTATCGTCCCTGGGCACTTGCCCTAAAGTGATCCAAAGACCTCGGTCTTCGAGAATGAAGAGGGATTGTATCATCCTGGGACATCTGTCCATAATAGATCCGGTGGCCTCGGTCCTCGAGAATGTGGTGGGATTGTATCATCCCTGGGCACTTGCCCTAAAGTGATCCAGAGACCTCGGTCTTCGAGAATGAAGAGGGATTGTATCACCCTGGGATATCTGTCCATAATAGATCCGGTGACCTCCGTCCTCGAGAATGTGGTAGGATTGCATCATCCTTGGACATCGTCCTAAAGTGATAGGGACTGATTCTCCCGTAATCAATTCGGTGGCTTCGGTCCTCGAGAATGTGGTAGGATTGCATCATCCTTAGACATAGTCCTAAAGTGATAGGGACTGGTTCTCCCGTAATGAATCTGGTGGCTTCAGTCCTCGAGAATGTGGTAGGATTGCATCATCCTTGGACATAGTCCTAAAGTGATAGGGACCGATTCTCCCATAATCAATCCGGTGGATTCGGTCCTCGAGAATGTGGTAGGATTGCATCATCCTTAGACTTAGTGCTAAAGTGATAGGGACTGATTCTCCCATAATCAATCCGGTGGCTTCGGTCCTCGAGAATGTGGTAGGATTACATCGTCCTTGGACTTAGTCCTAAAGTGATAGGGACTGATTCTCCCGTAATCAATCCGGTAACTTCGGTTGTCAAGAATGTGGTGGGATTGTATCATCCCTGGAATTTAAGTCCAAAAATGATCCAAAGAATTTTTGTCTTTGAGTTGTGGATTGCAGTTTGTTGCTGATGATGATGATGTCGTACTGATCGAAAGATTAGAGTATGATGATGATGACGTACTGATCGAAAGATCAGAGTATGATTATGTACTGATCGAAAGATCAGAGTATGATGATGACGTACTGATCGAAAGATCAGAGTATGATGATTATGACATACTGATCGAAAGATCAGAGTATGATGATAATGACGTACTGATCTAAAGATCAGAGTATGATGATGACGCACTATGATTATGATGTTTCTGATCGAAAGATTAGAGTATGATGATGATGTTTTCGATCAAAAGATCAGAGTATGTTGATGATGTTTCTGATCGAAAGATCAGAGTATGATGATGATGTTTCTGATCGAAAGATCAGAGTATGATGATGATGTTTCTGATCGAAAAATCAGAATGTGATGATGATTATGATCGACAGATCAGAATATGATGATGATGATGTTGCTGCTAATCAAAAGGGCAAAGTGTTGATGATGATATTACTGATCGAGAGGTCAAAGTACTGAAGATGTTGCTGCCGATCGAAAGGTCAAGGTGCTGAAGATGTTGTTGCTGATTGAAAAGTCAAAGTGCTGAAAATGTTGCTGATCGAAAGGTAAAAATGCTGAAGATGTTGTTTCTGATCGAAAATTCAAAGTGTTGAAGATGTTGCTGATCGAAAGGTCAAAATGCTGAAGATGTTGTTGCTGATCGAACAGTCAAAGTGATGAAGATGTTGCCAATCGAAAGGTCCAAGTGCTGAAGATGTTGTTGCTAATTGAAAGATCAAAATGCTGAAGATGTTGTTGATCAAAGAATGAAGATGTTGTTGATGATGAAGACTGAAGATTGAAGATGAAGACTACATTATGTTGAAAAGCTTCCAATGATTTATAGATGTGTTACCCTGTTGATGTTGATGATGTCCCCTATCTCTACTCTTGTTGTTGTTGATGTTGTTGTAGAATACCCTTCTCGTTAAGGCGAAGTGTTGAAATATTGTAACTTCGAAGAATATTCTATATGTATATTTTTGTGGTCCCCGATGGTCCTATCGAGAGAACCACTTGTATTACATTGTACCCCGATCCTCCTAATTGGAAGAACTAATAAGAGTCATGAGGTAGTCCCCTCTAATTGTAAAGGTGGGTCATCAACACCCCAGTGTGGTTACTTGAGCCTACATGTGTAACTCGAGCCTACATGTCAAATGAGTTAACTTAAGTGAACGGATGAATATAAATAGAGGTGTAGTGCTCCTCATTCGAGACACACACACACTCACTTGTGTAGCGCATTAGTGGAGAAGAGAAGTAGGTGGAGAAGGAGGAGGATCAGGCTTTGATCTCCTTGCTAGTTTTATCTTTTATCTTTTTGGGGCATCTATATTGAGGAAGATTTTGTTGGGTTTTTCCCTTTAGGGTTTTCCCATGATAAATATTTGTGTTCCTTTTTTATGGTCGTGCTTGTCTATCTTTCAGTGATCATGTTTATATGCTTTTGTCATGAAAATGAAATGAAATACCGGTGTCTTAGCTAAGCATATGAAAATTTAACAGGGACCATGCAAAAAAATAGATTTCCATGCACATTCATAATACTGTCAGAAGTTAATTTATCATTAGTATTGAAATGTAGCAGAGTCATTAAGGCATTCTAGAGTTGAGAAATTGTTTAACAGTGTTAGTGAAAAACCTCAATACCTAAAGGTGTTGAAGACTCTGGAGATATAAATCATTTGGAGCCGAAATCATGTATGTGTTTTGATACCACCTACCAATAAAAGGGCCCCTTTAATGAGAGGTATACATATCGTTTTGAAAAAATAATACATGTCTATTTTGAATTTTCACAAAAGCCATCCCTTGTTCCATTTTGTGTTATTTAGGTAAAGTCAGAGTTTACGAGTCTTCTTTATTGTTTCAACTTATTAGAGTTTAAGTTCTCAAAATATAACTTTTGCATGATTTTATGCTTATGAGTCATGAACTCCATGCTATATTGTAATTTTTTTTCTTGAAATTATGTTATTTCTTTAATTGTATTTATCATCACCCTCCAAAAACATGTTGCATGTGCAAGGTTTACTACTTTATAAGTTTCCATAACATAGAGATATTTCTCTCAAACAATTTGAATTGTCAAAGGCCATTTCAGGCTAAAAAATAGTTGCAATTGTTGAGATACTTGAGTCAAGATATTGGAATTTATTTTATTTGTTTACACAAACTTTGATGGAAACAAATGTTTTCCCTCTTTTGAATAGGCAGAAGTTGAATACGATGTTGGAAAAATGAGTAGGTTTGGTTGAGTGAAATTCTTTGATGCTCACTAGATGAAGAGAAGCCATGTTTAAATAGATCAAAATTTTCATTCACCATCTTGGGAAAATGCGTGACTGTGAGTATTGAATATAAAATAAAATGAAGACTGAATATTAGTTTGAATATTACAACAAAGATGAGAAACACTTCATTTGCAATTTGACAACACTAAGCTTTTTTACTTTTTAGTTTCAATTTGAAATGATGGTGAAATTGGTAGTATTATTTTGAATGAAAACATGAGTGAACCCTAGCCATTATTTTTTAATAGTGATATTTTCTTTGTTTTGGTTGTTGTGCATCTGTTAGTATTTAAAAAATTTGTTGAATTTATGATTCTAGGGGTTGATATAATTTACTTTATGTTTGATGTAATTCATGGTCTTCCATTTTTTACACTACAAGTATCTTTTGTATGGAAAGACCTATATTTGGAGATTATAGTATACAGTTGACTGATTAGAAGCTAGAATTGTGATAATAACACATCATGTTTCATAAAATTGTGCCAATTTTGAAGCCAAGTAAAAGCATTAATATTGTAATATGAATATCATTTAATAGATAATGGTTCCAAGGACAATGTGAGAATAGGTGATAACAATGGACAATGTTTTCCAAACTGAGATTTATCCTCCCATCCAACTAGTAGCTTCTCGGACCGCTGGCTCTAGGAAACTAATGGGCTTTGTATCCCTTTATTCCCATGATCTCATCATCAACAACACTTGCATGTGGGTATCAAGATCCAATTTCCTTCAATATCCAACTCCCCTCCAATTCATATCTCCTAGTCCCCCAACAACTTTCTCTCAAATCTCTCCTAAGTTTTCTTCTTCTCAAGTTCCAAAAAAATCTCACCCCTTCTCCTATCCCTCATTTCCATTTATAAAATTTCCTCCATCACCTCTTCCTTTGGGAGGTGTGTATCTCACTTTTCTAGGAGGGTCAAATATAATACAATAAAACCCACTAATCCATCCAAATATTTAAATCCCCCTAACTTTTCAACTAAATAATAATATTTTAATGTCATAATATCTCACAAATGTGGCATATGTTTAGAGTGGCATATCTTCTTTAAACAATATGAAATAAAATCCATGATCAATCATGGATAATTTTGTAATTAATATTTATAATTATCATTTTGAAATTTCAATAGTTATAAATAATATTTCTAATTAACCCTATTTACCTAATTTATAATTAACATTTCAATAATTAATCTATAATTTGAACAGTACTAGTGTAATACATGCAAGGTATGTAGGCATAACTAACACATAAATAGTTGAAGCATGTACTGACAATAACAGTATGAACTTTGAATGCATAGCTCATATTTGTCACAAGAAAGCATGCAAGGTAACAAATCAGTAATCACATCATCTAACTATATTACTAACTAGTTCGCAATAACATAATATCAACTGCACAATATACCGAGTTTATTACATATGAGTAAAGCAAGAGTTTTAATATAGATAGAAATAATCAAGTTGTTTTAACTAAATCCCACAACATCCTTAACTACCTACTTCTTCTTCTAATTCACAACTATCTTAAACATCATATCCATCCTCTGCTGGAATATCTTGGAGCATCAACTATAATGACTTGACCCTGGATAAAACCTTTAATCATAATTGTCAACTTGTAATACCTCGTATGTTAAGCCACAAACATATGTAATTTGTAATTGTTTATTATTGGGGCACTAAGTGTTGGGACAAGGGTCTTTAAGGACCAAGAGACACTCGCCCCCTTCTCCTATCCCTCATTTCCATGTATCAAATTTCCTCCACCGCCTCTTCCCTTTATTAGATTTACTCCATCACCTCTTCCTTTGGGAAGTGTGCATCTCACTTTTCTAGGAAGGTCAAATATAATACAATAAAACCCATTGATTCATCCAAATATTTAAATCCCACTAAATTTTCAACTGAAAAGGCAAATCAAATAATATATTTTAATGTCATAAAATCTCACAAATGTGGCTATCATTCTTTAAACAATATGAAATAAAATTCATGATCAATCATGCATAATTTTGTAATTAATATTCATAATTATCATTTTGACATTTCAATAGTTATAAATAATATTTTTAATTAACCCTATATACATTATTTATAATTAACAATTCAATAATTATTCTATAATTTTAACAATACTAGTGTATGCATGCAATGTATGTAGGCATAACTAGTGCATAAATAGTTGAAGCATGTACTAACAATAACATTATGAACTTCGAATGCATAGCTCCTATTTGTCACAAGCAAACATGCAAGGTAACAAATCAGTAATCACATCATCTAACTATATTACTAACTAGTTCACAATAACACAATATCAACTACACAATATACTAAGTTTATCATACATGAGTAAAGTAATAGTTTTAATACACATATAAATAATCAAGTTGTTTTAACTAACTCCCACAACATCCTTAACTACCTACGTGTTCTTCTAATTCACAACTATCTTAAACATCCTATCCATCCTCTGCTGGAATATCTTGGAGCATCAACTATAATGACTTGACCCAGATAAAAACTTTAATCATAATTGTCAACTTGTAATACCCCGTGTGTTAAGCCCCAAACATATGTAATTTGTAATTGTTTATTATTGTGGCACTAAGTGTTGGGACAAGGTTCTTTAAGGACCAGGAGACATTCTTCTTCTTCTTCTTCTTCTTATTTTTATTATTATTATTATTTTGTAAATAATTAATTAATCAAAACAATTGGCACAACAGGGACCACTAAAAGAGCACGGGAGGCCTGTATCCATAGTGTGAGCGGGAATTAGGACATTCCTAGCACTTTAGAACTTGTTGGACTAAGTTTGTTTATCCTAGTCTGTAATTATGCTTAGGTGACTTTATTAGTTGATGGTCACCTAAACATTGCACAACAGACCCAACTTTTGATTATTTTAGCCTATGTTGGTATTATTGAGCCTAGTTAATGATTTAGTAGACCTCCTTGGTAATTGGGTGGATTCCACTTGTCGATTGTACCCCCTGTGGTGGTTTTGTAACTCCTTTTTGGAGATTACACTTGGTTTTGTAACCCCCACTTGCAAAAGTGCACCCTCACTAGTTATTTTTAGCCAAGTCATGTGAAAAGTATAACTCCTCCTTCATTATAAGTCCTTTTTATATTCTGGGAAGATGCCTTGGTTTGTGTGGCTCCTATACTAACTAGTTTGAGTTCCTCTTCATGGATGATGTGTCCCCTCATGAATTTATGTCACTTGGGTAGAATTGGAGTTAGCTTCTTGTGGTTTAGTTAAGCTCCTTCATGTAACTCAAGTTAACTTACCTTGGTTTGATTTGACCCCCTTGGGTTGGAATTGTCACCTTTGGTCTATAAATCCATGTTTTCTCTCTTGAGAAGGGATAGTTATAAATCTTCATGTTAATTCATGTAATTTCATGGTGAGCTTGTGAGATTGGGGAGCCATGTATGTTAAACTATATGTGGGAGCTATGTGCTTGAAGGCATTGCGATAGTGTGTTGTGTTTGATGTAAATATGTACATATTTGGTGTAGTTCCTTTGTGTCCACTACTTATATCCATCCTGGACTTGCACATAAATCTTGATGGTGAATGGTGAGGTCCGAGGGACTATTTCACCTGGTAGTGGGTGGAGTAGAAAGTAGGTGGTGAGGAATAGAGTTGTGGCTTCTCAAGCTGATATTTTGAGTTATTCTTGAGTGCGCCTATTCTTGTAGATCTGTCGCCTCAGCTCGACGGTGGCATGTCCAAGAGGATTTGGCTTGGAAATGGTGGAGGTTGGGTGGAATGTGGGATGGTTGATGTCAGTTTCACATTGTAATACCCCTGAATGAGACCCCATGAATGTATGATGTAAATGATATATGCAAATTCTTGTGTGGCAAAACAAAAGTATAATTTTTACTCTAATTAATAAAAATATAAATAATTGGCTTTGGAGGTAACCAAAACGTTGAAGAGATGGAGCACAGGTGAATTCAGCATGGGAAGGTAAGGGGGTTGTACTCCAAACTTGTTACACCTTGTGAACCTAAGGAAAAACCCCTTGTCCTTAACTAAATATTTAACCTATGTTTTGATACTTAAACATGTTTTATTTGCTAAGTGGGTTTAGTGGATAATTTAGGCGAGGGTTAATTTGTGTCTTTGACATGTTGCTCTTGATGAAATAGTTCCCATGCAAAGTTGGTCACGGTGGGGTGAAGAGAGAAAGGGAGGTAATGAGAGGAAGTGCGAAGAACAAAGGGGGGCTTGTTTTCACAATTTGGGCCTGAAAGTTGGGAAAAGAGGCGTACACTAAGCCAATGCAGTTGTAGAGTGATCAGTTCGGAATTGAGGTGAACATGTGACCTATGCACTAAACTCTTCTTTATAATGGCTTAGACCATTTTCCCTGAACCATCTTGAACTATAATTGACTATTGTTTTGTGGTCATGGAAGTGTTAAATTGTACATGAATTACTCTGGTGGATATTCAAGCATTGAGCAACAGTGATGAGTTTTCAATATGGTGCAATTGGAAAAAAACCAGAGTGATAAGTGTATTGTTTGGCATGGGCTTCGTTGTAGCCTGCATGTTTCTTGGATGACTGTGTATCTATTTAAATTCCTTTGAATTGTGAGAAAGGGCTTAAGGTTATTCCTATTGTGAGATGAACTTGGGTAAAGGGAAAGAATATTCTAGTGAATTCATAAGTCCCAACTCAGGGGTGGTCTCTAATTGCTAAAATAATATAGGTTGAGCAAAGACCTATCGTTGGGTGGAGCATGGCAACCACAAAGCCAATTTCTAGTTGTGTATAAATTCATATAAGTGCTTGAAGTCTTGTATTAAAGTGGAATTGTTCATATATTTCATGTTATGTAATGAAACAATTGTGTATGTTTTAAATGTTGGAATTGTTGGTTAGTTGAACGCTAAATTGCCAAATAATATGGTGTTTAGTGCAAGGATATTTCTCGTGTGGAATTTTTTTATGAATTCATGTTCCATTGCCATGTATGGATAGAATATAGATAAATTGTAGTTATTATGTTAAACTACTAAGTTTTTATAGAATTACAATTGCAGATAATTAGATTGCTAAAAGATGAAGAGACAATTAGTATAACTTTGTGTTCTGAATTGCTAATTGTTCAATGGAATAATTGAACGTTTCCATAGTTGAATTTATGGCTTGAAAGAATTTGTATGCCATAAAATAGGTAAATATTTTGTTTAAAGGTTGTTGATATGCTTTAAGCCTAATTTTTTTTAGTTTGATGGTTGAAGCATGACTTTGCTTGCCCAGTTCGGTTAATTTATGCTTAAGGCAACTAAAAAGGTTATGTTATGTTTGTGAGCAGTTTTGATGTTAAGCTTTACTGTTGGAGCTCTTTGTTGTAGCAAAACATGCTTACCTAGTTCTAGGAAATTGAGTAAAAAGGGCAGAGTGGCTTCTATCTTATCTAAGACATGCATAGCTTTGAAGTATATGGCTTGAAGTCCATTGTTTACCTTATTTCTATTTTAGACTTCATTCATTTGGAAGTAGATTAATAATGGTTTTAATGAAAAATTATTGTTTTTTGTTGAAATATAACACTTGATAAGATTATGTTATTGTTTATAAATTTTTTACATTTTGTAATGAAATTTCATAGCTTAATATATATGAATAAAACCAGTTTATGAAAGATTTGGAAATCCATAAGTGGTTTCTATTTCCATTAATGGTTTTCTTGGTTAATTAGTTCATTGTTCGATGTTAAATTTGTTTGACTATTTAACTTACCTTGTTCCATCGTTTGACCTAAAGAGTGATTCAGTTGAGGGCATGGTTTTGGTTGTTTACCCATGGTGATTTCTCCTTAGTCATTTATTCAATCTTCATTATTCCTTGGTGTCAAATCATGAGCCTTACACGTGCCTTTACAAGCAAGGATTCAATTTCAAATCATAATGGAAATCCTTAATTTTATTCATTTTTCTTGTCTTAGTTGTTTTTATTGAAAAATTAATAGGTATAGTAGGGGCGCTCATTTAATCTGGTACCACCACTAGAATTTATTACTATCCTCTTCAGCCTGAATACCACTATAATCTAATTCCACTATGGATTTCCCCATAGGGGGGATCATAATAATATACAAGTTATAATAAGATTTAATGGTTTTCGTTTGGGAGATCGGAGAGATCGCCACCATTGATTACTTTACCAGTTGTAATCATAATTGTTGATTTTAGTGTTGATTACTTGGTGTCGACTAAAGACTTTTGATGTGTTGACATTTGGAATCAGAAGTTGAGAGTGAATGTTGTAGACTTTCAATGTTAGTGTCAACCCCCGACTTCCGACACATCAACGTCACAAATCAGAAGTCGAGAGTGTTCGATGAAGTTTTGTGTATTGGTGTCGACTTTTGACTACCAATGTGGCAACGTTGGAAATCAAAATTCAGAATTGATTTGTAGTTTTCTTGTATGATGGTGCCAACTTCTTAATTTTCGTGGGTCGACATCGGGAATCGGAAGTCGAAAATTATTTATGTATTGTTCATTTGGGCGTGCCAACTCCTGACTGTCATTGTTGAAATTTGAAAGTTGGTAGGTGTTGTTGTATTTCTGGTTTGGGAATGCTAACTCCCGACTATCAACGTCAGAAATCGAAATTCTGGAGATGTTGTTGTTTTTCCATGATTTGGAGTGCCAACTCCCAATTGTCGATGTTGGAAGTAAGAAGTTGGGAGGGAAAATTGTAATGCTTGTATTGGTGTGTTGACTCCCGACTTTCGATATCAACAAGGTTGAAATCGACATGGAAAAGTAGCGATCAATGGCTTGAGTTAGGAAGGAATATTTTAAATCATCGGATCTTGATCTTAAGTTAATTATCGTTGTTAATTTTTTTATTAACAAGTTTTAATCATTAATTAAGTCTTGTAAAGATAGGATTTCCTATGATGACCCCTTACATTAAAGGAATGCATTCAAAAATATAAGTGCCTATATGAACAGGGTAAAAATAAGCATGATGCACATAAAGTTGGGAATAGTAAGCTACAAGAGAAGTAGGATATGAAGAAGAAATGGTCTAAATATTTTGAGCATAAAAATGAGCAATATAAATTTTCCAAGCAACCAATTCTGAAAGGTGAGGCCTTGGAAGTGGCCAAAGCTAAAGAGATGGGGGGCAGGTAAATTCACTAGGGGAAGGTAAGGCAATTGTAAATGGATTAGGGGGTGAACCTATTACACCTAAAGAAAAATCCCTTGTCCTTAACTAAAGCTTTAAACTAAGTTTTAATCCTTATGATTTATTTTTTAAGTGGGTTTAGTGGATGAGTTAGGTGAGGGTTAATTTGTGTCTTTGACATGTTTCTCTNGGGGGGGGGGGGGGGGGGGGGGGTTCGTTGCAAGTTGGGTGTGAAGCTTGGAAGAGAGACACGCACTAAGCCAATGCAGTCGTAGAGTGACTGATTCGGCATTGAGGTGAACCTACGACCTCTGAACTAAACTCTTCTCTACAATGGATTAAATCGTTTTCCTTGAACCATTCTTGAACTGTAATTTACTATTGTTTTGTGTTCATGGAAGTGTTAAATTGTATATGAATTACTGTTATCATGTAAAATGGCACTTCTATGTCCGAGTACTGACATAATATGTCGAAACACAAAAAGACAAATTGGATTGAAGTAGCCAAAACACTATAGATGGGCATGATTGTTGATACATCATCACTTGACCAGCTGAGTATATTTTTGTTTGGACATTAGGGTTGAACACGCGACTATTTGCACTGCAACCAATGTGTAACACGTGAGTATGTGTATTGCAACTCGCTTATACTTTGCACACGCGGGTTTCCTTAAAGCAAGACATGTATCATACACGACTTGCCTATATCAATAGTCGCGTGTACCTTAATTCAAATTTAAAAAATATAAAACACGATTAGTCGAGGACAGTTGAGCCCTTAATCATAACTATCTCAACTTCCTTAACCATCTCAACCTTTGAAACCTCTCTCTTTCCTCATTTATAAATAGAGGGTATGGGTTGGGGTTAATCAATCATTCATAGAAGAAAAAAGTTATGATGGTGGTATGCCTTCAGACATCTTGGAGCATTAGAATTCAGTGTCCTTGGTTTGCAAAGGAGCACTTGTCTTAAACGTTGGGTTGTAATCTCACCATCTCTGTTTATTAATAAAGAAAGTTATTCTTCCAATATTGTGCACTCTTGTATATGTTGATTTCTGAATTATCTTATAGTTTCATTATGAATATGTTATTTCATAAGTTGGTAACCCAGAGGTCGTAGGTTATAAGGGTGTGTTTTCCTGAACAACAGAACTGGTGACTCCACTGGGGAGTCCAGCCTGTTGTGGGTCCCTTCTTTTAGGTTTCTTGACCGGTCTTTGCTCTTTTTTATTCTGGGTGTGATTTGTTTTCCCTTTTCCTTTGATTTTTAGTTTTCCATGTTCGAGATCTATCTGTTGGTACTTTTTCTTTGAAATTGTTTTAACAGTACACGCGGGTTGTCTTATTGACAGTCGCATGTTCCACCTTGTATACACGGATTGCATTATGGACAGTCGTGTGTCACACGCGGGTTGTCTTTATAACCGTTGCATGTTCCTATAGCTTTCTCTAAGTTCATAGGGTTCTTGCTTGTCCCTATTTTGGTGACCTCTTAGAGGCTTGTGAAGGTTTTGTTTCTGTCATGATTCTATAAGTCTTAGGTCTATACATCCCATAGTTTACTTGATCATTCAAGTCCTTGGGTTCTTTGTGTTTTATTTTCTTCATTTGTGAATGTTGTTGGTCCTCCTTCTTGGATTTTTGGGTTGAGTGCTTTTGTTCCAGGTCATTGATCAGTCCTTAGGAACACTCTATGCTCTACATTGTTATTTGTAGTCTAGGTTTGTATTTCTCCTTGTTTGTGGATCTAGTAAGCTTTTAAGTTTGATATTTCCTCCAAGTTTGATTTTGTGCCATTTCTTCCTGCCTGGGTGAAGTGTGTCATTATAGGATATGCTTGCATCATTTATTGATATATGTTTAGATTGTTCAAACTTGCTCAAGTTTGCATTCACTTGCATTATAATTTTTGAATTTTTTTGAAAAGAAAAGACACAAATATTTTACATTCTTTGCATTAGTTTGCATCTAGTATTCTTTTCGTTATTTTTAAAGAAAAAAAATCAAAAATTCAAAAAAAAGTCTTGTAGTTTCTCATGCTTAGTTTAAATTCATTAGATTTCATATTATAAGAAAAAGAAAAGAAAAATTGGCATAGTAGTTACATTTTGATTTGAAAATCTAGTTTTTACATCATTTTTGCTTTCTTTTTCCGAGTCTATAACACCATACAACTTCATCCCGCTACCTCTGACCAAAAACAACCAATTAAAAAGAACGAATTAATTAAAATTTACTAGTAAGTTTCTTTTTCTAGGCTCATACATCAACTACTTCAGGATAGGCTTTTGGACTAGGGAGTTTTAACTGTCCATAAGTATTTGACTTCAAATGTAGTTGGCCTTTCACTAGGTAAATCCTCCTCTACATGAGACCATCTGGAAGTCTCCACTCACATAGGAGTTAAGCACGAGGCCACGTGAGGACCTGGACAGAGGAGATAACCCTCTGATTCCTTGTTCGAGCGTAGATCAATATTTCTACGCGTTTGGGGATCTTGTCAATTCCACCTCTTGGGCCTTGTGCAGTGCCGGTGTTGACAGGGTTTCGGGCTTTGCTACCATGCCCACCCATAAGGATCAGACTTAAAACTATTCCGCTAGACTCTTAGTGTAGTTGCGGTAGCATTTAGTCTCTTGACACTAGGGATCATACACAAGTAATACCAGAAGGCTATTTCTGGTTTACCTTGGACGAACTTGGAAGGTAACCTTGGCAGACAATTTGGGAGGGCAGTTGGGTGATTCCTTTGCTTGTGCCTAAGAACATCTTCATGGGATTCCAAGTAACCATATATCAGTTCTTCACTGGTTGGACCTGGGCCTTAATCATCCTAGGCTTTCCTTTGGAAGGCATATCTTATACCTTTTGTGTATGTGTGACTTTAGGAAATTTTTAGTGAGTGTTGTTTGGTTTTCCTATAATTAGTTGGCCTTTAGGTGTGTGTGAGTAAAAATTTTAGCTGTGGAAGACAAACCTCTCTGTAGGTCAAGAAGGTTGCAATACCTTTCTCCCTATGATACAGTGGAGCCACCATCGCCCCCTCAAAGGCGAAAACTAGGTACTGACTGGTCATTTGAACTAGTAGGAGTTAGCAAAGTTCCAGGTGAAATGGAACTTAGGACTAATCAAGTAGATGCAACTGTAGTAGAGATTGAAGACTTCCAGGCTGACAATTTTGAAAGGAATTTAACCCACCTCTGACTGACTTAAGAAATCCTGTGATCATCCAAGTTCTTCCTTTTGATTCACCTATTTTTGGTGATCCTGTGAGTAGAGTTATGGCTAGCTCTAGAGAGTGCATTTCTTTTCCCACTTCAGCCATTTTGGCTGGAGGAGTGCCACCTCCCTCGATCGGTACTCCAAGACCAAATGCAGCTACTGCACCTTTGTCACCAAGTAGTCGAGTGGTCCAACCACCGAAACCCTCAAATGTAGTAGGTCCTTCTAGTGGGGTGGTCACTGGGATTCCTAGTGCACATTTTTCTTCCCCCTCTTTCATGCATACTTCTCAAAGTGGTCCTAATGGATCCTCCCTGTTTTTTCAGGGTTTCCCATGGAATGGGGGGCACATTCCCCCATCCACTCCTTATGTAGGTCCTACACCTGCATATGTGGGAATGCAGTTTGGAAACATAAACACTTTTGGTAAAGGTTTCCAAACACCAGTTTCAACCCCATTCACGAGCTCTCCCTTTTCTCTTTTTAGCGGAGGGATACCGGCTCCTATCTTTCAGACTCCAGTTTCATTTGGAGCGACTCAAACCACCTATATTGCACCACACACAACTAATCCACTGACTTATGGGTGGAATATGTTTTAAAGTAGTCCAACTACTTCACAACTGGAGCCTGGGGGAAACCCCACCTTTTCATTTGGGAACCAGGGCGGAGGTCCTTCTACATCCCATACTCATGCTTTTTAAGCTCCAGTTAGGCCTAAACTTCCTTTCTTGGCAACTTTAAACTTGCCAGACTTATCCAAGTTGATGAATGACCCAATGAGGCATAGTGCCATGTGGCCACCTGTTCCTATCAAGTTACTTTCAAACATTCCCAAGTTTGAAGGAAAAGCTGGTGAAGATCCAGGTGCCCATATAACCACTTTTCACTTATGGTGCTCTTCAAACTCACTGAACAATGACACCATTCGGTTGATGCTTTTCCAATGAACCTTGACTAATGTAGCAGTAAAATGGTATATTGAACTGCCCTCTACGGCATTTGACAGTTTTTTGGACTTAGCAAATGTGTTTCTTAATGAATTCTAGCTTCCTGTCTGGTATGATGCCGGCACAGACCTATTGTCTACCTTTGGGAAAGACAAACACACTCATATCTCGAATCATAGCCAAGAGTGGCGAAGACAAAAGAGGCTTATCAAAGCCACCATACCCCCCGATTTTTTGTTAGAGTGGTTCTTAAAATCTTTACTTCCTTACATATCTAAGGACATATCCACTTTGGGCGTGACCATTGAAGAAGAGGCTATCCTCAGGACCCAACAGATGGATTTTATATATGCTTAGTCTAGGATATTATATGAAATTATACCTGAGGCACCACGATCTACCCATAGTGTCGAGAATCCCAAGCATGGACCCTGTGCCAATGGTGTGGTTGGTCCAGTTAATTCTCCCACTGTAGAGTCACTGGCCAAGCAACTCCACGAGTTGTCAGTGAAGCAACCTGCAGTATAGGAAGCTGAGGGTTCCACCCCCTCATCTCAAACTACAAATGTTTTTTCACAATATTCTCAGGAGGGCAATCAATAACCCAGTGGGAAAAGGAAGAAAGGGAAGAAGGGTGAGGGAAATAAAAAAAAGACAAAACCCACGAATAATACTGATGGGGGTAAGAAAGATAAGAAGAAGGTGAAATTTCCCTGTCAGTTGTGCTAGGGAGACCATTTGACTCATCAATGCCCTCTCATTTATCAAGCTCAGAAGCTGCTTAAAATCAACAACCGTTCATCCTAAAGGATCCATTTCCCCAAGGACAGAATGCAGCTTCTATTTCTAATGTAGCCAGGGGCACTCCTAGTGCTCCCCCTGATCATAACTGTATCAATATGGTATGATCTAGTGCCTTACTCCAGATGAGAAATAAAAATTATGAGACAGAGGCTCCTGAGAAGAGTAAATCTGTTGGTGAAACCTCTAACCCTCTCGCAATCGAAAAACCCGTTGATCCAATGCCTAGAATACCGAAAGGTGTCTTTAAAATGGCATTTCACAATCCAAATTCCATGGTTGCTTCTAACTAATTTGTGGTGGAAGATTTGTCCCAAACTCTAATGTGTCCTACTCGACGGGATGCCCTCTTAGCAGCTTTAGGCAGCATGGATTCCTCGAGCCTGTTGGCAAAGTTCAATCTGTCAGATGTTAATATTCTCTTGCCGTATCATGTGGCTTTGTCAATAGATGTCGTTCATGGAGGAAAAACCATTGGACAGACAGTTGTTGACGAAGGTGCTTCCACATGTGTTATGTCTATTTCTTTCTGGAAGGCTTTAGGCTCCTCGGATCAAGTTTCTTCAAACACCTTACTTACTACTTTCGTAGGGAGGTCTTTCCGTTCGCATGGTATCCTACCATATTTTGAGATTAGGTTGGCAGGGAAAGCAGTGGCTCTTGAACTTGAGGTGATTGATGCTCCTTTGGACGATAACATGCTTTTAAGGAGAAGTTGGACTTACGCCATGTGTTCGTTTGCCTCAGTCATTCTTCGAGTGGTGGTTTTTCCACATGAAGGGAATTTGGTTACTGTTTACCAACACAGTTTCACTCGAAAGGGTCATTTGGAGACTAATGAGTCCAGTGTATCTTTGGTTGATTAGGTTAAACCGGATAATGAGAGCTTGGGCTTGGAATGTATTCATCATTAATGGACACATTTGATATCCCAACCCCGATAAATTATCTAGGTTCTACGAGTGTAGGGAATTCTATCACGACGGTTGTGGTCCTTGGGTCCTTCCTTCCCGTCAAGAACCTCAAGTGCCCTTATCTACGGTGGAAGTAGCTTATCAAGCTATTGCAGACACCACTGCTGATTCTATCGTGAATCCTTCTATAGTCTCAGAGGAGTCAAAAGAAGCTTACCTGCCTGCTTGGGCAGAGAACTCTTTATATAAGTATAACTGCTTAGACATGGTTTTTCCTTTGGATGAAGCCATTTTGGAAGCCATGAGTGGGCAAGATAAGATTTGTGAAGATCTTCACCATAGGTCCTACTTTCTTCCATAGTTGAGTAAAATTGAAAACCAAGAGTTCCATGTGACATTGGTAGAAGATGTTGATATACCGATTAATCCTTTGCCAAAGGAGGGAATATTTGCTGAGGGGAATATGGAAAATATATTTGTTACCATTCCTATCAGCATCTCTACAAACCCCGACGTCGTCGAAAATGTGCATATTGGTGCAAGCTACTCTCCGAAGGAGATTTCCATATATAATTCCTTGTGAGGAGATGACAGGAATTGATCCATCGATCATAGAACAAAAAATCCAAACCTATCCCGATGCTAAATCGGTTAGACAAAATCTTATACCTATTAATCCGCGTAAAGCGACAGCCGTTAAGGCTGAAGTGGAAAAGTTGTTGAAAGTTGGCTTCATCTATTTGATTTCTTTGATGGAATGGGTATCCAATCCCATTCTTGTTGATAATATATAAGGGACAATACGCATGTGCGCTGACTTTCGTGACCTAAATAAAGCATGTCCCAAGGACAATTACCCCATGCCCTTTATAGATCAAATCATTGATGGTTGTGCGGGTAGTGAAGTTTTTTCATTTATGGATGGTTTTTCCAGATACAATCAAATCCAAATCAAGTCAAAAGCCCAACACAAAATGGATTTTATTTGTCCATGGGGTACCTTCTTGTACAAGAAAATGCCCTTTGGTTTGAAAAATGTCAGGGCTACTTTCCAGTGAGCAATGAACTTTGCTTTCTATGACATTAAAAATATTATCGAGTCATACCTTGATGATCTTCCTGCCCATTCTCGCAAGAGGAGGGACCATCCATATCACCTTCGGTTAATTTTTGAACGATGTAAACATAACAAAATACGCTTGAATCCCCACAAGTGTGTTTTCTACGTCGAATTGGGATGAATACTCGCATTTATAGTGTCAAACAAAGGAATTCAAGTGGATCCTTTGAAAGTAGAGGCCATTGTAAATCTACCTCCTCCTCAATATATCAAGAAAATTTAGAGCCTGCAAGGGAAATCTAATTTCCTTCGATGTTATATAGTTAACTATGCCAAGATAACTAAGGGTTTCATACGCATGCTTAAGCAGGACACTCCATTTGTATGGGATGAAACCGCACAACTTGCATTCAAGGCATTGAAAAAATATTTGATGTCAACTCCCTTGTTACGTCCACCAGATTACTCTAAAGACTTTATATTGCATCTGGCTACGTCAGAGTCAACCATTGGGGTGGTATTGGTTCAGGAGGATGAAAATATCCAAGAGAATGTTGTCTATTATCTTAGTCATGCATTAGCTGGTCCTGAGATTCGATACTCCCACGTCGAGAAGTTAGCTTTAGCAGTTGTTTATGTTGTTTATAGGTTACGCCACTGCATCCTACTGAGGACCACCACAGTAGTAGTAGATGTCAATCCCGAGTTTTGTCCCGACGCATAATCGGGGGGGGAATTCAACAAATGGATAGTCATTTTTTAGGAGTTTGACTTGGATTTTCAATATGCCAAATCTAAAATGTCCTTAGTTTTTGTGGAGCTTATCGTAGAATTTACACCGAAGAGAATGTAGTCGTTGATGAGGATTCATTCCCATATGAGTACATCTTTCTGATTTCCACCTATGATCCCTGGTATGGAGATATACTTATATATCTCCAAACTTTGAAGTGTTTGCGTCCTTCTCGAGGGAAGAGTGACGTAAACTACGTATACATGAAAAAACTACCTAATAATCAATGATACTTTATACCGTAGAGGGGTATATTCTATCTTGCATCGGTTCCTCACCCATGAGGAGGTTGAGCGTGTCCTAAATGATTCCCATAGTGGAGCGTGTGGGGGTCATTTATCTGGGTTAGCAACAACCCATAATATTTTACATGTCGATTATTGCTGGCCCATGATCTTTAAAGATTGTGTGGAGGTTGTGAAGCATTGTCATCCTTGTCATCTCTACAACAGCAAAATGTGGTCACATCCTGCTATGTTGTTTTTCGTCATCTCGGTGGGCCCCTTCACTAAGTGGGGGGTGATTATGTGACATGCAACCCATTTTTGGTTGGGGGGCACAAATATATCATTGTCATTGTCGATTAATTCACTAAGTGGGAAGAGGCAATGCCTACCTTCAAAGATGACGATTAAACGACAACATACTTTGTGTTTAACCAGATCATTACTTGCTTCAGTATTCCAAAGGAGATTGTCACTAACCATGGCAATCGCTTTCAGAATAGTATGATGACCGAATTGACTAGTATGATAGGGTTCAATCAAGATCACTCATCTTCCTTCTACCCAAAAGTGAATGGTCAAGTAGAGGAATTCAATAAGACCTTGAAGATCATTCTCAAGTGTACCATCAACGCAAGTTGGTCAAATTGGCACATTATGCTATATCCTGCACTTTGGGCATATCGGACTAATGTCAAGACTGTCACGATTTTTTCACCTTTCCAACTTGTTCACGGGGTGGAAGCAGTCACTCCGATTGAATGTGAAATTCCATCGCTTAAGATAGCCATTCATGTACTCCCTGACACCACAGAATTAGAAGAACGTTTGCTACATTTGGAAGATCTAGATGAACGATGTAGAGATGTGTTGATGACAAATGAAGCTCATAAGAATAGGGTTAAAAACCAAGATGATAAAGCGGCTAAGCCAAGAATTTTTTTTGAAGGGGAGCTTGTCTTGCTCTGGGATCAAGACAAAGAACCCCTAGGGGCAGGAAAATTCAAGTCCATGTGGTTAGGTCCCTACATTTTGTCAAAGGTCTTGAACAAAGGAGCATATGAATTAACTAATTTTGATGGACATAAGTCGCCTGAGCCTAGAAATGGGCTCTACCTAAAGAAGTACTATGCCTAGGCTTAGTGCTTGTTCTTGTATTTTTATTGTATGTATTTTTATGTACAATAGTTAGCTGGTTAGTGTTTCTTATACCATCTGTTGGTTGTTATAGATGTCAGTTGAGTGGTTCATAGATTTTACGGATGGTGCTAGCCGCCATACCTGTAACCTGGCTTCAGCCGCATGGGTCATTTACTTACCCTCAGGACAGCTAGTTGCCTCTGGAGGCGCTTGCTTAGGTCCTGCTACTAATAATGTGGCCGACTACAGGGTTGTTATTGAGTTTTTATGGGATGCCTTGTCACATGGAAACACCCGATTAGAGGTTAAAATTGACTCTCAACTCGTGGTTTCTTAGCTCAATGGAGCTTATCAGGTGCGAAAACCTACCTTGTTACATCAGTTTTTGCAGGTTAGATTACTTGAAAGAAATTTTGATTATATTTCATTTAATCACATTCCAAGAAATGAAAATACAATAATTGATGCATATGCAAACTACATTCTAGATTGGCACTTGACACATATCTTGTAAAATATACATAACAGATACATTTGGAACACATGTAAATAACCATGAAAAATATATATATGTAAAAGTTTGTCCATAGATAGATCGAGTCTTGATCCGAAGATCATGTCACAACTGTATAAATATACAAAAAATAGGATCGTAATCCATAAATTTCTATAGATCTAGGCGTGCTCCTCAACCTCCTCGGCTACAGGTGCCTCCTGGGCCTCTCTGTAATGTAAAACGACCCTGGATACCTGCCTCAATAGGCATATCCATGTGGTTGGAATCCCTACTAAAAACTCTTGCATCATAATGGGAATCCTTTCAATCCGCATAGTAGGGACCCCTTGGGTTAGCCTGGCCAGCTTCCCGTCGAGAACTCGAGTGATACTCTGGTCCCCACCCTGTGTGGGTTGTACAAAAGATCTAGGGTGCCCATCAGGGTGTACAGGTCCAATATCTACATTTAAACATGTAAAATGGATTAAAACTCTTATACATATGAATATAACTTTGTGATTAAAATTCATAAAACTCAAATAACAAAAAAGATAAACATATGTAGCTCTCCCCATGCCTCCCCTAGTGGGAGGACTAGCTCATTGTCTCCTTGGAAGTCCAGTCCATCGTATGGAAACTGCTCAAGAGTTGGTACTTGCCGCTACCACCATAGATAAAAAATTTCATCTTAGACACTCTGCACAGATCCTCCTCCACCTTGATGGAGGAACGCCTCTCCCCATCTGGTCAGTCTAGGATGGCAAGGAGAAGGTGGTGATAATGCCACTGTGGGGATGATAGCAGACACTCTCTCAAAGAAGAATGCTATGAGTACGCTTGATTATCCAAGGTTATTTATGCATCCTCTCTTGCAGTCAGAGAGATGCTTCCTCATAATCGGGATCATACCCGAGCACCAGTCAAATACTACCCCTTGCAGACATTCCATTGCAATATTCATCTATGTCTGAGTATCTAGATGTAATGAAGAAGATCCAGCAATTCTCACCACAATGCTTACCACTACTTGTAATGGAAAGTTTTTTATGTGAACAATAGGAATGCATGATCCCTTCTCCTATGTGCCTGGTGGACAGTAAGTGTCAACATAGCCCTGGACACTCATAGGGTCACCACCCCTACCTGTACCCTCAAGGTTCATGGGAATAACTCTGCGAGATAGCCATGTAATAAAGTACATGTCTTCTAGTGTTACCTCCAATATCTCCCATTGAAGATCAAAGACACCAAGGTAATGATCCCAGTAACTGATCATATGTTCAAGTAAACGAACATTGGCCCTCATGCCAGAAGTATAGAAGAAATTTAGTAAACCACGTTGCCACAAAGCATGCAATGTTGGGGCATATCATAGAGCTTCTCGATCCATGTATTGATGCTCTCTTTCCCTCCATTCTAGAACCATCTTGTACCTTCCCATTTGACCATTATTGATCATTAGAACCCATTGATTTCTTTTAGTTTGTCCATGTTGCAAGCTTTTCTAGGTCGCGCAGTACACGCGATTGTCCTTTAAACATGTCATGTGTCATACGTGGGTTTCCTTCGAGCAAGTCGTGTATGAAACGCATGTACAGGACTATCATAGTGGCATACCCATGCATACTGCATGACCCTTTTAGGGCCAGCTCAAAATCACAATTTTTTCACAAAAATGAAAATTGGAATGGATAAAAAGAAGGAGAAGGGAGAATTGATTAACCTGCAACTGACGGAAGTTGATTTGGTCTGCTAGTTTATCCTTGGTGAACAGCTAAAGCCAGGGCTAAAAACTTTCCAAATTGGGTAAATTGTCACATGGTATGTTTTATTTTTGTTTTTAAACTATATATAGAAAAATTTCAAATTTTTGGATCTATAGTCTATAGTTTAAAAATTATTTTTATAAACTAACTAATACCATGAATTTTTCCTAAGTGCAATAGGTTCAATATATTTAAAAAGTTGTTATCCACTCATATAGGGTAGGATTTGGTCCTTCATATATACTTTTGCATCTATACCTTATCCATTTTTAACCCTAGGATTACCTCTTTGACCACGGACTATGGTGTTCAACCATTTTTTACCTCGTCTACATCATTGTTCCTCCGTGTATAGGGCCTCCTTTTCATAGGTACCCTAGTATAGAACACTTTACTGTCTTTTGGAACCCATGCCGCAGTTGTGGTAGGTTTACAGGAGCCTTCTTAGTAGTTTTTCATGACAAAATGAGCCTTCATTTTGCATCTTTTTGTGAGCTATCCCTATTTATAAGGCTTCCCACCCTTATGGAGTTTCTTTAGGCCCAGGTCCGACTCCTTAAAATAGACTTGACTGTCGAGTAAACTTGTTCATTTAGAATCGTTAAGAATAAGTGAACAGGAATCCACATTAGTGGTACTTTATCGCTTTTTCGGACCAAGTGGAATAGTTATGAAAAAAAGGAGCATTCTCTTTTCTTTGGAATTGAGAAGAGTATTCTCAGGCATAGATTTATCACTTTCCCGGGCCTGAGGAACTAAACTTACGGAAAAGGAACACCCGGTATGAGCTTAGTTTTCTCTTTTTCATGCTCTGGACCTAAACATGAAAAAGATTATGAGTGTACTTTATGTCTTTGTCATGCTTGCTAAAACCTAAAGAACAAAGCATCAAGTTTATTGTTGTAATCCCCATTTCTCATAATAAAATGGATCTTTCTAAGTGATCTTACCTTCCTTCACACTTGTTAAACTCAAGTTATTTTCCGCTCTTGAAGGTGCGTCGGTCTGGTGATAGTTTACCCCTTTTTTGGACCTTGCCGACTAAGTATGAAAAAGGTATAACTTAGTCCTTCGAGAGCTTAGAGAGTTCTTCTGTGGATTGTTTTATACTTTCTTGGCCTCAGGAGACTAAATTGTATGAAAAATCACCCCCCTGAAGTCTTCTTCAGAGTTTTCAAACTCTCAAAATATGAAAACACCAACGAGCATGTACTAGTTCGAGCTCGTAAAATCCATGAATCAATAACCTTATTAAGCATTATTCTCTCCCATCTTCATACTTGTCAAAAATAAAGAGAGACCTGAGTTGAATTTCCTGTACTCGTTAAAATTTAACAGGAAAGATAAGGAAGAATTACTCTATTTGGGTTATAAACAATGGCAGCATGTCCTCCTTGAACATAGCACTCTCTGAACTTTCTGATACTCATGCCTTAGTTTCCACTTTCAGCTCAACTATTACTTTGATTTTTTACTCCTCCACTTATCCTTTATACATGGGGAATCTGATCATGTCTACTACATGATAGATAAGTCTAGTTGTCCTATCTACAAGTTAAAAGTTTCCTTGGGTCATCTCTGTGTCGTGCTCATTGTTCAAGGATTTGTCCCGTCATCTGCTTATTATCCTAATTCCCATCATTATCCTATCTGGGTATTACTTGTGTCTACCTTCTTGTATCCAATTCCTAGTCACTCTTGTGATCTGTTGGAGGATTCATTTCCTTCCTTATCACAACAAGGTTTCTCATCAACACTTCCTGAAGACAAAGACCTAGAGTTTTGACGACGGTACCTTAGGATGCACTACCATTATTGGTAAACTCCTTTTCTTCATTTGTCAATTTCACTCATTGTCTGACATCCTGTTGAGTTCCTTCCATGTTTGACTTCAGCACATCTATTCACATGGTAGGGATTGTACTGGTTCCTTTGGATTTCGATGAAGACCTTAGGTTCACTTTTATAACCTAAGTTTCGCAAGATTGTGTTATGATCAACTACATAGCTTCCAGATTTTGAAGACTCATCATTGTATATTGTGGCTTCGATCCACCTTTGTAATATACGTGGTCTTGTTACCCGTATTATATGATGTAATCAAATATTGTAAAGGAGCTAGCATTCCATTATATTGAACATGGCATCCTCAGATATGATTTTGTATATGAATTTGATATGTATATGTTTCAGGCACCTCCTCTACTACTTGGTCACTTCTCCAAGATTAAAGACTGTAATGTATTTTGGCCATCGCTTCCCTATAACCTCACACATTAGGGGGCATATGTTATCATGTAAAATGGCACTTCGCTGTCCGAGTACTAACATCTAATATGTCGAAACACAAAAGGACAAACTGGATTAAAGTAACCAAAACACTATAGATGGTCATGACTGTTGATACATCATCACCTGACCAGTTGAGTATATTTTTGTTTGGACATTAGGGTTGAACGCGCGACTATTTCCACTGCAACCAACATGTCACACGTGAGTATGTGTATTGCAACTCTCTTATACTTTGCACACATGGGTTTCCTTATAGCAAGACGTGTATCATACGCGACTTGCCTATATCAATAGTCGCGTGTACCTTAATTCAAAGTTAAAAAATATAAAACATAATTAGTCGAGGATAGTTGAGCCCTTAATCATAACTATCTCAACTTCCTTAACCATATCAACCTTCAAAACCTCTCTCTTTCCTCATGTATAAATAGAGGGTATGGGTTGGGGATAATCAATCATTCTTAGAAGATAAAGGTTATGCTGGTGGTATGCCTTCAGACATCTTGGAGCATCAGAAGTCAGTGTCCTTGCTTTGCAGAGGAGCACTTGTCTCAGACATTGGGTTGTAATCTCACCATCTCTGTTTATTAATAAAGAAAGTTCTTCTTCTAATATTGTGCACTCTTGTATATGTTGATTTCTGAATTATCTTATAGTTTCATTATGAATATGTCATTTCATTAATCATTGATATATATATATATAAGATATTTGTAGGAAGAACTTGTTCCTTGCAGGTGATTGGAGATACCCTGGAAGCCGTGGAAGCAACTAGAAGAGGAGAAGAAAAGCTAGGATCAACCGTCATAAACCAGGTTTGTTCAGTTTTCTTCCTATTCCTATTTCAATTTCTACCTAACTGGTTGTCTGCAAGTTTAGTCTAGTAATTTGGTAACCCCAAAGGCCCTACGTTATAAGTGTGTTTTCATGATGACCCTATACATTAAAGGAATTCATCCAGAAATATAAGTGCCTATATGAACAAGGTAAAAATAAGCATGATACACATAAACTTGGGAATAGTAAGTTGCAAGAGAAGCATGACATGAAGGAAAAATGGTCTAAATATTTTGAGCATAAAAATGAGAAATATAAATTTTCCAAGCAACCAATTCTAAAAGGTGAGGCTTTAGAAGTGGCCAAGGCTAAAGATATGGGGGGCAGGTAAATTCACTAGTGGAAGGTAAGGGGGTTGTAAATGGACTATCCAGGTGAACCTATTACACCTAAAGAAAAATCCCTTGTCCTTAACTAAAGCTTTAACCTATGTTTTAATCCTTATGATTTATTTTTTAAGTGGGTTTAGTGGATGAGTTAGGTGAGGGTTAATTTGTGTCTTTGACATGTTGCTCTTGATAGTTCCCATGCAAAGTTGATCATGGTGGGGTGATGAGAGAAAGGGAGGTCATGAGAGGAATTATTAAGAACAAATGGGGGGGCTGTTGTTGCAAGTTGGGTGTGAAGCTTGGAAAAGAGACGTGCCCTAAGCCAATGCAATCGTAGAGTGATTAATTCAGCATTGAGGTGAACCTATGGCCTCTGCACTAAACTCTTCTCTGCAATGGCTTAAGCCGTTTTCCTTGAACTGTAATTTATTGTTGTTTTTTGGTCATGGAAGTGTTAAATTGTATATGAATTACTCTAGTGGATTTCTTAAGCATTGACCGGTAGTGATGAGTTTTCATTGTGGTGCAATTGGAAAGAAGCCAAAGTGATAAGTGTATTGTCTGGCATGGACTTGGTTGTAACTTGCATGTTTCCTAGACGCCTATGTATCTGTATAAATTCCTTTGAATTGTGAGAAAGAGTTGAATGTTATTCCTGTTGTGAGATGAACCTTGGGTAAAGGGAAAGAGTATTCTAGTGAATTCCCAAGTCCCAGCTCGGGGGTGGTCTCTGAGTGTCTAAATAATATAGGTTGAGTAGAGACCTATGGTTGGGTGGAGCGTGGAAGCCACGTAGCCAATTTCCAATTGTGTATAAATTCATATAAGTGCTTGAAGTCTTGTATTAATGTGGAATTGTTCATAAATTTCATGTTATGTAATGAAACAATTGTGTATGTTGTCAATGTTGGAATTGTTGGTTAGTTGAACACTAAATCATTAGATAATATTATGTTTAGTGCAAGGATATTTCTTGTGTGGAATTTTGTTATGAATTCCTATTCAATTACCATGTATGGAAATAATATAGATAAATTACAATTATTCTGTTAAATTACTAAGTGTTTACAAAGTCATAGTTGTAGAGAATTAGATTGCTAAAAGATGTAGAGACAATTAGTGTAACCTTATGTTCTGAATTGCTAGTTGTACAATGGAATAAACTGAATGTTTCCCTAGTGGAATTTATGGCTTGAAAGACTTTGTATGTCATGGAATAGGTAAATATTATGTTTAAAGGATGTTGAGATGCTTTAAGCCATGTATTTTTTAGTTTGATGGCTGAAACGTGAATTTGCTTGCATAGTCTTGTTAATTTATGCTTAAGATAACTGTTGAGTAGTTTTGATGTTAAGCTTTACTCTTGAATCTCTTGGTTGTAGTATAACATGCTTTCCTAGTTATGGGAAATTGAGTAAAAGGGGCAGAGTGCCTTATATCTTATCTATGACTTGCATAGCTTTGAAGTATATGGCTTCAAGTTGCCTATTTATGGGAAATTGAGTAAAAGGAGCAGAGTGCCTTATATCTTATCTAAGACTTGCGTAGATTTGAAGTATATGGATTGAAGTTCATATGTTTACATTTTTATGTTTTAGACTTCATTCATTTGGAATTTAAAGGAGACTATAGTTTTTGGTGCTCATTTCTTCCTATTAAAATACATGAAAAAGGAGAACATAGATTAATATTGGTTTTAGTTAAAAGTTCTTGTTTTGTTGAAATATAACACTTAGAAGGATTATGTTGTTGTTTATAAATTATTTACATTTTGTAATGAACACTAATCTTTGTGAATAAAATGGATTTATGAAGGATGTGGAAATACAGAAGTGGTTGTTATTTCCATTGATGGTTTTCTTGGTTATTTTGTTCCTTGCCCATGCTGAATTTGTTTGACTATTTAACCTACCTTGTTCCACCTTTCGACCCATAGAGTGAGTCAATTGAGGGTGTGGTTTTGGTCATTTACCCATGGCAGTTTCTTCTTAGTCCTTTATTCAATATTAGTTATGCCTTAGTGTCGAATCATGATCTTGACGCGTGCCTTTGCAAGCTAGGATTCAATGTAAAATCATAGCAAAAATCCCTAATTTTATTTATTTGTTCTTGCTTTAGTTGTTTTTTATTGAAAAGGGCCAAGTTTTCCTTTGGGAGATCGGAGTGATCATGATTGCTGATCACTTTTTCAGTTGTGATCGTAACTGTTAATTCCAATGTTAATTATCTGGTGTCAAATCCCAAATATCGATGTGGCGATGTCAAGAATTGAAGTCAGGAGTGAATTTTGTAGACTTTTTGTGTTGGTGCCGACTCTAGGCTTCTGACATCAAAAATCAGAAGTCGGGATTGTGTTGAAGTAAATTAGTTGTCATTGATTTCAAATTAGTTATCAAAAGTCAAAGAGACGATGGAAGAATAAAGGTTGCAATTATCCAGAATAACAAAGGAATAACCATGTTACAAGTTGCAAGTTGTAGGGTGAATGAAAAACGAATAACCTTATAGAAAGTTGAATGACTAAGATCGATCATTCAATGTTGTTGTTGAATGAACTGTCACAGAATATTTTCGCAAAGAAATCGTACAGATCTGCAAAGTCATGTGAGATCCGAATTTGATCTGAAATCAATGGTTAGGAAGCATCCCGCACGAGATCCAACTTCTGAGGATCAATTTCGCAAAAGATAGGCGGGAGGATGAAGTTTCACAAAAGATCAAGATCGGACAACTGAGATTAGTTATGCCAAAAGAGATTGACGATGCAGAAGAAAAATGCGGAAAGGGAATTGCCAAAATAACCTTTAAATATTCTATGAACCCGCAATTTGGAAATCGACGGTCAGGAAAACACCTGCAAAAGATCAACGGTGTGGAATTGTTGTTGCGGAAAGTCAAGATACGATTTTGGGAAAAGTTACATTTATGCATCCCGCATCTCGCAGTCTGGAGAGATCGGACAACTAAAGTTAGTTCTGCTAAAACAAATCAACAGTTCGAAAAAGAAGTGCTAAAAGAAGTTTGCAGAAATTCGAGATACGATCTTGGGAAATGTTACATCCCGCATCCCGCAAATCTAAAGATCGATGCTCATGGAGAAGCTCGATGAAGATCAATGGTGGGGAATCATTGAAATAGAAATGTGGTGCGGAAATATGATTTCAAGAGGAAATCTATAAAGTAGATCAACCGTCCGAATATATTCAGACATAAGATCAACGGTCCAGATTGTATTTGGAGAAGAAGATTATGGAAGCACCAGAGAACGATAAACAGGGCTGCGAAAATGAATTCTGAGCTATGAGAAGAACGAAACGGTGCATTTATTGAAACTTAAACGATGAAATGATGCAATAGTTGAATGGGTAGATGATGAAGAGGTATGTATGTAATTAAACAGTCACAATCCAAATCGAAAGAATGCAACTATGGAGAGATGCATTGGTAGGTAATAGGTAAAAGGTATTTATTAAATGAATGTGTAAAGAATGAGGTGTCTCTGTTAGTAATCCGAATAGAGTCCAAAGTCAATAGTTTTTAAACTATTCAAACAAAAAACTGAGAAAATCAGTCTAGGGCAGCGTGGTTCTAGGGTAGGCCATAGGTCTGTAGGAGGTTGAAGCCTCCTTCTAGTCGTAGGTGGAGAACAGGGTGGGTGTCGTAGCATCCTTGTCTATTGAAGCACACATAATACCATAGGGGTGTTGTAGCATCCTAGTCTATAGTTGCAGGAAAAATCTAGGGTGTATCTACATCCTTTATGTTGTAGCAGATAAATTATTTTGTAAATTCATCTTATTAATGAGTTTGTGTTGGTGGTTTGCTCTTTTGAGGTTTCCACGATAAAATCTGTGTCTTGACTGTTGATTTTGAGTATTTTAAAGAAAAAACTAACAATACTGATTCACCCCCCCTCTCATTATTGTGGGATAAAACAATAGACTGTTCGTTGAAGTCTTTTGTATTGGTGTCGACTTCCAATTTTTGACATGCCGACATCGAGAATCGAAAGTTGGAAGTGATTCATAGTTTTCTCATTTGATGGTGTTGACTTTTGACTTCCAACTTGGTTATTTTCTCTTTTAATCCAACTCTTATGACTTTATCTTGAATAGAGGGGGTTGGTCTTATTCCCCCTTATGCGGAATTTTCCCTAAAGAGATTGTTTCAAAGAATGTTACATTTTCTACCAAAGGGGTTAAAGTGTTTAAATACTAGTGCAGTTCGTTAAAAGGAGGGCGTTGGAGTCTTCTCAAAGGGGCAGTTGTATCCCAGTATCTTGAAGTGGAAGTTTCATTTATTAGGGTTGAAATCGATGGGTTGATTTACTTTGTAGGAGTGAGGATTATAAGAGTTTGTGGATGATTAGGAGGGTTGTATGACTGCTTCCCTTGCACTCTAAAAGGAGCATTAGAAGGGCCTAATTTGTTGATTATAGAAGTGTGACCAGATCCAGTAGTTATGTGAAATGCCCCAAGTGGTCAAGTGATTAAGCAGTTATTACGTTGTTGAAATCAGGAATCAAAAGTCGGATGTGATTGTGTATTGTTAATATGGGTGTGCTGACTCCCAACTTCCAATGTCAGAAGTCAGAAGTTAGGAGGTGTTGTTGTATTTTGGGTTTGGGCGTGCCGGCTCTCGACTACTGATGTTGGAAGTTTAAAGTATTGAGTTGTTGGTTTTCCCTAATTTGGAGTGTAGACTCCCGACTACTAGTATTAGAAGTCAAGAGGGAAAGTTGTAATGCTTATATTGATGTGTCGACTCCTGACTTACAATGTTGGCAAGGTCAAAATTGACAAAAAAAATCGAGATCGACAAGTTGAGTTAGGAAGACTGATTTTAAATATTTGGATCTTGATTTTGAGTTAATTATCACGATGAATTGTTTGATTAAGGAGATTTAATCATTTATTAAGTCTTGCTTAAGCTTGTTAAGTTGTTTTTAAAGCTACGCTTCCACATTTTTTGAGTCTTTTGTGGATTGTTTTTGTTTGTGTAATTGTTTTCTATTTAATTATTTAATAATATTTAGAGCCCGTTCAACACTTTGTAAGTGTTTTAGCCATTGATGGTTATTCTTGTGGCTATGTAGCACCGGGGTGCGTTACACACATTAATAATATAAGTGAATTATTTTATGATATTTTGTATGTTTATATGAATCATTTGTTGTTTTATTCCAACCATGGAAGCTGAGTTGATATTTACCTATGAAAGTGGTTTTTAGTGCACATCTATGGAAGCAGTTTGATGTTTTTTCCTCATAGGATTTTGCTTGCACTTTCTATCTATAAGATATGATTAAAGTATATGTTTATAATGTCATTAATGGTGCTATTGTACCCTAGATTGCTGAATTTAAATATGTTTATGCATGTGAATTTTCATCTAGATGATCGGATGTAAGATCATATGGTTTTCCACTTAGAATTTGTTGGAAAGCTTAGTTGTTTCGTATTTGAATTTGATGGATGCTTCCATGTATCTTATTCATGTGTATTTGTTTTTAAATAACTACAAATGGGCCCTATATGGTTGATCTCATCTATGACTTAATTTGCAGTCGAAAATGCCATGTTTTAGGACATTAGTTGTTGATTTTCTCGCTTGGAAACTTGACTAGATTGATTATTTTTCAGTAGATATGGATTCCATATGCCTTGTGGCTATATATTATTCTCAAAGTGTTCTCTTGGTGGTTGTAATTTTCCCCCATATGATTATATATGATTCTATTTTGGGCTCACAATTGGTTTTGCAAAGAATCAGATGCCAATCTGATGATCATTCCGGTGAAATTAACTAGTTTTGGTATTTTGGTGAAATAACTAGTTTTGCTATGCTTTGTGAGATCTGATTTTTAATGCAGCTATGATATGATTTTCAATGAGTTATATGGTTTTAGATTAACGCCATGAATTTTTGGTTTAATCATGTTAAAATGGATGTAAATGACAGACATCTTATTTGGTTTAATATGTGTTGCAATTATGTAATTGCTAAGTGATGCAAATCTAGTTTTACTAGTATAGTAATTATGATTTTGCGATTATCATAATCTGATTTATAAATGGTTTAGATGGCTTTAGATAGAATCATGTTTAATGTTTATATCAAATTTAAAATCATGTTTATTTATAAGTGTAAATCCAGTTGTTTCATTTTCCTAGCTCACATGTACATTGGGAGAAAGAATTGCATTGTACTATTATATTACATCTTTTTCAAAGGTTAAATGTTTAACTTATTTTAATTGGATTGATGGCATGATGACCTAGCCTTAGAAACCTTATTCCACTGTTCAAAGACTTTAGTCATCCTTCTTTTGTGGTCCTTTGGTGTTTCTGGCCTTGGTTTCGAGGTCTGGAGATGTTACAAGTGTTATCAAAGCTTAGGTTCCAACTTTGTGGTTGTTAGGCCTATTATGGATTTATAACTCTATCTGGTAAAATAAACGAAATACTCAAGACTAAAAACAAAATGAAAATTATCCTAATCTACCAAACTTACTTTTACAAGAGTATAACCTATACTCTTAAAGAGGTTGAAACATAGGGCTTCAGGCCGCAAGCACCATTCACCCATTCTGGTGTAAGAACACCGCCTAGCTAAGCAAGGCGGACTGCACCTGAGTATTGAATGTCTACGACACTATTTGCCACAATGACAATGCCTGCTGATACAACTTGTGCTCCTTGACGAAGGGTTGTCTCTTTCTTATGATAAAAAGAACTAGGGATGGGAACACTCAAGTTGTCACACTTAACCACCTTCCCTCCGACCTTATCCCTTTCCTTCCTTCCTTCCAGCTTCTCTCTCTTAAGCCTTCCTCTCCTTGACTAGACCGGGTCTTACGGCCAAGTGCAAATTGACGATATGCATTTTGGAGATTTTAAAATATGTATAATTAAAGAAATTCAATCCCCTTATGTTAATGGAAAAGAATCAGAAGTCTCGACTATTATCTATTTTAGAGAGTATCCTACTTTTTAATTTCAAAAGTCAAGAGATTAAAGATCGATTTATTGTATTATCGAATTGGTTTTTTTTTTGGAAGCATTGATTTTCATTTTTTCATACCTTTTGTATGATTTGGGTGCATAGTTGAGTTATGAAATGTCTCATAAATTAGCATTTTGAAATTATATTTTGGAAACTAGGAAAAGTTATCTTTAATTGTTTATAAAATGTGTATATTATAAGTATTTGTGTATGTAATATAGCAAGTATATAATATATATATTTAATGGTGTATATTTATGATTTAGTATCGTATATGTTGTATAGTATTATGAAATATATGTAGTATATGTGTATTGTAATGTATTTTAATTTTGATGATGTAAGTATATGTATTCAGAGTAGTGAGTTGTGTATGTGTGGTATATAAGATGTGTGTGTAGGATAATATGTAGTAGTATTAGTTGTGATATATATATAATGATGTAAGATGTATAAAGATGTGTATATATAATGACTAACACACACACATATATAATAGTGTGTATATATGATTAATGTATGAGATATATGTAATATGCGATGTATATATAATTTAGATAAATATATTATATGTAGTATAATAGAATTATTACAAGTATAATTGTGAAGTATTTTATATATGTATTAGTATGATATATAGGTAAACATGATGTAGTATTGTTATTATTAATATGAAGGATATTAATGGGAAATATACTTTTTATAACCTTTATTGCTTCTCTTGAGAGAATAATTTTATGTATGGGGATTCCTTGCCACTTGAAAGGTAGTGGTTACCTCACTCAGTAACTCTTTAGTCTATTTTAGGAAATAGGAAATGAGACGCTTGTCTAAATGGTGTTTTCCATTCTCCTTTTATTTTATTTTATGCATGTATTATGTTTATTATTGCATTATTGGTCATTCGTGCGTGCCTATGCATTAGAAGCCAAATGGCATTACCATTATCCTAGCTTATCTAATTGATTGTTAATGGAATTGCCACTTGAGAGACA
>LPNX011131448.1:239233-306575 GCA_001517045.1 Pseudotsuga menziesii | reverse complement strand
ATATAATGAAAAAATAAAGTGTAGAGAAGTGGAAGCTACAAAGATCAAAGACCAAAGATGCACAGAAAGCTTACAAATCATAAGAAGAGTTATGGGGCAAGGTCTTGAAATGGACAAAAGGGAAATCCTCGGAACCTTTGAGTTCGGGAGATTCAAAAAGATATAAGTATTATAGAAAGTATATGTAGAATTTTATATGGTATAAAATGTGTTAAAGATTAGACTTGGTTTTATATGGTTGCTCTTAATTGCTATAATTGATGTATGTATGCCCAATTGATGCATGTATGGTTATCATGGTGATTGATGAGTGATTGAGGTATGATTAATGTAAGTATGGCTATCATTGGTAGTTATTGATGTATTTTGGTTTATATATTCTAGTTGATGCATTTCGGTTTATGTATTCCGATTGATGTATTCTAGTTGATGTACTATAATCAATGTATGATTGATATTGGTTGATGTTACTGGTTGATATTGATTACTATTAGTTGATGTATAATGGTCTTTTGAATGTTCTCTAAAGAATACTTATGTTCTCTTTTGAGATGAAAAGTAGTATGTTTAACTATTAGGTGTTATAGCCCTTTTTTGTTCTTAGTAATATTGGAACTGTTGCATATAATTCGCTTTGCCTGTTACATTAAAGTGAAAAAAGTATTTAGGTGATCTTTGTGATCTTCATTAGAAAAAGTATCTTTGTGCCTTTATTGAAAGGTATCATGGTAATATGTTGGTGGTATTTTGTATATCTTTGTTGAAAAGTATGTACTAGCCATGTGACTAATTAAAGTACAATACATGTACTTTTGTTGAAGATGTATTTCGTATATCCTTATGTATCCTATACTCATCTCGTAGAATGTGATACAAGTATATTTGTTAGAAAACTATCTAGGTGATCTTGTTGTGTGTGTGTGTGTATATATATATATATCCTTGTGATATTTGTTGAAAATATCTTGCCAAAGAATCCATGTGGTATATCAAATAACTTTGTTGAAAGGCGTCTTTGTAAAATATCATAGTGATAGTTCATGTATCTTTGTAGAAAAGTATTTGGGTGATAAATCATGTAAAAGTATTTTGGTAATGCATCTCATGTGATTAATTGATCAAAATACATTTCATGTATCTTTGAAGAAAAAATAGGTACTTTATGAATTTCATGTGGTTGAATGATTGGGATGGATATGGAATTGATGTCCAGTCAATAAGGAGAAATCTAGAATGGATTTCTAGCTCCCATGTGTCCCAGTGACACAGTTTCCCATCTCAGGTGGTTCACAACCGAAATAGTATATGTCAAATGAGTGCCTACATCCAGTTTCCTTAATAAGTCAAGTACACTTATGTGTGTTCTTGAGATGTGGTAAAGGTGTTGTTGAGTTGTAGTTGAGATTCTTGGTCTTGTCAAGCTAGTAGTTGTAGGACATAATATGTTGTACAAGGATCCATAATGCATACATTAGCATTTGTATTATCTTGTTGAAATGTACCTGGAACTAATATGTTGTTACATGCAAGCTATGTAATTTATTTTCATGTTGTGATTTCATGGGATTTATTTCATGTTCCTTTGATGTATTTCATGCAATTTATTTTCATCATGTGATTTCATGGGATTTATTTCATGTGCATTTGATGTACTTCATGCATCATAGGATGATTAGAAGGAGTAGAGTGGAATGGCATTTATTTCATGTTCCTCTGAAATATTCATGTAATCAATTAGAATTTATCTCTTGAAGATGTATTTTATGAATCTTGTTGAACTATATATATGTTCATTTATAACCATGTATTTGTTGGGAATGTGAAAATCATCCTTGTCAAAAGGAATCTCTATTTCAAGTATCTTTGTTGAAGAATATCATTATATCATGTATCATATAATTTTATACTTGATGTTAATCATATGAGTGATTGATATAGGATTTTCAGGTAGATGTATCTTTGTTGAAGGTATGAAGAAATGCTCTATATGAATTCGAATGGGCTCTCCCTTAGGCTCTCTTTAGGCTACAAGATTGAATATACATGTGCTCATAGAGGAGAAGCATTGTATGGCTAAATATTGAAGGCTTGGGTGAGGGTGATATCCGAAGGACCATGGTGAGCGTAGATAGTCACAACTCACCAAGTGATGAAGATTGAAGGCCTTGTGATGAGGTATAAAGATTGATTTATGCCACACTGTAGCCTGGATAGATTGAACACCAAAGTACCTAAAAGGACCATTACTTGTTTATGCTTTGGAATTGGACATGAAGCTCGATAGTGGATGGTGATATACTGAGGAATTGTAGTGAAGGGAATCACATTGCACCAGGTAGTGAAGATGCAGAGAAAGTAAGTGGTGAGGGAAGGTGTTGTGCTTCTAAGGTTGCGGTCTGAGTTTCCTGTGATGGAAATGTATTGTGCTTTCTCAGGTTATGGATTGAGTTTCTTATGATGGAAATGTATTGTGCTTTCTCAAGATATATGACCTGATTTTCATGTGATGGGAATATAATATGCTTTCTTAGGATGTACAACATGATTTTCTCATGAGGGAAGTAGATGGTAGTGGGAATTATTGTGGTTCTCGGAAGAGGAGTTTCGAGAAGGAATAATTGAAAACTGAAGATTGTGATTCTTCTAAAAGTTTTGTAAAATCATGTATGTATTATGCATCGAGGATGACTCATTGTTTAAGGGGGAGGGGAATGTAATACCCTATGTGTTAAGTTGGGTGGAACGTGGACCATTTGATGCCAGATGCACATTAATAATATAAGTGGATTATTTTATGTTATTTCATATGTTTATATGAAGCATTTGTTTTTTCATTCCAACCATGGAAGCTGAGTTGATATTTACCCGTGGATGTGTTTTTTAGTGCAAATATATGGATTTAGTTTGATGGGTTTTCCTCATGGGATTTTGCTTAAACTTTATCTCTATCAAATAATGATTAAAATATATGTTGTTATCAGTGCTGATACTTCACCCTATATGGATGGTTTTAAATATTTGTATGCATGTGAATTTCCATCTTGATGATAGGAAGCAAGATCAAATGGTTTTCCACTTGGAATTTGTTGGCAGGATTAGTTTTCATATATGTTTTTGATGGAATATTTGATGTCTCTTATTCATGTTTATTTGTTGTTAAATAACTTACAAATGTTACCTCTATGGCTGATTTGATCCTTGAATGAATTTATCGTCGAAAATGCCATGTTTCGGGACATCAATTGTTGATATTCTCGCCTGGAAACTTGACTTGATTGATTTTTTTTCAATAGATATGAATTCAATAGGTCTCGTGGCTATATTTTATTTTGCAGGTGGCCCTTGGTGGTTGTAGTGTTCCCCCATAGGCTTATATGCATATATTTTGGGCTCACAGTTGGTTTTGCAGAGAACCATATGCTTATCTGATGATCTTTTTGGTGAAATTAATTGGTTTCTGTATGCTTTGTGAGATATGATGTTTATTGTAGCTATGATATGATTTTCAATGAGTTTTATGGTTGTAGATGAAAACCATGAAGTTATGGTTTGATCATGTTAAAATGGTTGTATATGACATCCATCTTATTTGGTTTAATAAGTGTTGCAATTCTGTAATTGTTAAGTGATGCAAATCTAGTTTTACTAATGTAGTAATACTAATTTTGCAATTATCAAAACCTAATTTATAAATGTCTTAGATAGTTGTAGGTAACAGCCTACAGATGATGATTTAATGTTTATATTAGAGTTAAAATCATGTTTATTTATAAGTGTAAATTTGGTTGTTGCATTTGCCTTACATTGGGAGAAAGAACTACATTGCACTATTACATATTTTTAAAAGGATGAATGCCTAATTTATTTTAATTGGCTTGATGGCATCCTTATAAACCTTATTCTGTTGTGCAAAGACTTTATTCATCCTTCCTTGTGGTCCTTTGGTGTCTTTGGCCTTAGTTTCGGGGTTCAAGAACATTACACAACTACATCGACTAAGGTTCCCTAGGAGAAAACTGGCAGTCATCATCAAACACCTTGGGGAACGTGTCTTAGCATGACTCTAGGTTTTAGAGGATAAATGGTGGGTAAGACCTCCACCACTCCTGATAGTGTTAGGGTCAACAACCTAATATTTTGCATACTATGTTGGTGGTAGTGGTGGTGGTGGTGGGACCACATCATTGAATGTCCTATTTGGGAAACTATGCTTCCTATAGAACCTCCACTTTTCTAAACATCATAGTAATGTATTTGAAACAAATTAATAACTATCTAAATAAGGCTTACTAGCATACCAATATTCTTTCCAATTCCACATCATATGTGCCACTTTTGTTCCATGGTTATCTGGCTATCACTTAGCCCATTTAACCTGTGTGTTAGTTACCAGATACAAGATCATGCAAAATTTTAACATTTTACCTATGATGACCATCTCATTAACTAACAAGCAATGTAAAATGCTAATATTCGTACTGACCATCTCATTAACTAACAAGCAATGTAAAATGCTAATATTCGTACTATCTGCACACTACTTAATTTTTATTTCAAAACACATTATTAATATTGGTATTCATGTACCACATTTATCTATAACATAGGTTTATAGAGGGACATCATACCTCTTTTCATCATTCATGAATTAACCAATAAACGTTTATATACAATTTGCATATATATATATATATATATATATATATATATATATATAGAGGTCCATAATCCACACATGTATAGTTCTCTTATATTAGCATAGGTTAACATATAGCAATCAAGGAAATACAAAATAAATCATATTTTGAGTTTTCATTATCGAAGGTCAAAATATGGGGCGTTACAACTAGGTCATGGTTTTTGGCAGGGTAATTTTTAGGGGCGAAATTTTGCCAATTGACTATTTTTTGGGTTTTTTTTCAAAAAATAAATTCGTTATTTGGTCATTTTAGTCTCTATTATCGCCTATATTTACAAAAAATATGTTATTTTATCATAATATTCGTCAAAAATTGCAAGTTTCAGTAGTAAATTGTATGTTTCATATTTAATATTTTCCAACCAATCTCTCTCTCTCTCTCTCTCTCTCTCTCTATATATATATATATATATATATTCAATCCAAAATAATCGCTTAGAATACTATACTTAAGTATAATATTAAATTCCTTAAAACTTACCCTGGTTTTTTGGAAAAAGGTACGACTTATGTCACAACTTTCAAAGGAAAAGTCATGACTTGCTGGTTATGGTCAATTTGTATAGTTGAATTTCAATTTTTGGTCATTCTTCTCATATCAAATAGATCGAATGAGATGAAAATAGAACTTTTATTGCCAATAATGATACATAATGGTGAGCCCCAAGAGTTAGCTCAATTGGTTGAGCACCCGTCGCTAGGCCTCTCGGTATAGAGGTCACGGGTTCAATCCTCATTGACGCTATTGGGGTTAGGCATGAAGTGTGCCGAAGGTGTGAGGCCCCTTCGGGTGGGCCCGCCTGATTTATTTCCATGGACGTAGCCCATCGGTCAAGCCGACACGTGAACCACATTAAAAAAAAATGATACATAATGGTGATAAAACTCATAATAAAGTAGGTGAAAAAAATAGATTGTTAACATCTTTAAACTTTGTTACTTGATTTTATTAATCTCATGTTGTAATCATGTTTATTTATAATAGTTATTTTGGTTAATATCATCTTTGTGTAAAGAGTCATGACAAACTCGGTCAATAAAAAAGTGAAATGGAGGATACCAAGAAAAGGTTAAAAAATATAATCTTGTCTTTAATGAACTTGTGGTTAAAAATATAATCTTGTCTTTAATGTACTTGTGGTGTAACTTTATGGTTATTCTCTTAAATATTATTTATTCTAATCATTAAAAGTAAAAAAAGCAAAACATCTTTTTTTATAATATGAAAAATTTCATTTAACTTATTTAAAACAACAACATGACCAACAGTTCACTTTGACATTCTTTAATTTTGAAACCAATGCTTGACATTCCTTTATTTTGAAACAAACACATTATCATTAATCCAATGCATTTTATAGTTTGTTAGAGCTATTATACTATTTTGCAACCACAAAGTTGTAAAACCCAAACTTATTTTAACAAAAGCAATTTTGGACATGTATTTTGGATAATTATGTCAAAGGCGTTAAACAATGGAGACGGAGTCTCCTAGATTTTTTGTCGCTCTGTCAAATAGCATTTCGACACGAGTTTCGTCAATTTGGCGAATGGTAGTTGGACAAGTGTCGTACGTGTTTGGACATGTGTTTTGTTAACTCGATTTCGATGCCTGCCTTCGTTTGTTGCTTGAGGGTCTGTCTTGCGTGTGTTTGGACAGTTGGACAAGAGTCTTGCATGTTTTTACGAGGGTTATGTTAACTGGATGTCGATGCCTACTCATTGCCTTCGTTTGTTGCTTGAGGGTTTGTCATGTATGTGTTCAAGCAGTTGGACAGATGTCTTGTGTGTTTTGACAGAGGTTCTATTAACTGGGTTTCGATGCCTTCTCATTACCTTCATTTGTTGCTTGAGGGTTTGTCCTACACGATTTCAGGTGTCTTGCATGTTTTCACAGGGGTTCTGTTAACTGGTTTTCGATGCACCTTTGTTTGTTTCTTGAGGGTCTGTCTTGGGCGTGTTCGAGAAGTTGGAAAGGTGTTTCACATGTTTTTGCAGGGGTTCTGATATTCAACACACCTCTATTTGTTGCTTGACAGTTCATCCTGCATGTGTTCGAGTAGTTGGAAAGGTGTCTCGCGTGTTTTGACAGGGGTTATGTTAACTGGGTTTTTGTGGTTTTATCTTTTGTTGCTTCACGGTCTGTCCTAAGCACGGCTGGACTGATAGCCTTCAGGATTCAGGATTGATAGGACAGGGAATGGATTATTGATAGATGTATTGTGTTTTTTGACCGGTGGTTTGTTAATTGGGTTTTTATCCACTTTATTTGTTACCCTCAATGTGGTTTTACCATTTCCTGCTTCACGATTCGTCCTACGCTCTACTCGATTGACAGCACGGGTGTGATTTTTTATCATACAGGCTTCACGATTGACAGGCCGGGGAATGGATTTTGGACAAATATTTTCAGTGTTTTTATTGGTGTCTTGAGTGTGACCCTAAATGACCAATCCTTTACATGGCTAGATTGATAGACTTATCTCCTGTAAGATTATTTTGATGCACATTTGTTGCTCAATTTCATTTTTTTGGTGCATGCCTCAATTGACAGCCCTATCTTTCCTGTCAGTGTCCTTCATTGTAGTGTTCTTCCTTCTTTGATTGCACGGATGGAATGTTTGTATTTCTCTACAAATTGGGCATACTCATTTCTCTCCAAATTAGGCATACCCATTGTGAAGGTTTAACATCGAGGGTTTTGTGCCGAGGGATTTTTATCCAAGTGCGTTGCGTTTATGCTCAAGGTTTGTGGGGTCACTCTGGTCACTTGTTTGTTAATTTCCACTCGGGTCGATGAATAACACACCGTCTATGTCCCTTCATCAACATCAATGCTCTTCTCAATGCTCCCTCAATGCATTGTTGCTCCATCAATGTAAGAAGGCTGGTCATTTCATTCAGACATGGGCCTTTTTCTTAATTGCGGCTTATCTTATGAGGATTTGGAATATCATGTCAAAATATTCGGTTCACCGGGTTTGTGGTTGCACCGCCTTTGCTTTGCAACATTTATACAAATCCTCAGGTAACCAATATTTGCTATTGTTTCAATTTGGTTTGCTTGTATTGCTTTTCCTGGCCTCCGTTTATAACATAGGTTTTGCCACTTGGTCAAATTCGCAAGTATTATTTCACCCTACTTAACTGTTTTCAACATTCCTTGTGCTACCAAAACATTTGCTTCTTATTTTTTGTCGTTTGAATTGAGATTTTTTTTGAAATGGGAATTTTAATCCTGAAGTTTTTAATCAGTATTTAATTACAAGTGCGCAACTACGATTTATACAAGTTCAGTAATTATTTTAAAACAAATATACATTATCTTGCATACATCTAATAGTGGAATTATTGTTGGTGTGAATTACTGTATGTTTACTGTCAAATTGAGGGTTTCATTTTGCAAAATGTTTATAAATGTTGTTTTGAAATGGGCATGAGTAGTTTTGAAATGTGGTATTTAGTCTACCAAAGGAAACTCTAATTTTCTGAAACATAGATTAATCCTATTGTTGGCTTAATATTTTCAATTGTTGTTGTTGGACCTTTTATTGCTTTCTTTAAAGTAGATGTCTACTTCTGAAGACACTTTCTCATTTAAACAATTGTACCTTCTAAATATATATTTTCTCACTTAAGAGTTCGCTTAGGCAGATCCACATTTTCCCACTCTGCTTTGAATGCAAATTTATCCTTCATGACTTCATTCCAAACATGTTCTGCGTAATTAGGACACATGGGAGTGATAAATCTTGTTATGACATCCATGAATCTCCATATTGGATCTTTATTCACCCCCTACAACAAAGGACAATCTGTGCTCATGTTGTGCTGCCCGAATATCATACATCCCTTTCTTTAAGGTTTCCCCAAACAATATTGCACTTAAAATTGTGTTCTATCACCTTTGATGCAATGTTCGTTTTCATTAAAAACACCTGGTCTGCTAAAGTTGCTTTTGCATCCAAAACATCCTCCATACATGCAATCCATTTTCGCAATCATAGAATTACATCAGTTGTGCATCAAAATAAGTTGATATGAGATGGGGCTATCTATCCATATTTGTACATGCCTGACTGTGGAAACCTTTAAAATTAAATATCAGCATGATTGCCATGTGTTCACTGATGAAATTAGCAGCATATTGTTTTTAAAAATGATTGCTGATCCGAATTTTAGGGGGAATATGGTCTAAATTCGGATGTATGAGTCATAAAAATATTTAATGAGAGGCCACACGCTCTTAGTCATCATAAAAGCATTAAACGGAGAGGCCACCCTCTCTCATCCATGGTCATTGACAACTCATGGTTTTGTTCCATGGTATGGCTTCAAGGCACATTGTACCTCTCTCATCCATGGTATTTCACAACCCATGGTTTTGACCCATGGTATTGCCCCAAGGCACATTGTAATAATGTTATAAAAAGGCTCTATGCCTTCTTAATAAAGGGATGGAAGGATTTTTGGCATCCTACATTTATCTTATTTTATTGAGTTATTGAGTTATTGGTGTTGAGTATCTTTCTAAGTATGGTTTGAGGGGTGAGGCTCAAAGAACCCTCTTTGAGCCTCACCCCTCAAACCATACTCAGAAAGATACTCAACACCAATAACTCAATAACTGAATAAAATAAGATAAATGTAGGATGCCAAAAATCCTTCCATCCCTTATTGAGAAGGCATAGAGCATTTTTATAACATTATTACAATGTGCCTGGGGCAATACCATGGGTCAAAACCATGGGTTGTGAAATACCATGGATGAGAGTGGTACAATGTGCCTTGAAGCCATACCATGGAACAAAACCATGAGTTGTCAATGACCATGGATGAGAGAGGGTGGCCTCTCCGTTTAATGCTTTTATGATGACTAAGAGCGTGTGGCCTCTCATTAAATGTTTTTATGACTCATACATCTGAACTTAGACCATATTCCCCTTGAAATTCGGATCAATTGCCTTGTTTTTATTAATTAAATTAGCAACATATTTTTAAACATTATTGCACTTAAAATTGTCTTCTATCACCTTTCCTGCAATGTTCATTTTCATTAGCAAACACCTGATATGCAAAATTTGTATCTGCATCCAAAACATGCTCCATTCATGCAACCCATTTTCTCAGTCATATAATTGCATCAGCGGTGCATCAAAACAAACTGATATGAGATGGGGCTGTCAATCCAGCTTTGTACATGCCTGACTATGGAAACCTTTAAAATTAAATATCAACATGCTTTCCATGTGTTCACTAATGAAATTAGCAATGTATTTTTTTTGTTCCAGTGGGGAAGCCACACTATTGTTACCAAATAAGGCTGCATCAAAACTCAGTGAACAAAACACCTTCCATATAAATGACAAACATGTGCCCATGTGCCCAAATGCCCCTCGCCATACCACCAAGGAATCTTGTAGACTTGATATCAATTATTTCATCCAAGTGTTTCATCCTTGTGTAACCTCAATAAGAAGTTTAGGACCTGCCTTCAAAGCATCTGATATGTCTTGGTCATGAGAAAAATAGTACATGCCCTTATCATAGTTTGCTTAGAGTATTTTCAAGATTCTTATTTTCACTATCAGGTTATGAAATAAACTTGCATGCGAACCCAGTTAACAAAACAACTTCCAATCAACGTGAGCCATTTTTCCCTGAGACACTTGCCATACTTCTAAGGAATCTTGGAGACTTGATCTCCATTGTTGCATCAAAGTATTTTGTCATTTTTTAACCTCAAATAAGGATTGCACTTTTTAAGAAGTATCTTAAAATCAATAAGTTGTCCAATAGGATTTTACTTCAAAGCATCTAATATGTCTTGATCATCAACAAAAGAGTGCCTGCCCTTATTATAGTTTTCTTATAGATCTAAATAATCCTGCATGAAAATCCAATTAACAAAACACCAGCCAAAAATTCAAAACATTTGTCCAAAAGACATTCCTTGGCTTGTTAATCCTGAAGGCTGTAAGATCAAAATTCTCTTGGGATATCAATCTAACTATGCGTGAGATGGACTCTAAAGTAGGAAATGGGAAAACCACATCAGCTTACCATTCCAAGATGCATACTTTTATGGAACATATATTATTCATATAGTTTCCCTTAACTTTGCAATTGGTGTTGCAATATTTCTTGGATCTTTATTGGGATTCTTTGGAGCAATTACTTGGTTCTTAAGGAACTTCCTCATTTAAAAAAATTGTACCTTTTAAATATTTATTGTCTTTATGAAGGGTAGCATCTGACATTTCCACACTCAGCCAGCTTGCTTTGGTTTCAAGTCCATCCTTCTTTATAACTTTCCTCCAAATATGTTATATATAGTGGGGACATCTCATATAACCATGTCAAGGTCGTGTGCAAGATGAGCCTTGAAGCTTGTAAAATTGAAAATTACCTGCCTTGCCATGTTTTTACTCATGAAAGAAAAATCAAACATGTTTTCGAGAAAATAGGAAATCCACACTGAGATCACAAATTAATGTTGCATCAAAACCTAGCTAACAAACAAATCACCCAATTTTCGTCCACATTTCAAATAGTTCATATTCCATCTGTTATAAAAAAAAAAACTACAACTCTTCAAGTCCTACCTAATTGCTTAAGAAGTCAACAATTTGTTGACTTCAAGTCCTAAATATCAGCATGCTTTCCATGTTTTGATTGATGAAATTAGCAGCAGTTTTTTTGGGGGGTAGTGGGGAAGTCACACTCATGTTACCGAAATAAGCTTGCATCAAAACTCGGTTAACAAAACATATGTGAAATAAATGAGAGACATATTCCCAAATTCCACTCTCCATATTGTCAAGGAATCTTTGAGACTTGGTCTCAATTGTTTCATCGAAGTGTTTCATCCTCGTTTAACCTCAATAAGAAATATAGAACTTCCCTTCAAAGCATCTGATATGTCTTGGTCATGGGAAAAATAGTGCATGCCCTTATCATAGTTCGCTTAGAGATTTGTCAAGCATTCTTATTTTCACTATCAAGTTACGAAATAAGCTTGCATCAAAACTCGGTTAACAAAATGCCTGCCAATCAACGTTAGCCATTTGTCACTAATACACTTGCCATACTTCTAGGGAATCTTGGAGACTTCATATCCATTGTTTCATCCAAGTATGTCCTCATTTTTTAACCTCAACAAAGGAATGTACTATTTAAAAAGTATTTTAACATTAATAAGTTTCCCAATATGATTTTTCTTCAAAACATCTGAAATGCATTGATCATGAGCAAAAGAGTGTCTTGCCTTATCATAGTTTCATAATAGATCCAAATCAGCCTACATCAAAACCCACTTAACAAAACTCCAACTAAAACACGTAAAACATTTGTCCAAAAGCCATTCCTTGATCTATCCATCCAGACGTACACAGGATGGACTGTAAATCAACAAACAGGGAAACCATACTCAGCTTACCATTCCAACCTACATAGTTTTATGGAATATATGATATTCCTATAGTTTCTATTGAATCTGCAATTGTTTTTGCAATCTTTGTTGGATCTTTATTGGGATTATTTGGAGCCTATAATTGCTTCTAAAGGAACTTCTTGACTTAAAAAAAATTACCTTCTAAATATTTATTAGCTTTGTGAAGAGTAGCATCTGACATTTCCACACTTGGCCACCCCGCTCTCCTTTCAAGTGCATCCTTCTTTATAACTTTCTTCCAAATATGTTATATATAATGGGGACATCTCACATAACCATGTCAAGGTCATGTGCAAGATGAGCCTTGAAGCTTGTAAAATTGAAAATTACCTACCTTGCCATGTTTTTACTCATGAAAGAAAAATCAAACATGTTTTCAGGAAAATAGGAAATCCACACTAAGATCACAAATTAATGTTGCATCAAAACCCAATTAACAAACAAATCTCCCAATTTTCATCCACATTTCAAATAGTTCATATTCCATCTGCTATAAAAAAAAAAAAACTACAACTCTTCAAGTCCTACCTAATTGCTTAAGAAGTCAACAATTTGTTGACTTCAAGTCCTAAATATCAGCATGCTTTCCATGTTTTGATTGATGAAATTAGCAGCATCTTTTTTGGGGGGTAGTGGGGAAGTCACACTCATGTTACCAAAATAAGCTTGCATCAAAACTCGATTAACAAAACATATGTCAAATAAACAAGAGACATATTCCCAAATTCCACTCTCCATATTGTTAAGGAATCTTTGAGACTTGGTCTCAATTGTTTCATCGAAGTGTTTCATCCTTGTTTAACCTCAATAAGAAATATTGAACTTCCCTTCAAAGCATCTGATATGTCTTGGTCATGGGAAAAATAGTGCATGCCCTTATCATAGTTCGCTTAGAGATTTGTCGAGCATTCTTATTTTCACTATCAGGTTACGAAATAAGCTTGCATCAAAACTCAATTAACAAAAATCCTTCCAATCAACGTTAACCATTTGTCCCTCATACACTTGCCATACTTCTAGGGAATCTTAGAGACTTCATCTCCATTGTTTCATCCAAGTATGTCCTCATTTTTTAACCTCAAAAAGGGAATTCACTATTTAAGAAGTATTTTAACATTAATAAGTTTCCCAATATGATTTTTCTTCAAAACATTTGAAATGTATTGATCATGAGAAAAAGAGTGTCTTGCCTTATCATAGTTTCATAATAGATCCAAATTAGCTTGCACCAAAACCCACTTAACAAAACTCTAACCAAAACACGTAAAACATTTGTCCAAAAGCCATTCCTCAATCTATCCATCTAGACGTACACAGGATGGACCGTAAATCAACAAATAGGGAAACCATACTTAGCTTACCATTCCAACCTACATAGTTTTATGGAATATATGTTATTCCTATAGTTGCTATTGAATCTGAAATTGTTGTTGCAATCTTTGTTGGGTCTTTATTGGGCTTATTTGGAGGCTATAATTGCTTCTGAAGGAACTTCCTGACTTAGAAAAATTTACCTTCTAAATATTTGTTGGCTTTGTGAAGAGTAGCATCTAGCATTTCCACACTTAGCCACCCTGCTCTCATTTCAAGTGCATCCTTCTTTATAACTTTCATCGAAATATGTTCTACGTAGTGAGGACATATCATATAACCATGTCAAAAAACACAAGACATCTTCCCAAAAAACCATTTGTCGACTTGCCAATCTTGAAGCCTAAAGGCTATTAATCAAGATGTGTGCATGACAGACCGTGAGGCAGTAAACGGGAAAAGCACACTCAATTTACCAAATATGGATGCATCAAATTTCAATTAACAGAACCCCTGTCAAAACACGCGAGACACCTTTACAACTTCCCAAACACACGCATGCTGGACCCTCAAACAACAAATGGAGATGCCCAATTTTCAAATAAGTACAAATATTCCATCTGTGCAATCAAAGAAGGAAGAAAATTGTAGTGAAGGACACAGACAGGAAAGATGACGCTTTCAATCTAGACGTGTGCAAAAAAAACAAAATTGACCAGCAAACATGCATCAAAACATGCTTCCAGGAGATGAGCCTATTAATCCAACTTTACACGGGACGACCCTTTTAATTCCACAACTCAAAACACCAACCAAAACACACAAAAAAACAAAAAAACTTTTCAAAATCCATTTCCCGACTTGTCAATTGTGAAGCCTGTATGATCGAAAACCACCCCACTTGCATTTCATGAAAAGGAATTTTCACATCTAGGCCTTGAAGTGTATTAAGAATTGTTTCATCCTTATTTTATGTCAAAATGCATGCAAATTTTAAGAAATATCTTACAATTAACAAGTTGTCCAATAGTACATTCCTTCAAAAGCAACTTGATTGTCTTGGTCACAAATAAAATAGTGACTACCCTTATCATACTTTTCTTAGAGAATGTAAACCCCACGGGTAAATAGTGAATGCCCGTCGAACCAAAGAGTTTGACAATATCTTTGAAATCCTCATAAGATAAGCCAAAATTAAGAATGAGGCCCACGTCTAAATGAAACAACCAGCCTTCTTGCATTGATATAGCAATAATGCATTGATGCAGCATTCAGAGAGAGCATTGATGTCGATGAATGGACATCGACAGAAGCAACAATAATATATATAAGCATTTATGTCACATTTCACCTTAGCAACAAAAAAATCATTACCACATAGCCATCCTCAATATAGTCATGCTTGAACATATACAAATCATTTAACTATTCTGAAGAAACTTTAACAATCTTAATTTTTTTCATATAGAAGCTATCTAAGTTGTTACAACAAGCCTTCTCCTCCATGCCATACATTTGATGCAATGAGTTACTATGTCTATGTATTATAGATCTCAAGATAGACAATGATCCTCGAGTTTCAAAGCCACAACTAGAAAATAAAGTTTGTAGAACAAAGTTTTCCTTTTGTTGACCATACCTTTGATGGATGAGCCATTTAGGAAAAAAGAAAATACTTTCCAAGGAATTATAAAGTACTTTTTTTGGAACTACATCACAATGCAAACTTTTATTTGCACATGTGATTTGTAGTTATTTCTTGATATGTATAAACTTTCCTTTCTATTTTTGGATTTCAAAGCCAATGACCATTGTCTATCTTCGTATCTATATTATATATAGACATCTCTTTGTTGCCTTGCCTTTCCCTACATTTATGTACTTCGAGAATAGGTTCCATCTTTTTATCGAGAATAGGTTCCATCTTTTTATAATGCAATATAATCGTGTAAATTCTTTAGGTGAGCACCATTAGTAATTTAACACACCTTATATATATGCATTTCCTTTCTCTATGAGCATCTAGAGAAAGGAAAATCAATCATCAAAGCAAAGGTGTTGCATCAAAGTCGATGAACCGAAGAGTTTGACAACTTTTTGTCCTTAAAAACCAAGAAACAACCCAACGAAACCTTTTGATCCTTGCACTCTATGTTTAGCGAACTTCATCTTTTGTATCAATGGATACCATATATCCCATAAAAAACTAACTATCCTAACTATCATTTTGTCTAATTTTAGTGAACCCCTAGCATTGTACATCACTTGTTAATATTTAAATATTCACAATATCTAAACTCCTACTTATGACTAAATTTATAACAGAACCACGATAACCCAAGTTACACATGAAACCAATATGTAACAAATAGATCTCTATAGCAATAGATTATTTTAGAAAACTATGATAATAGATTTATAATCAAAACCTGATCAAGCCTAAAATTAATGCATTCATGGAGCATTGAGGAAATCATTGATGTTGATGAAGGGACATTGACGATGTTTTCTTCATCAACTTGAGTGACCTTGAACCATCAAGCTACCCAAGAGATCCCATGGTCCCTAAGCGTAAACACGGTCCACTTGGAAACAAGCCCAATACTGGAAATCCCTCCGCTTGAAAACTTTTCAAAACCCTTAACTTTAAATCTTCGCCTCATTTTCCTATTACCTAGCTACAAATATAGCATCATGTTTAAGTACAAGTGACAATAATATGTATAACGGAACCACGATGACCCAAGTTACACATGAAACCAATATGTAACAAATAGATATCTATAGCAATGGAGTATTTTAGAAAACTATGATAATAGATTTTGAATCAAAACCTGATCAAGCATGAAAGTAATGCATTAATGGAACATTTAGGGAGAGCATTGATGTTGATGAAGGGAGATCGACGTTGTCTTCTTCATCAACCCAAGCGGATGTGAACAAATAAGCTATGTAAGAGATCCCATGGCCACTAAGTGTAAACACAATCCACTTGGAAACATGCCCAATACTAGAAATCCCTCCACATGTAAACTTTACAAAACCCTTAACGTGAAAGGCCTCATTTTACCGTTACCTAGCTACAAATATAACCATCTCGTTTAAGTACAAGTGACAATAATCTGTATAACCATGCTTTATGTCACATTTCACCTTAGCTACAAACAAATCATTACCATATAGTCATCCTAAATATAACCATGGTTAAACATATACAAATCATTAAACAATTATGAAGGAAAGTTAACAATCTTAAATTTTTCCATATAGAAGCTATCTAAGCTCTTACATCAGGTCTTATCTTCATTGCCATACATTTCATGCAATGAGTTACTATGTCTATGTATTATAGATCTCAAGATAGACAATGATCCTTGGGTGTCAAATCCACAGGTAAAAAATAAAGTTTGTAGAACAAAGTTTTCATTTTGTTGACCTTTCCTTTGATGGATGGGTCATTTGGGAAAAAAAAAATTCCAAGGCATTATAAAGTACTTTTTTTTCAGAACTACATTATACATCACAATGCAAATTTTTATTTGCACATATGATTAGTAGTTATTTCTTGCTATGTATAAACTTTCCTTTCTATTTGTGGCTTGCAAAGACAATGACCATTTTCTATCTTCATATCTATACTATAAATAAATATATCTTTGTTGTCTTGCCTTTCCCTCCATTTATGTACTTTACTAGGATGATTTCATATACTATAATACAAATTTATTTTAATCTAATGTAATTTATTGTCAATGTCTAGCCATCCATATTTATCTTGGATATTATACATATGTGTTTTAGATATTAAGATATACAAGATATATTGTCAATGTCTGGCCATCAAATCGTATTCTTTTTCCAATATTGTGCTCTTCCTTCTATGGGTATACAGATACTTAATTAGTCTCTCAAATTATAATTCAAATTATATTTGTTGATGTATTTGTAACTTCAGAATATATTCAGATGTATATTATCATTGTATGTTGTTGTACCCCCATTGGGGATGTGTGTTACCCCTTTACCTTGTCTAAATTGTGTCTAGACCTTGAGGTAAAACCTCCATTGTAAGTCAGGGAAATAGTCCCCAATGTAACATCATGTAATATACAATTGTGATCTCTCTAGGAGAAGTGGGCCCCATGTGAGATAACATGTAGGCTCGAGTCTTCTATTTGGTCATTGACTTGAAAGGGTATAAATAGGGAGGCACTCTCCCTCATTTATACACACCTCACACACTCTCTAAGGTGTTGGAGAGAGAGAAATAGTCATAGGATGAGAGAAATATAGCTATTGAACATTTCTTATAACTGCTTTTGATCATCTTACTATTTTGAAGAAGTTTGTGGGGCTTTCTCCTTTATGGTTTCCCGGATGAAAATATGTGTATTGTGCATCTTTTACAGCTTATGCATTTTTATGTACTTGTTATTCTTTCAAATAAATATCCTAGATAATCTAATCATATCTTAAGAAAATCTAACATGGTATTAGAGCCTCTGATCTGAAAGAAGGCATTTTGCAACTGCGAGAACTAGGTCTTTCTAGTTGAAGGTGTTCTCTCCATAGATCATCAAGTAAGGAGGGCTTCACTAACTCACCTCAATAGGGAGCATCTATTGGTGGTAGTAGTTTTTGAATCAAATAAGTTTCATTGCGCAACTGAAATACAACTACAATGGCAATTTATGGAAATTAGGGTTTCATGCCTGAAATCCCTAGAAGACTGAATTTAGTCATTCTAGTACTTTCACTATAATGTGGTATTGGAGAAGGATCACAAGCCAAAACTTTTACAATATGAAGAGAAATTTGTGCTATACACTGTGTAAAAGTTTCAGCCTTAGATTCACTATACTTCAGGAGATATTATTCCTCCAAATCAGGGTTCCAGCCTCCTCCAAAATATAGTCATAAACATGTGACCTAGGGATATTTGCTATATCGAGGGCTAGAAAGGTCCAGACAAAATTTCACAAGATTTTCTAGGTAGGGAACGTACTGTAGCTTCTGTGGTACATTTTTCAGACCTGGAATGTGAAACAGTGACACGTGGAAGTCTCTACAAGTTCGCTATGTTGAACAGTCCCCAAAACAGACACCTTAGGAAAATCCAAATAAGTCCCACTTGGAGAATCCATTTCTGCTCTAACCTATGGATTTGGAAAGAATATTTATCAGGATATCATAGTGATAATTTTCAGACCTTGAGGATTTGACACTTCAGAGATACAGCAAAATCAATATCAATCATTTCTGTAGAAGAAATTGGAAAACTAGGGTTTCTTGTTTCGAGAGATTCCCTCCACTATTTTTGAGAAAAGGAGTACATTGGACAGATAGCCTTGAAGAGTCCCATATTTCTATCCAATCAGAAGTTTGAAATTCCAAGTTTTTGAAAATTAGGTTTTCTCTAACAAACCCTAGATCAGCCAACTCCAGAACCATCTTGGACACCTCAAATCGGTAAGATCTAAATTTTTGCTATTTACATTTGAGGTTCTCATTTCAAAATTACTAATCACACCAGCTTAATGACAAGCTTGGTGAAGCTGACAACTTCCAATTATGGAAGTATAGGACCTCCGTGATCCTTGAAGAAATTGACTTGGATCAGTATTTCAATAAGGAAGTTCTGAGAGCCAGAGGGAGATGACGCTAAGGCTAGAATCAAGAGAATAATTGCAGATTCTATTAAAGATCATCTCATCCCTCATGTGTTGGAATTTAAAAATTTCTTAAAGATCCTTTGTCCTTCTTTTAATCACCAAGCATGGCCGCGAAGGAACTCTCCAACATCCTTGATCTCAATATAAAATCCACTGTTGAAATCCACCATAAGATCAACGACTAAAAATCAACCCACAAAATCAACGGTGCAGAAATCTTGTATTTCGGAATCAAAGAAATGAAAAACGTGATCCCGCATCTCGCATCCCACATTCTGCATTCCTGGATTCCGCATCCCGCATCCTGCAAGTTACAGAAATCACCATTGCAGAAATCGAAATCTGCAGAGCTGCATTTCGCATCCCACAATTTGAGGAAAGGTGCATTGCGGAACAAAAACTATGGAAAGCCGCATCCCACATCCTACATTCCACAAGTTACAGAAAGGAAAATGCGAAGATCAAAAATTTCCAAAGAACTTTTCTGCGTTCTGCATCCCGCATCCTGCAGGTTGTGGAAAAGAAAAATATTCAGAAATTCGATCTGTTGATGAAAAATTCTAAGTTAAAAATGGATTTCCAACATCCATGCCATCACCAATCCGATTGATCTAACTTCATAACTATTTAGAAAATCCATTGAAGTAATTACACACATAGATGCATCATTCATAAAATATACAGCTGAAACACAACACATTTCATTTAAGCATTCATTATTTCATAGTAATTTATAGACAACTACAGTTGCAGGGATTGAAACACAAGAGATACTTATCCTTATCAGAAGCTTGTCCAACAACCAGCTATGTCTTTGCAACATTCCACCCAACCATAGGCCAGTGTGCTCATCAATCTCTCAGCAACACTGCCACCCCCGAGCTGGGAATGATTTCCCTAAGGAATAAGGAACACTAGCAGACTTCCCCATATCTAAGGATACAATAAAAATCAGCCAAGCCAACACATTTGGGTTTATCAGGCTTACACAGGCAGTGATTTACACATAGCCAAAGTTTACATGAGACGCAGCCAAGCCAACAGATGGGTTTATCAGGCTACCTGCCAAGGAGATGGAAAGACTAACTGCTAAACTAGTGAGATCAATCCCAGAGCTATGGATACCTACACCAGAGCTATCCTGACTTTTAAACATTTACACACCCAACACAAGGAAGCATCCCCTTCTCTGCTACACAGTCCCTCAGGCCATGCCTTCCCTTCCAGTGCTATTTAGGGTATGCAAAGAAGAAACCCAGCCCTTTAGATTAATCTGTGAGGTTCCTTCACACACGAAGTTTATCAAGCAAGTCCAGATGCCATTTCCATTCCCCAAATCAGTTCAGATGTCAATGAGGATGTACACACAACGATCTCAGTTCTGGGATTAGCAAAAGTAACATAAGCCAAGGAACACACACACACAGAGCAATTACGAATTTCGGAGCATTTCCTGAGCTAGACCGACTACCACAATTACCAAAAACAAAATTGTAATTTGTTGTCCATTCAATTCAAAACACAAATTAGATTCTAGGCATTTGCATTCAGGAAATGACCAACAGACAAGAAAATCGTCAAAAGGAAAATAATTCACATAACAGGAAAATTCATGAAGGATCAAGACTCAGAACAGTTTTTTTTTGGTGTTTTCTTGCCCAAGGGAATTTAAAAAATGTTTTTCAGAAATGGGTGCTCTGCCCATTTCAAATTTATGCCACCTCTTCCCATTTCCCCCCCCCCCATCCCTAGGAAAAATCATGCCCCCATCTCATTTTTTTGCATTGACATAGCTGGCTATAGGGTTTTAATTAAAAATTGCAAATTTAACATGATGTCCAAACTTATAACGTTCAACTAGCATAAAAACACCATCAACCTAAATCTTAATCACTGAAACAAAACACTAAATTGATGGTGGGGCATTTTCCTTGAGCTCCACACCATGATTATTTACATCGTATTATTTAAATGCAAACGGGGTCAAAACTAGGGTGTTACATTCCCCTCCCCCTTCAACACCACTGTCCTCGGTGCTTTATAACATTGAACATAAATGCTTTGCTGGTACTACCCTCAGCAATCTACAGAATTGAACAAAAACGGATGTTCCAGTTGCATGGCATCCTTTAACTCCCATGTAGCCTCTTCAGGACCGTAGTGCTTCCATTGCACCTTTACCTGTCCTATTGCTCGGTTCCAGAGCATTGTGACCTTCCTGGCGAGGATATGCATGGGCTCGATTTGGAACTCTCCCTCTAGTTCCACCAACATCACATCCCAATTTATTACATGGTTAGGATCATGTACATATTTCTTAAGTAAAGAAACATGAAAAACATTGTGAGCCCTAGTGCTAGGAGGCAATGCAAGTCTATATGAAACTGGTCCTATTCTTTCAATCACTTCAAACAGACCACAGTATCTAGGAGACAGCTTGGCATAACTCCCAAGCTTCAAGGAAATTTTCTTTGCCTTCACCCTGAGGTAAAAATGATCCCTAATACTGAACTCTCTATTCTCCCTATGCTTATCTGCATAGATTTTTTGTCTATAATGGGCTGCCTTTAGATTTTGTCTGATTTTTACAACTTCCTACTCCATTTCCTTGAGCAATTCTGGACCGATCACAACTCTGTTCACTGGGTTATCCCAATTTGCTGGTGTTCTGCACCTCCTGCCACACAAATCTTCATATGGACTCATCCCCAAGGATGTTTGTTGTCCATTGTTATATGCAAACTCTACCAGGTGTAAATAGTCTTCCCACTTGGATGGTTTGTCCATCACATACATGCGAATCATGTCTTCCAGCACTTGGTTAACTCTCTCGGTCTGCCCATTGGTCTAAGGATGGTAGGCAGTGTTGAAATTCAATTTTTTTCCCAAGTCTACAAACAATCCTTTCCAAAAATTAGAAGTGAACTTAACATCTCCGTCAGTTACTATTGCCTTAGGAAATCCATGCAATTTAAAATTTTCTTTCATGAAAATATTAGCAATGTCATCAGCCTTATGCGTAGACTGCACTGGTATAAAATGCGTTTCCTTTGTTAACTTGTCCAGAAATCACTTCCCATTTCCATTCTGGAACCGGCAAAGGCTGCAACAAACATGTTCGGTGTTGATGTTCAACCTTCACTTGCTGACACTTCATGCATCTTGAAACATATACAGCCATGTCCTTTTTCATGCCTAGCCAAAAGTATTGCTTTATTGCTATAGCAATCGTCTTCTGATATCCTGGGTGACCAGAATATGGAGTTTGATGGATTTCATCCATAACAACCCTCCTCAAATCTGCTACATTGGGAATGTAAATTCTGCTCTTATAAGTAAGAAGTCCATCCTCTTCTAACTTATCATCTTCATACTTCTTTTGAAGGCTTTTCTGTTGTAATTTGTCCTTTACCTGTGCATACATTTCATCTTCAGCATTACGGTTAAAATATGATGTCTCAAATATGATTGGAAAATGATAATAGATGCCACATGCATTTCTTTTACCTTCCTGCTGAGTGCATCAGCTACCTTGTTCTCTTTTCCATTAATGTGCTTGATTTCAAAATCAAACTTACATAAAAATTCCAGCCATCTAGCTTTCCTAGCATTTAGAGTAGACTGATCAAACAAATATTTCAGACCACGATGGTATGTCCTTAACACAAATTTTTTTCCCATCAAGTAATGCCTCCACATCTTGAGAGCGTGTACTATGGTTGCAAGTTCCAGATCATGAGTGGCATAATTCCTCTCATGATCGTTCAGCTTTCTGGATTCATAGCATATTGTCTTGCATAATAACTCCTCCAAGTCCTTGACCACATGCATCCATACATACCACAAAATCTTTCTCTGGTTCTGCAACTTTTAAGACCGGTGCACTGGTGAGAAGATACTTTAACCGCTGGAAAATTTCTTCACACTTCGAGGTCCATTCGAACTTTATACCCTTCCTTTGCAAGGAAGTGATAGCATGTGCAACCTTGGAGAATCCTTTAATGAATCTCCTGTAGTATCCTGCAGGCCCCATAAAATATCTTATCTCTATCACATTCTTTGGAGTAGGCCAATTCTTGATATCTTCAATTTTGTCCGGGTCCACGGATATACCCTCTTCTGAAATAATGTGACCCAAGTATTGAATTCTATCTTTATAGAAGTCACACTTGCTCAGCTTTGCATACAACTAATGTTCTCTGAGAAATTGCAATGTTAGTCTCAAATGTTCTTCATGCTCTTCTTCATTCTTAGAATAAACAAGAATGTCATCAAGGAAAACAAGAATGAATTTTTCCAAATACCTACTGAATACACTATCCATAAGGCACATAAATGTTGTTGGTGTATTCGTGAGACCAAATGGTACCACTACAAACTCATAATGTCCATACCTTGTTCTGAAGGTTGTCTTATGGATGTCTTCATCCTTTATTCTTACCTGATGGTAACCAGACCTCAAGTCAATCCTTGAAAATACCTTTGCTCCTTTCATTTGATCAAAGAGGTCATCAATTCTCAGCAAGGGATATTTGTTCTTCACCGTGACTTTGTTCAGCTGTCTGTAATCAATACACAATTTGATTGTACCATCTTTCTTCTTCACAAATAGAACTGGTGCTCCCTAAGGAGACACACTTGGCCTGATATACTTTTTCTCCAATAAATATTCTTGCAGCTACATCTTCGGCTCTAACATTTCTGGTGTACTCATTCTGTAAGGTTCTTTGGACACTGGTGCTGCTCCTGGCATAAGATCAATTGTAAAATCAATGTCTCTCTTTGGAGGAAGCCCTAGAATCTCATCAAGAAAAACATCCTTGAATTCTTGCAACACACGATAGTCTTCCAACTTGAGAGTTTCATTCTCCGATGCCTCCACAATATGGGATGCATACAACTGACAACCTTTTCTACAAAACTTCTTCAATTGCATCACTGAAATCTGCCTTACATAAATTACCTTTGGAATTCCTTTTACAACTATTAGGTTCCCTTCTCCATCCATGCATTCAAAAGTCTTGTTATAACAGTCAAGCTTCACCCTGTGAGATTCTAACCAATCCATTCCAATGAGAACATCATAGGAACCAGGTAGTAGAACGTTCAGATCTACGCAAGTGCTTAGTCCATTTATCACCAATGGACATTTCTCCACCGCTTCATTAACTTTTCTCTTAGTTCGAGTGGCTAGCTGAACCAACCATGATTTGCTATGCTTTACTTTCTTAAGAGTGCAAATCTCCACTACTATAGGAGAAATGTAACTGTGACTAGAACCAGGGTCAATCAAAATAGAAACAGATTGCTCAACAATATTACCTGCAACTTCAACCACAATTGACTGGTGATCTGCCTAACAGTCCGCTAATGTTTCATAAATCCTAGGAACGGCTCTTGCTACTTGCCCCACTGTTTTTGCTTCTTGGATGTTATATGTTGGCCTTGCGTTCTCATTCTCAAGTGGATAGAACTTGCTCATATGGGGTCCTCCACATTTCAACAATGGAGAGGCTCTCTATTCTGTTGTGGTTCTCTTGGTTTTTCTCCCACTACTCTAGCTGTCTGCTTCTCAGCTTGGAATGGTTGCTTCTGCTGATTCCAGAAGTTAGGAGGTTGAAACCTCTCTTCCTCTGATGATATTTCTCATTCATCTTGTTCTTCCACGCCTTCTGGTAGTCGGGTTTTCTCTTGCTTTGCTCGTAGCAGTACCTAGCTTTTCTTATCACCTCTTCTAGAGTTCTGGGTTCATAGAACTCAATTCGGTCTTTGTAGGATTGAGGTAGTCCACTCAGAAAGCATTGGATTTTTACCTTCTCATCTTTAATATACCTGACATACCTCAATAGTTCCAAGAACTTGTTTGCATATGCCTCCATGGTCTGTTGTCCCAATCTTAGCTCATGGAATTCTTTGATTTTATCATCATAGTATCGGTCAGAGAGGTACTTCTACTTGAAATATTTCTAGAACTGTTTCCAGACAATATTCCTTTCATTTATCTTCTTTACTCACCTGAAGTGTTCCCACCAGATAGACGCCCTTCCTATCATATTGAAAATTGCTACTCGAGCTTTCATATTTCCAAAATAATCTTGGACTTGGAAATATTTTCTTATTCCCAGAATCCAAGCTTTAGCTTCTTGACCAGTCTTTACCTCACCATTGAAGGTAGGTAGCTTTGCCTTCCTGAATTCATCTTGTGAGCAGTTCTAGTAACGCCTCTTCCTCCTACCCCTATGAGATAGAAATCCTAATTCTTCAGTGGATATTTCAGAGTCAGATGACCCACTAGGATATCTCTTCCTTTTATTCTCGTGAGAGGAAAAACTTGAACCATCAATGGAATTTTTTAGAGTCAAACAACCCACTAGGAGATCGGTTTCTTCCTCTAGCAGTGTTCTTACTTCCTTTTGGCTTTACTGTCCGGTCCCCAGAGTTCATATTTCTCTGAATTTCTATCAAACTATGCAATATGGCTGTGTTCAACTGATTCTGCTCCTCCGTAGCCTTAATCAATCTTTTGTTGTCTTCTCTGTAGCTCTATATCTCTACCCTAAGGCTTCTCATGGTGGCTACAAAGTCTAGGGGAGTATCTTGAAACCTCCTCCCATTAGACTCTATCTCAACATTTCCAATTCTAACATTCCCCCCCATAGAATCTTCCTCGTGCACATTGGGGTCTCGTGCATAATCATTCATATCATCTGTCCTCATGGCTGAACCAACTATTCAAAATCGCATTTTCCCTTTTTGAATGTGACTTTAATTCTGCAAAAAGGTGTTAGATAACAAAATTGTTAGATATAATCAAGACCAAGATCACTTACCCACTACCCATTGCAGTTTTTCTCTGTTATGCGGCCAACAATACATTGGAACTATTTAACCAACAACTCTGTAACTGTCTAACTCGGCCCATCGAGGCCCAATACTATAACCACTTTTCTTTCCGGCCCATCCAAGCCCAACACTGCAACCAACAGCTCTAATACCACACTGTAGTGTACTACAATTTGGTATCAAAGGGTACTCTTATCTTTTTAACAACTAATTTCGACCCATCCAGGCCCAATGCTGCAACCTTGCTCTAATACCACACTGTCACATACCCATTCCTGAGCTTCATGTGGAATTAAAAATTTTCTTAAAGAACCTTTGTCCTTCTTTAAATCATTGAGCATGGCTATGAAGGCACTCTCCAACATCCCTGAGCTAAATATAAAATCCACTGTTGAAATCCACCACAAGATTAATGGCTAAAAATCAACTCGCAAAATCAATGGTGCGAAAATCATGTATTGCGGAATTGGAGAAATTCAAAATGCGATCCCGAATTTCACATCCCGCATCCCGCAAGTTGCAGAAATGACCGTTGTGGAAATCAAAATCTGCGGAGCCGCATTCTGCATCCCGCATCCCGCAAGTTGCGGAATGAAAACCACGGAAAGTTGTATTCCACATCCCGCATCCTGCAAGTTGGAGAAAGGAAAATGTAGAGATCGAAAATTTCCAAAGAACTTTTCCGCGTTCGCATCCCGCATCCTGCAGGTTTTGGAAAGGAAAAATCTACAGAAATTCGATCTGTTCATGAAAATTTCCAAGTATAAAATTGATTTCCAACATCCAAGCCATCACCAATCCGGACGATCTAACTTCATAACAACTTAGAAAATTCATTGAAGTAATTACACACATAGATGCTTCATTCATGAAATATACAGCTTAAACACAACACATTTCATTTAAGCTCATCATTTCATATTAATTTATAGACAAGTACAATTGCAGGGATTGAAACAAAAGAGATACTTATCTTTATCAGAAGCTTGTCCCGCAACCAGCTATGTCACTGCAACATTCCACCCAACCATAGGCCAGTGTGCTCATCAATCTCTCAGCAGCACTACCACCCCTGAGTTGGGCATGATTTCCCCAAGGAATAAGGAACACTAGCAGACTTCCCCATATCCAAGGATACAATAAAACTTGTCCAAGCCAACACAGTTGGGTTTATCAAGATTACACAAGCAATGATTTACACATAGCTAGAGTTTACATGAGACACAGCCAAGCCAACAGATGGGTTTATCAAGCTACCTGCTAAGGAGGTGGAAAGACTAATTGCTAAGCTAGTGAGCTCAATCCCAGATCTATGGATACCTACACCGGGTCTAGCCTGACTTCTAAACATTTACACACCCAACACAAGGAAGCATCCCCTTCTCTGCTACACAGTCCCTCAGGCCATGCATTCCCTTCCAATTCTATTCAGGGTATGCAAAGAAGAAAACCATCCCTCTAGATTGATCTATGAGGTTCCTTCACACACTAGGTTTATCAAGAAAGTCCAGACTCTATTTCCATTCCCCAAATCAGTACAAATGTCAACGAGGATATACAAACAACGATCTCAGTTATGGGATTAACAAAAGTAACAGAAGCCAAGGAATACACACACACATAGCAATTACGAATTTCAGAGCAATGCCTGAGCTAGACCGACTACCGCAATTACCAAAAATGAAATCATTTGTTGGTCATTCAATTCAAAACACAAATCGGATTCTGGGCATGCACATTCAGGAAACGACTAACAGACCAGAAAATCGTGAAAAGGAAAACAATTCACAGAATAGGAAAAATCCTGAAGGATCAAGACTCAGAATGGTTTTTATTTTTGCTTGTTGCGGGAATGCGAGAATATCTTGCCAAAACATTCCACACAGTACAAATCGTGAGGGGAAGGTGAAACGCGACTGCATGAGGGAAAGGCGGGCGTTTTTTTTTTTGGGGTGTTTTCTTGCACAAGGGAATTTAAAAAACATTTTTCAGAAATGGGTGCTCTACCCATTTCAAATTTATTCCTCCTCTTCCCATTCTTCCCCCCGCCTTATCCCTAGGAAAAATCATGCCCCGATCTCATTTTGTTTCATTGACATAGCTGGCTATAGGATTTTAATTAAAAATTGCAAATTTAACATGATGTCCAAACTTATAACGTTTAGCTAGCATTAAAACACCATCGGCCTAAATCTTAATCGCTGAAACAAAATACTAAATCGATGGTGGGGCTTTTGCCTTGAGCTCCACACCATGATTATTTACATTATATTATTTAAATGAAAATGGGGTCAAAACCGGGGTGTTACATGTGTCATCCTTGAAGACACCAAAAGTAAGTGTTCGATGCTATGACAAAGAAATCAAAGAAGAATAAGATATTGCTATAACCACCTTCAATGGCCTCCTAGTATCATGGGATTCATTCATTCGAGGAATGTGTGCCATAAGGAAGTGATTCCCTTCAGCAAACTTTGGGAAGAGTGCACACAAGAAGAAGCTTGACTCATAATAAGAGAAGAGAAGATGGGAGAAACTGAAGATCAAGCTCTCAAGATTCAAAGAATATCCCTCAATCGATGAAGAATATGAAGGACTCAATTCTTGAAGAACCTCTTATCCATCTTAGCATTTGGATAAGAAATGATGTTGTTATGAATGAAGAAGATGATGAATTTGAAGTCTCAAGAAGGAGTCTACCCACGAAACAAATAAAGATGAGTATTCAATTGTAATTTCATGATATTGTTTGGTTATGCATTTGTTTATATTCAGTTAATGTGTTATGCATGTTTGAGTATTTTCATTTATACTACTGAATTGAACATGATGGGTAAGAAGTCAATCATGTTGTACAACATTCCAATAGTACTTATCTAGATTAAAACCTCTTTGTTGGCATATTAGGAGTAGTACACACTCTTAATAACATTAGGGTAGAATGCATCTAGAAGTTATTGTATGTATACATGATATGGATGAATGTTGTAGCATTAGCTAATATAGTTGCATGGCTACGTGAGATATATTTGTCACTATTAATATGTTTTGGAAATTATGATATTTTTCTAATCATGCAAATGAAATTGACTTGTAGATCATTCTAAAGAACAAGTAACGACAGTTTAGAAGAGGAACCTGAAGCTTCCCGGGTCAAAGAGACCATAGTGAAAGAAAGAGCTTCAGAAGAATATAAAGAGAACGGTAGATCCACCTCAACCTTGGGCATGAGAAAATAATCCAAGATTAAGAATAGTATGGCGATACTTCCAAAGAAAGAAAGAGGCCTTAGACACACTCTAGTTATGTGACACTATTGAGTGACATCATTAATGCAGAGCCTTCTAGCTATGAAGAATTAGACAAGAAGGAAGGGAAGAAGATTATGATCAAAGAGTACCAGTTCAAGAAGAATAATTTCTAGGATGCAGTGTCGAGACCTGAAGGGAAGTCTGTAGTGTATTCCATATGGATCTACAAGATCCAACATGTAGTAGATGGCAACATCATGGGATACAAGGCAAGATTCATAGCACGATGCTTCTCACAGAAAGAAGGCATATACTACAAAGAGACATTTGCACCAATGACGAGTCAAGTATACATAGAGTAGCCACTGGGAGTTGAGACACATGAAAGGAAAACTCATGTGTGCAAATTAAAGAAGGCCTTGTATGAGCTCAGGAGGCACCCATGGGATAGAACATACAGTTACATAAGGAGCTTGAATATCACCTAGAGTGATGAAGATCTTAACCTTTGCTACAAGATTGAAGATGAAATCCTATAGAGGATGACAAGCTCACAGATGGGTGCAAGAAGAAATTTTCAACAAAGTTCAAGATAGAGGATCTTGGTATCCAGTGACCCTATATGGATACATAGAATATTAGTAGCAAAGGAAGCTAATTGTCACTCCATTACAGAATGTTTCAATACATAGAGTACGAAAGGCAGAGGGAGAACGATGCTCCACTTCAGAGAGAGTAACTGCAGAAGATCCTCAAGTTCGACATGGCACAGCAGGATGGAAAACTGACTGATGGCTCTAGTATTTACTGAGAGTAAAGCAGATTCCAACCTTTGCTTCAAGGTTGAAGGCAGAAGACCAGTGATGCTCCTGTTATATGTCGATGACCTATTCCTGAAGGGAAAAGAGGAACTCATTAAGGATGCAAGAAGGAGACTTGCTGCATAATTTGAGATGAAGGACTTGGGTATGATGCACTACTTTCTAGGCATGGAGGTGTGGCAGAGTGCAGATGGAATCTCCCTTGGACAAGGGAAGTATGCAGTGGAGATCCTGAAGAGGTTCGAGATGATTGAATACAAGGCCATGGCCACACCTATGGCATCAAACCTGAAGCTATTGAGTGATGCTTCATCGGAGATGGTTGATGTCACAATGTATCGTCAGATGATTTGTTCATTGATGTTCTTGATGAATAAAATACTAGACACATGCTCACCTGGTTTCCAGTTCCTGACGGATTTGAGACATGCTCACCTGGTTTCCAGTTCCTGACGGATCTGAGACATGCTCACCTGGTTGCAAAGCATGCAGTGAGGTACCTAAAGGGTACAGTTGATTATGATACGAATCAGAAGACTAACCTACATGGCTATGTTGATTCAGATTGGTAGAGCCACTGAGAAGAAGAACACTTTGGGTTGCTTCTTTAGTTTGAGATCCGGTATGGGCTACTGGTTTGGTAGGATGCAGTCCTACATGGCACTGAGTACAGCCGAGGAAAAATATGGTGCCACTTGCTCGGCTAATTGTGAGGTAGTATGTTTCTTTTGAAAGCTACTATTTGATTTGATTGATATGAATTGGATTTTTGTATGATGTAGAGAGGAGCAATGAAGCTCCAATATGTGATCCAGATCTAGATCTCTCGAAAGAGGGAGTGATGAGTTCTAGCATAGCCGGTGAGATAGGTTGTCTGAGCATTAAATCCTAGCAAATATCGTAGGTTTCTTAGACGTAATCAGTCCTATAGGTTGTCCTCAGATGTAATCAGTCCTTGAAAAGCTCGTAGGTTATCAATAAATGTAATCAGTCTTGATGTGATTCTATGTTAGAAATGGCCAGAGTGAAGTTTGAATACTTCAGAGAGAAGCATGGTGTACTTTAGATCGAGGTTCCTTCCAAGGGGAAGTTATGAGTCTAAAAGACGTAGATACACATAAGCCTTTCCAACATGGTGGCAGGTTGGGCCTCCCATGGTCATGATGTAAGTGCGGAGCCTTTCCAACATGGTGGCAGGCTAGGCCTCCCATGGTCGTGATGTAAGTGCAGAGCCTTTCCCTGATGGTAGTAGGTGTGTCCTACCATGTCGGTGCATGTAAGTGCTGGGAGAATTTCCCAAATGGTAGTAGATGTGTCCTACCATGCTGATGGATGTAAGTGTTGGAGCCTTTCTCGGATGGTAGTAGGTGTGTCCTACCATGTCGATGCATGTAAGTGTTGGGAGCCTTTCCCGTATGGTAGTAGGTGTGTCCTACTATGCTGGTGGATGTAAGTGCTGGGAGCCTTTCCCGAATGGTAGTAGGTGTGTCCTACCATGGCGGTGGATGTAAGTGTTAGATCCTTTCTCGGATGGTAGTAAGTGTGTCCTACCATAGCGGTGGATGTAAGTGTTGGAATCCTTTTCCCAAATGGTAGTAGGTTTGTCCTACCATGCCAATGAATGTGAGTGTTGTGTTATGTGTATCTAGGTTGTGCTCTGTGTGACGATGATATGATATGAAGGTGATGAGGTAATAGTAGGGTACACAGGTGCTGCAAGGCATGTAATCAATCCTGGGATTCTCCTTCAAGTTTTGCAGTGGCATATAATCAATCCTGGGAGATCCTGTAGGTTTTCCAAGAGGCATATAATAAGTCTCGAGATGTACCTACTTTATGGTTTGTTGGCATAAATGATGAAGACATGGAAGAGGACTAGGCCTACATCCAGCATGAAAAAAGGGTTGGCACTGTAGATGAAGACCTAACAGAGGACTAGGCCTACATCCAACATGAAAAAAGGGTTGGCACTATAGATGAAGACCTGGCAGAGGACTAGGCCTACATCCAGCATGAAAAAGGGTTGGCACTGTAGAAACTTCTGATGATAGATAGTATGTGATGATGATCAAATTATAAGAAGATGATGGCAGTAGCTATGATGAAGACTTTATGACTCTGTGATGATGTTGATGCGATGAATACTTGACCATATGTGTTAATGACTGTGTAGAGAAAGAATACCTTCCTAGTTAAGAGGGAGTGTTGATGTATTTGTAACTTTGAAAGATATTCAGATGTATATTATCATTGTATGTTGTTGTACCCCCATTGGGGATGTGTGTTGCCCCTTTATGGGATGTCTAAATTGTGTCTAGACCTTGAGATACAACCTCTGTTGTAATTCAGGGCAATAGTCCCCAATGTAACATCATGTAATATGTAATTGTGGTCTTTGTAGGAGAAGTGGGCACCATGTGAGATGACACGTAGGCTCGAGTCTTATATTTGATCAGTGACTTGAAAGGGTATAAATAGGGAGGCGCTCTCCCTCATTTATACACACCTCACACACTCTCTAAGGCGTTGGAGAGAGAGAAACAGACATAGGAGGAGAGAAAGATAGATGTTGAACATTTCTTATTACTACTTTTGATCATCTTACTATTATGAATACGTTTGCAGGGTTTTCTCCTTTATGGTTTTCCCGATGAAAATCATTGTGTCTTGTGCATCTTTTACATCTTATGCATTTTGATGTACGTGTTATTCTTTTAGATAAAGATCCTAGATAATCTAATCAGATCTTAAAGAAAATATAACACTATTTACCTTAAAGATTGAAAAAAATAAATAAATAAAGATTAGAAAACACTTATATTGTGTGAACTAATTAGCCCTCACGGGTTGTATATCATTTGCAATTTTATTTTTTCTTGTTTTTTCAGACCCAATTCCACTCCACAAAAAATAACAACCATCACCTTATGGAGACTATGCTGACCGAAGATGTTGTTTCGCTCTTGTTTCACGGTGTTGCCAACCTTTTCCCACTGGTGCAAGTTCTCACGTTAAACCAATTGAACTCTCTCAACTCATCAATCGTTCGCTTCTGTATTTCTATCTCAGATGGAATTCACAAGAATGAGACATTGCTTCCAAATATATATAATTGTAGCATAGAAGATGTCCAATTGAAAGAAGGAAGTGTAATAAAAGTCACCCAATGTACATGCAACGTTGTACATAAACGTATTATTCATTTCCTCCATACTTTTTCCCAGTTAATGGATTCCACACCATTGACGCATCAATTTTTTCCCATTTCTTTCTAACATACTTCATTTTACCAAGACAATCACATTGCTTGCACTTGAAGTTGTCATAGTGGATGCATCGATTATTGGTGAGCCTTCGTATTACCACTTAGATATAGAATTTCCCGCGCAAAGCAGTTCCTCTCTTCCAGATACCAACTTGCGTTAACCCTACACCCCTTCACTTGCGAACCCTGCCTCGATAAATGCAAACCTTTCCCTTATCGTATCTACTATCTCATTCACACCATTTACCTCTTCTAACAAATTTTGGAGCATTAAAGGTCGAGTCATTGCCAAGACAAACATTCATGAATAGAGCAATCAATGAGGCCCTGGAATTTTTTTTGGCTTTGACCTTGTTAATGCTTCACATGATGAAATACATATCTCTGCATTCAATGAATTGGAAATTTCTTTATACGACCAAATACAAATTGGAATGGTCTACATAGTCTCAAATGGCACAATCAAAGTATCCAATCCAACATACAACCACTTGAAAATCCATCACAAGATTTTCCTAGGTTCCTCCTAAACCATCCAACCATGCTTAGAGTATTACCCCTTGATACCTTTACATTGATTTCACTTTAAATCTATTCAGAACATCCAAACTATACCTGTCAATTCCATGGTTGACCTTCTTGGATTTGCAGTTTTTGTTTCACCTGCATCAACTATGCGAAAAATGGATCATGGTTTAGATACTATATGATGTACAATTGGACTCCGAGACATGCCAGGCTACAACATTGACATAACACTTTGGGGAGAGAACTGCCAAACTAATCCCAATTTGCTAACCTTCGAGGTCTAGATACTCCTCCAGCTTTAGCGATCAAAGGCGGTCGTGTTACAAAATTCAATGGGAAAACTGTTGGAACTATCTCCAACACAACTCTTTATATAAACCCAAGTATTTAAGAAATTGTCCTTCTCCAAACATGGTTTCATGACAATGGATTTCGTTTAGCCTCACCATCTTTGAGTTAGAAATTCAATGCCTCTCGTTCTACCCTGCACAAACACATCACCATCAATGAGCTACAAAATCTTGAACCCTATGAAAAGATAATTTGGTATTAAGTTGTTGCAACCATCACAAATGTTAACATGGATGACTTTCATTTCCTTGCATGGACTCTTTATCTTGATGGCATACAATACATGAAAAAAAATCCCACAAAGTTAGAAACATTTGGCATTGTGTTAAATGGGATGGGGAGTTTCTTGAATGTGACTATTGATACATATTAAAGGTTGACTTGGACTATGTGTCCGGACAACTTTATGGTGTCATAGATTTTAATGATGATGCAAACCAACTCATGGGCCTTTCTGCTAAATACCTATGCCTCATCTCAATTGAAGCAACATCGGTTGCTGAAAAAACCCGCAATATCTGCAACATACAATTCCTTTTCACCCTTTCAGTTAGAACATAAACCTTTTGTGGAACTACATGCCTAAAGGTTATAATTGTGATGGATGAAGATGTTTCATAGACAACTTCACCTACTTCTCTTCCTTCCTAAAACCTATGTTGATGTCTTCCCTAAACATCCATTTGCACAAATGCTTTGCACTCCATACTCATGCATTAGTTATCTTTTGTGATGTTCCCTCGACTTTCAAAGTTATCCTTATTTCATGTTTCAAAATATAACCCTTACTTTTTTACCCCATCAATAGTCTTCCCTTTCAGCATTCCCAACTTGCTTTGTCATACTTTCAATGTCCAAACTATCATTTAACATTTTGAAGTAAAATTCTATATGCAACCTGTGTGGTCACTTTTGAATACAATACTAATTTACTATTATTTTTGTTATAAAATAATAAACAAAATTCAACAATGGTTATTTTCCATGGCCACTTAATTTTATTGCCTTATATACTAAATGTTTCATACATGCTTTGTCATATTAAACTTTGTTCTTTTATATTCTTTCTTTCTTACACTTAGCTAGCTAGAACTTTTAAATTAGATATGCATATCCCTTCTTCATTTTCTTTTGGCCAACCTTCCACCACACCATCCCTTCCATCCCCCATGCTAAATCCATCCAACACCCCCCTTAATGATGCACATCAACATTTTTGTACAAAATTGGACCATCTATCTCACATCAATGTATGCTCGATATGCAGTGAATCTTACCTGGGCATTTCAACCAAAAAATTCCATGGTGCATATGCATGCTATCAGTGTATTTTAGAAAGAAAATGCCATTGATTTTCCTTGGGAAACAAAGTGGACCCCATCATACAATCACTTGTCCTTTCAATACTTACACAAGTTGAAGAAATGCTCATTTGTCGTGCGAACCCAATCCTGCAAGTCACACATGCCCATGATGGTCACTATAAATATTATGGTTATACTATTTTCTTCCCCCAAGGAATTTCTGATATTGCCACATCCCTCCCCCATTTAATATCAGACCTTGACATCCTTGTTCGCAAATGCAACCCTACAAACAAACCATATGAACTCTTTGTTAGTCGAACACGTGTTCTTGTTGCTCTTCAATACAAAATGGCCAATGACTCGTACTACAAGGATGTTTGAGTTAACCCAAATACATTATCTTATTTTCCTCCTGATTCAATAGACATTTCCCCTTTTCTTTATCATGTAAATACCCATGACACACCATTTCATGAACATACCTCACCTTCTACTATGCAATTACCAAATTCACTTGAACCCTATGAATTACAATCTTCGTCCTTTATTTCAACACAATCAAATCCTAGAACTGAGGTTGAGGAAATTAGATGTTTCTTGCACATATGGTACTTTTGTTTTGTCAAACATAACCTTGAAGATACACTCCCCCCCACAATACCCGAGCTTGTTAATCAATTTCAAGACCTACCTGATAAATACCCATGCAACCCTACAAACAAACCATATGAACTCTTTGTTAGTCGAACACGTGTTCTTGTTGCTCTTCAATACAAAATGGCCAATGACTCGTACTACAAGGATGTTTGAGTTAACCCAAATACATTATCTTATTTTCCTCCTGATTCAATAGACATTTCCCCTTTTCTTTATCATGTAAATACCCATGACACACCATTTCATGAACATACCTCACCTTCTACTATGCAATTACCAAATTCACTTGAACCCTATGAATTACAATCTTCGTCCTTTATTTCAACACAATCAAATCCTAGAACTGAGGTTGAGGAAATTAAATGTTTCTTGCACATACTCGAAGGCCCACTACTGCCTTCCATTGGATTCCCCCCTATAGGAATTTCCCTTGCCAATGAGTACAACACATAAGGACTTTTTTAAATGGTCTTTCCAACCTTGTTTCCCACATGTGTTGCAATGCTTAAACAATCATGCAATCATCAAATTGAGATGCATGAATATGAAATTCACCTCATCCACTATCATGACAATATATTTGGACAACACCCTCGTTTTCACTACTACATATACAACCTCATTATGCAGCATCATAGTCATGCTGGTACTTTTGTTTTGTCAAACATAACCTTGAAGATACACTCCCCCCCACAATACCCGAGCTTGTTAATCAATTTCAAGACCTACCTGATAACAAGATCCATGAAAGGGTCGTGCAATTTGGGTCTACACTCTGTGGGACACATTCATATTGGAACAAAAGCATAGCAAAACTCACTAATATGATCACTCAACAAGGTACACCAACCTTCTTCTACACTCTTAGCGCAACTGACACTAAATGGCCAGATTTGCATGCTTTGAGTCCTACCTAGTGCCCTGGCAGTTCAAATCAACGCCATCAATGGAAGATTCACAACTGCATATCCATCCCACATTTTGCATCGCAATACATGCACAATAGATTCAAAATATTCCTTAAAGAGGTGCTTCAAAAAGAGATTCATTTAACTGACTCTTGGTGCAGGTCTTGTACTACCTCTTACTTATTATCCTTCTTTTCATGTTCGTCACTTGAAAATTTTTCCTTCTAACACGTTCCTTTTTTACCATGTAGGTATGAATGGAAACATAGGGGATCCACACACGTCCATGATTTCATTTGGTTAGCATATGCACCAAATATGGACACATTAGACTGGGAAGATGTTCTTGCACTCGAAGCTGTAAAACAATGTTTTGACAACTTTGTGACATCTTGGAACCCTTGTGTCAATCCCTTTTGCACCTATCTGTTTCATCAGTCTTCCACAAATGATCCATGCACTCTTGGATCACCATCCATACTTGCATCAAACCACTTGGTTGTTTATGAAGAACTTGTATTGTGTTCAAAGACACACAAAATGTTTAGAATCTACTTGCCTTCGTAAAAAAGGAACGTATCTTAAATGTCGTTATGGTTTCCCCTTTGACCTACAACCTGCCTCTTCCTTGTTTATTGATGCAAATGGACGTAAAACCTACAATCCTACAAGAAACGAATCCCTTCTAAATATTCACAACTCAACCACGCTTTCAATATGGAGGGCTAATGTTGATTTCCAACCTGTTATTTCTAGGCATGTTGTCCTCAAATACATTTCAAAGTATGCATCAAAAGCAGAGCCAAAGTAAAAAATCTACCATGTTATTCTCTCTCGACTTGCACATGCAATTCCAGTTGACGAGCCTATTCTTCAACCAATTAGGTGATTCCGTGCACAAACAGTCGTGGAACGAGACATCAGCACACAAGAGACATGTCACATGCTCCAAAAACTCCCTATTATCCTTTGCAACTAGTCATTTTTTCCTTGAATGTGAGCCAAAGTGTTTTCCGTCATGTTTTTAATGACACAACTAACACCCCTCCAACCCCCCCCCCTCGTTTTTTCATACATTCAAATACCCCCTTCCCTTCAACATCTAACCCCTCTTGAAGTTGCTCATTCTTGGTCTTTCTCACCTCATAGGAAAAAATCTCCATGGAAACGAAACTCACATTGCAAGATTGTTCGAGTCTTTCCGCAATTCACTTCCATTCCTCCCTTTGATTCTTTGTCTTTTGTATCATTCTGTTGGAGTAAAATTATTCTATACAAACCTTTTCGTGCCCTCTCCAATGGTATTGGAACCACAAGTTTTGAAATTACTTCTCATTGGCATCGCATTAAAGACACATGTGTTGTACGGCATGTTGAACACGTACTAGAAGAGCCCTCTACACCTCCATCCAATGATTCCACCTCTGATCCAATTCCCTTTCCCTTGCCCCATACCATGGTTGAATGGGAACTTATTTCTTAGGTTCATCCTAGAAACGAAATCCATATTGACGACCTTGAAATGCTTGGACATCATGATTTTGACAAAAATCACAATTGGACACATAACAATATCCCTTCACATTTGCATGAAACAACCATATCATTCATTGACTTCAATCGCTTATCCACCCAACTACAGTAAGACACCTCTTCATCATCTAATTCACCTAATTCCTTGCCTCCCACACAACACATAACCTTTGACCTTGTGCTTTCCCACTTTATAAACACTATAATCCCCACCCATCTCAAAATGGTTATTTAAGGTACTACAGGAATGGGGAAGTATTACCTAATTTCTTTCCTAAAATCTACACTAAAAATGCATCTGGACACAATGCCTTTCCCTTGCTTCTCCTAGCTCCAACTATTGTTGTTTCCTTTAGCATACACGCACTTACAACCATTTTGCTCTTCAAATACTCATTTCTAAAATGCACCCTCTTGAAGGCCAACCCTTTCAAACCCTCAAGAAGAACTCTGCCATTAAATTCCTCCACTACAAAGGCTCCCCATGGGGTGCTTCTAATCCTAATTATGTTCCCATCTCTTCCATAACAAGAGGCTCACGTAGGAAACTACCACTTCGTATGGCATGGGTTTTGACAATCCATAAAGCACAAGGTATGACCCTACAAAATGCAACAATAGATATTGGTAGCATTGACAAACAAGGTCTTACATTCATTGCAATATCAAGAGTTAAATCTCTTTCAAGCCTTCACATATATCCAACTTTATCCTTTTCTAGATACTCTCGAATGCAAGACAATCCCTATGTCCAACGTAGGAAACAAGAGGAATCCTTGCTTGCTTCATAGTCTTTACAAGCACATTTTGCTTAAAGCTTGCATTTCTTTGTTGTAAACATGTACTCTATTTGCTCTAGACATGTACTTGCCATCAACACACGTTTTTATGATGTTCACACTTATGTTGTTCCGATTATTGAATGTGTTGCTTAAACAGCACAAGAAATAGGTTGTGTTTGTTTTTTAGATGTATTATTTACTTATATGTTTCAGCATTTATTGGTTCAATTCAACATAGAAAATAACCATTGTATCACATGTTCCTTTGTTAGCATCAAATGAAAAATTGCTTTTATCTACTTTTATGTGTTATTGTTTACTATTTCAACATGCCCATGTTGTATTAGATATATATGTTTTCTTACTCTAACAACCTAAATTTTATTTTCAAAAAATTCAACTTGGTATGTACTATATATTCGTTCTTGCTTATAACATGCAAAGTCTACGACGTCTTCATACGCATTTTTTTGCTCTGTTTGTCAAACAGATTTCACTATGGCATTTTTAAGTACATTGTCGTATTACTATCAACAAATCAAGGAACAAAGGGAAGCGTTACAATAGAAAAAAACATACTTCAAATCATCCTCTTTTCTTTCAATTAATTACATTCGGAAAACAATTCAATTGCTCCTTAAATTGAGAGGCCTGCTTCAACGTGTTCACTTTTCTTGCTGCAAAACATATCTAAATTTAGAATACCTGAGGAAACTTTCATACTGCTGTCAACAAATACACGAACATATAAAATCATTGCAGCAGATGGAAACATACTTTGAAGCATCATCTTTGCTTCTAACTAATTGCATATTCCCAACCCCAAAGTTGCTCTCTATATTGAAGCAACTTCTTCAACGTTTTATGCATATACATGAAATAGATATAGTCAAGTATATATGACAATATTTGCTGCTATGACATCCACATATTGGTCCTTCAATCTCTTGTTCTTTTTGTTGTTGTTTCCATCGCTCGACATGTATATATGATTGAATTGTACTTTACTTGCACATTTTAGTATTCTAGACACTTACCTACTTTGTTTTGTCGTCTTTTATTGTAGAAACCTATACTCTTCCACTTGCTATATGTCATCTCCCCCCTTTAGATCCATTTACAACTTATTTCAACTCTTTCTATACTTACTGTGAACTTCTCAGTTCAACTTGTTAAATATGTTTATTGTTTCTTCTACTTCAAAATGTGCATTTTAAAATGATGTCATAATTTGTTTCTTTTACTGTCATTTTATTTTACAATGTGTCCAAAAAAAAGCATGACCTTCTAACTCTATATGCTTTTAATTCTTGTTATGGAATATGCTTTAGTAGATATATTTAACATTCTTGAAAGTTCATAGCTCAAAAATAATAATACTCAATTCTCTTTCCATGTTCAATTGTTTATTTATATTTGTAATAATCAAATGTATTTAATGGTTCATAGCTATAAATGGTTTCTCTCATGTGTTTGTATAACAAAAGACATGTTTGGTTCTCTTGGTATCTTCAATTGTTTCTTTTACTTTGCAATAGTGAAATGTGTATGTTGGTTTATGGCTATAAATAATTTGTCTCATGTGCTTTTATAAATTTTATAATCATGCATACTCAATTATCTCTTCAGCTCAGAACCTTCTTTACATTCGAAAACTTGTACTATTCTCACATGTTTTTCCTATTTGAAGAAATTCCTAAACCTTTCAAAAATGTTTATNAAATCCATTTATATGCTTTTAGCAATATATATATATATATATATATATATATATAGATATATATAGATATATATATATAGTTGCGACAATTGATACTATTGATATTACAAAAAATGTTCCCAACATGTACTTTTGACCTTCCTTATATGGTGATGATAGAATTTTCAATTAGTGTATTAAATACGTGTACATTTGAGAGAGATAAAATGGATTCTATCCCCACCTTCTTGGTACATCCTTAATCTTGCAATGTGATAAGCATTTATCAATCCTTGGTTTATGGTTCTTATCGTTTCTCTTGTGTTGACCCTTATTTGTTGGTCTTATGTGCTAACACCCACCTTAATTGTGTAACCCTGCCCTTTTGTCTTAACCCTACCACGCCCTCTTCTTCTATGAACTATTATTCCTACCCATCTCTATTCAAAGTTGATTCTTGTTACTTTTCTAAAATGTGTAACATGTGGACTCTTATTGTATTGTGAAAATAACTTGCTGGCCTTGTTAACTGCTATGGATCTTCCATTCGTAAGATCAACCCTCACACAACGAGAATAAAATTTGCAAATGGTTTTCCCGATCTGCAAATATCATAATCGCTTTCAGTTGTTCCCTCCATGTTTGTTGTATATATGTGGTTTGTTTACGATGTACAAAGAAGGCAAGACCTTTGTGAACTGTGTTTTTTCATGGTCCAGAGAGCGCACGCCTGTATTGACATCCCCATGCTGATATTCAAGCATGTTGATATTCAATTTTAAAGTTCATAGTTCGGCAAGCACACAACTACATTCACAACCCCATCTTATGTCAGTTTGTTTTGATGCACGACTGATGCAATTCTATGATTGAGAAAAGATGTTGTTTGGATGCAGGAGGCTTTGCATGCAAACTCATCTTCATGGAAAGGTCCTCTGGAAAATTTTGTAAAATGTAGATGAAGTATTCCAGATTCCTCATCGTTCCCTCAAATGGCATTTGGACATATGTGTCATTGCTTTGTCGAATGATAGTTAAACATGTGTCTTGCATGTTTGGAGAAGTGTTTTGTTCATTGGGTTTTGATGCAGGCTTATTTCATAACCTCCATTTTCTCCTTGAGGGTCCTTCATGTGCTAATAGACTGGCTGATCAATCTGGCAGTCGAGTCGATTAATCTTTCATTAGTTGGAACATGGCAAGCATGTTGATATTCAATTTTAAAGGTTTCATGGTCCAACAAGCACACAGCTGTATTTTCAGCCCCATCTCATGTCAGTTTGTTTTGATGCACGACTAATGAAATTGTATGATTGAGAAAAGAGATTGTTTGGAGGTTGAGAAAAGAGGATTGTACAGCTCATGTCAACTTTTGCAAACCGCATATTTGCTAATGAAAATGAAAATTACAAGTGAGTTGATAGAACACAATTTTAAGTGCAATTATGTTTAGGGAAGCTTTGAAGAAGGGTATGCATGATATTCAGGAAACAAAGGATGAGTATAGAATGTCCTCTTGTTTAGGTGGATGAATATAAATTTACTATGGAGATTCATGGATGCCTAATTATGCAAACCATTTTTTGGACAAAGTTATGAAGAAGAATGACAAGATTAATTATTCTGATATGTCATCATTACACAATCCATGTTTGGAATGGATTTATGAAGAAGGATGCATTTGCAGTCAAACCAGCGTAGCCAAATGTGAATCTGCCTAAGCTAAGTCTTCAACAAGTGAATAAATATTTAGAAGATACAATTGTTTCAATGAGAAAGTGTCTTCAGAAGAAGACATCTACTCGAAAGAAAGCCAAGAAATACCCAACAAACATTGCAACAATAATTGAAGAGATTCATCCAACTATATGAGTAATATATGCTCCAACAAATATGGATGTTGCAAAGAAGAATGTATAAAGTTTCCTCATGGTACTGCCTTGATGTCTGCTATTACCTTAAATTCATTAGTGATTGCATTTTGTAATGCCTGCCACTTCTATTTTTATTGTGTTTTGAGCCTTCCCTTGTTTAAATATAAATGTTGTAAATTGTCTTTCTCCCCATTACTGTCTTGGTTAAAGTGTTCCTCTTGCCTCTTAATTGTTGTACCTAATCCTCTGCCTATGTAAACCTAGCATGGATCTTTTCCTATCTCTCTGTCTCTCATGTATGTACATACCCTTTTGTAAGGGTCGTTTTTTCCTCCTTTGTTAATTTTCCTAAGAGGCATAGACTATTGCCAAAACTTAATTTCTGAATACAAGGAAGGTCCCAATTCACCAAGTAATTTATCAGATTTGTATTTGTAAGTCACAAAGTTGAAAGAGATGAAAATTATCTTTTACTTTGTCAGATCTACACTTCTCTACAATACTTTTCTGGTTCCAGTATTATTCTTGTAAAACAAATTTATTTATTATCTACTTTAAATCCTTTTTTAACATATAACCTTAGAATAAAAAACAAAACCGATATCTAATTGTCAAAGAATTGAGCTCTTGACTGCTTTAAAACAAGTCTAGATGTTATCAATCATGATTCAAAGCAATGTTTGTTATGCATTTAAGTTTATGTCCAAGGAGCGGAATGAAAGGATGCTCTTAGAGATTTGTTATAGGTTGAAAGTCATACTCTATTAACTCTCACACATGAACCATGGTAAGGAACTTATTTAAATTTGCTACTGTCATTAAATTGTTCATGTTTGTTTGTGGCGTCATTTAATAGTCCTTGCATTTTGCAGATGTAAGAACAACTAGAATTTCCATAAACTACCTCACATTCAAAATTCAAACATGTAAGCCTTGATTTCTTTCAATTCATAAGGGTCACTCTTTACACTGCCACTCATTACCCCTTGTTCTTTCATGCTCTATACAAATCTTACATATAAATCTTACCATGTTTTGTTTTATTTCATGTTCTCTACATATTTTCACAAATGAAAAAATATATTCACTTCTATTTTTACTTGGATAAGAAACTAATTAACTTTGTGTTTATTATAGCATCAAAGATGACTATATATTAGACGTATAGCTTCTCCCCTTTAAAGTATTAGCTTCATTCATTGAAGTGGCTATTAACCAAAGACAAGAAGGTCATTCCATAGTGCATATGATGGTAGAACTTGAATTATATGGTAGGATTTCATCTATATCATTGATTAAATCCCTGCGGTTCTCTTATTGTTTATTCTATAGTTGAGGTTTTATAGCCATTTTGAACAGTAACTATTAGCTAAGGGCACTTGGGTTCAAGGGTATTATGGGGAAATAGTTTTTGATATATAATTTTCTAGCGAGGGGCATTGTGGTGTTTCGAAATTAGACAAATTTCATAGGAAATATCATTAGTATCATGGTTCAGTGCCTGTAAAAGCTTCCTGCTGGCAACAACAAATTCACAGACAACTATGATATTCATACATTCAACTACCTTGTTCAATATGGCTTCGATATGTATTTCTTCTAAGTTATTTCTATTTACTTGTATTGTTTTTTGTAAGGAAATTGGGGGCAAATTCATGATGTGTATGCTTCCCATTTAGTTAACATTGTGTGTTTGGATAATCAAATTGAATTGGCATCATCAACTTTGTAAAAATCCAAATACAAACCCATACATAAAAAATAGTGTCTCTTGATAACACTTGCATGGCATCCAAATAGATCTCATGCACCACTTGGTGCTCATGGGGTGTGTTGAGCTGCAGATGGATTTTTTATATATTTCTTGATGAGGTCTCGACCCCTCTCATTTCATTCTTGTAATAAACCTAAACTTAGTTACAAATAAAATCCAGGGCTATATTGCATAAACTATTTGTTGTTTCTCCATGTATTACATTAAATTGTGTTGTTTTCTTTAGTGAATTCACCATTTCTCACTTATAATAGATTACTTCTTTTGTTAGACTGGTGCCCATTTTGAAGAATGACCCTGCTTTCTCAGATCCCAATAAGCAGTTTCTATATTATTGGTTGTGGCAATGACAAAACTATAAATGTTTGACATGTGGAACTCTATATTTTGACAACGTTGTAGAGCTTCAAAATTTTAGGTTGATATAGGTGATTGCGCAACATGTGAGGGATGTTGTTACTGGTTCAAGGTAGTATACTTTTGAAGGTCATGAAGCACATGTCTATTCTGTATTCCCCTATTACAAATAAAACATTCAAGCATAAGTTCTTTGTTGTGATTCTGATTTTTGTTATACAACTAGAAGAATGCTTATTTTTCAGGAAGACACTTATTTCCTAGCTATAACGATTCCACATGCTAAAGTTTTGTTTCTCGACAACTATTGATAAAAATATAAAGGCTTAGTTATATACTTTAATGGGTTCAAGGGTTGATTACGATACTCCTAGTCATTGGTGCACTACAGTTCCTTATAGTGTTGATGGGACAAGGTTCATTCACTATGTTGTTTCAGTTGTTGCTTTGCACCACGCATTGCCTCGTCTCAGTTATTGGCAAACGTTTTTCAGTTGAAGGTAACACTTTTTTTTTTTCACTACTTCTGTCAATATATTTTTTAGTAGGCAAGCCAATTGAATTTTCATTTTCTAGGTTGTATCATGATCATACCTTCAAGATATTTTGTACACCTCTTCTAATTTTGTTTCCATCACCTGAGAGCTATGAAACATTATGAATTTACTCCTTAAAAATTTTCAAATTCGAAGTTACTATATAATATGAAATATTTTTCAATTTATCACATGAATATGTAGCTTATATCGATTTACATTTACTCTCCCTAGCCTATAGTCGTATTCCTTTAGACCCTAGTAAACTCATTATAAACTCTAAAAAATGTTTGGAAACATATCTAAGAAGATTATATGGATTTTTAATTCAACTGACTCTAAACATCGTGATAAACTTGTACTTTCATTTCATGCTTGTTTACCTATCAAATTAAACATTTTCTTCTTCCACAAATGCAATTGTTTTCTTGTTCTCGGAAATGCCATACTTACCTTTTTTTCAAACTTTTCATTTGTATTCTAACAATTTCAATATGCATTTTTTTAGCATCTACAGTTTTGTTATTGCTCCACATATTTTTGAATTTCTTTTGTTGATAAAGATCAAATTGCTTCATAGTTGATGAATAATCAACCCCTTTCAGGTATTTCATAATAGTTACCTAATTAATTGTTATTTCCATATGGCATTATCACAGTCTTAACACATAAATCCTATTTGAATTAGCAAAAACTATCTTTCCTATATGCCATTGAGCTTAATTAAACATACATTAACATCAATGAACATTTGTGTATTTCCTATGCATTATCCGTTTCAACTTGCATGGGAAATGCAATTTGTCAAAATTGTTTTATTTGATCATTGTGTGTTTTTGTTTGCATCTTCTCCGATTGCCTACGCACAACTATATACATGTCAAATGCAACCTTTTTTCACAACAAATGATTCAAAGACAACTTGGGGATTTGTAAAAGGGAAAGGGTTGTTGTCATTTCACAACACAAGGATAGAAATTCTTGCAAGACCATATTTTGCTATTATTTCTCAAACAGGATTATTATTGCTCATTTTGTATCAAATATGTTTTTCCTTATTTTAGTTTCTGCAGCATCAGTTGTAACAACACACTTTAGTCTTGTTTTTTTTGCTACTACCATGTCATGCTAAACTATATGACAAACCACAATATCATGTTTTTTGTAAAAAACAGTTGTAATAGCTCTCTTATGAAAAGCAGTAAGACATGTCCTCTATATGTTTTGTTGCTATAAACAAGTTATAAAACATGGAAAAAACTCGTCATTGTTCTCGTTTTTTGGGGGCTCAATTTAAGTTGTTGTTTTTGCCCTAGTTTCAAAAAGTGTGTATACTGGTAGCACCATTTTTCATTTCAAGCCTTTTTTTTTTAAATTTTCAAACTTCTTGGTCATAAAAAAACTATAATGTTTCGTTACAGGCACATTTTTTTCAGCTTTTACAAAAACATATACATTTAGTACCTAGTTACAATGCAAAAACATATACATTTTTTAATTTTATTAACATTTAGAAGCTAATAAGAATGAAAAATAGATACCCCCATGGTGGGTGACACATTACGTGGTTTCAGGAGATGTTAAGGGGAACGTGGTGAGCAGAGCTACCGACGGCGTCCACTACTCACCTCAGGGGCATGTGATTTAACTGCTCACATGCACATAAGGCTATTCCCATCTCGCCTCTCTATGGGGCTATCATGGAGCGAATTGGAAATGTTACAAACCATCAGTTCACTGATACCTCCTCACGCATTTGGAAAATCATGACAAGTCGCGGTCTAAATTTGGGGAAGGACACACATTGCTCTGTCATGAGGGATCATCAACTCAGAATTATGGGCATAAATGGCTCCATTTTCTACCACTGTTTTCATTTCAATGGTTTCTCTCTCAGATATGGGGAGAAGGCTCTAATTTCACTGTGCCCGCTGTCTTGGCTTGCTTCTGAGACTTTGGATGGCTGTCTAGAGGTGGTAATTTCTATCTCTTGCTTGGCGCGACCACCTAATAACTCGGTTTCTATTTTCATGTTTGTTATTCCTGTTAGCGGTCTGTCAACTCTTATTGGTGCTTCCTTTTTCTGGTGGTTGGATACCTCTCCCCCTCAGTTTGGCAGTGGGTAAGTGTTCTTGCCTCCTTTGTCTTGGTCTTGTGTTCTCCAGTTTCCCTAGCCTCTAGTGAGCTTCGCTTCCTTGCTCCTCTTTTGTGCTTGCTTGCGACCTCACTGCTCATTTTCATGCTTCCTCGCAAGCACACTCGCTTTGCCTCTTCATCGCAAGGTTTTGATTTGCATAAGCCAATGGAACCCCCATTGCGCTTCCAGAAGTCGATTGTGGAGAAAAGCAAGAGGTTCCAGAAAGAATTCCCAGACTCAATTCATGCAACTATTCATGAAGCTGAGTAAGAGGCTGCTTTGGGTTGCAAATGCCTGGGTCTGGAAGAAATTAAGAAATAATTTAAAGATATTATACCAAACCCTAGCACCTCTAGGGGAAGACTCACCTTATACCAGAAGTCGCTGGAGCTTCAATGGTCGCAAAAATTCATCCTGGGTAAAACGCTGGTCGAAAAGGATGAGCAGCACAAGCAAATTCTTCTACAGCAAGATCAAATGATGTTGATCCCGAATAAGATAATGGACAATCAAGCTGAAATTTCCAAGAAGCTGGGGTTAATTCTCGATCCTCACAACCTTCTTTTTGAATGATCAGGTTTCTTTGTAATGTCTGTCTGTCTGTTTTGTCTCTGATTTTAGCAAATTGGGTCAACTTTTCTTATTTTCATGACTGATACCTCATTAAGAGTTCTTAAAAATTCTAGATCTTTCTAGTTCAGTCTTGTTTCCTTTCAAGGGAGACTGCTAGATTGATCCCCAAGCTTGTTTTCCCAGAAATGGGAGAGCTTGGTTTTTGATGTAATTATCTATGTGCTTGTTTACTGCTGGTAATAGAAGGACCTACTTGCTTACAAAAGAAAAGAATGAAAAGTAGATAGATTTTGGAAGTTTTTCCTTTAAACATTTCTCCTAAATAACTCATTTTTTGGGAAAATTTGAAATAAAATAAAAGAAAAAGAAAAAATAAAGACATTTGAAACCATTTTTAACCTATTTTCAATGATTTTATGCGTAAAAATGATATGACTTAGCATTATTTTACATAAAGTGATGATTCACATAAACTCAACAAAAGTATACCATATAGTTGTAAATAACATTTGAAAAAACGTAATAGTTATTCTCAAAATAAAATCTTAAAGTCAAAATATTACATAAATATCTTATCAAAAACTTGTCAAGTTTGGAATTTTCCTCAACGACATGAAACTAATCAAGAATATCGTGCAGACTAAAATCTAAGTTTGAAATTCCCCTCAACGTCATGAAACTAATCAAGAATATCATGTAGACCAAAATCTTCATCGAAATTGGCATTTTCTACAGCTTGGTTCTCTTCCTAGACCTCATTGTTTTCTCCCATTGGTTCTTCTACTTCTACGAAATTCCCAAAGTGATCATTTCCAAACATCCCTTTAATGGTGGTTGAGGCTCTTTTGACATCTTCGCCACAAGTGACTCATGAAATTCTTCTTTCTTCAAACCAACTTCCTGCATTTCATCTGGAAGAACTTTCATAACATTAATTCTTTGCTTGATATAATTGCACTGTAATGGATCATTATATATGGATATGTAATTTATTCCTTTTTGTAAGGAGCATGTTATTGTTGTACGTAATCACCACATGCATAAAAAAATAAAGTTAAATAGTATTAATGAAACATAAATTTAAAAAATATATAGTATAGATATAGAACAATGACACTAGTTTCATATGCAATATCAAAAATATTATTTGATCCTGACAACAAATAAAAAACCCAATCTCCTTCTTTTGATAATGTATCTATGAGATAATTAATCAATGCTTGTGGTTTCTGGTAATTGTTTACAATTTCTCCTTTCAAATCTATTTCTTCATATGCCAACTTTTTAACCACGACATTAAAAGTCAATATTTGACTATATTTTCCTTCACTCCTTTCATTGATTAAAAGAGATTCATAGGTCTCATCTTTTGTCCAACATAAAATATGTATGCTTTTAGTATCACTCATAAATGGATCACTGCTCGAGCTACGAATATTAGGTTTATGCTTGTAACATAATTAAATAATAATCTAATTAACTTATGGAAAAATAAATTTCATTTCTAATTTCAAATGCTTAATAACACACTACTATTATCTTACCAATACAGTTGCTTCCTTGAATTTGCTTTATCCATGAAGGTTGTTAGCACTGCTCCTCCTTGTACATCTGAATGGAAAACAAGAAATCTCCATAGAGGTGATGTTGTGACCGATAAATCCTGAAACCACTTTATTAAATAATTGGTAAGTATAAGGTTCACAATGATAACTAATTTTTTTTATATTGTAGCCATGAGGGATGTCTGCAATTACTAGGGAATACTCCTTCTTAGGAACAAGATTTGCAATGTTTGCACAGTCACCAACAATCACTTTATATTGCATAGTGTCCAGACCATTCCAAACGTGATTATCAAGGGTATAATCAAGTTCGACGTTTGCAAGGAATTTCCTTCTTTGTCGTTCTATTTTGGCTCTTTGAATATGAATTTTGAGAGACTCTAGTATTTAACTCTTCTTTGGCATCTTTGAGAAAAAAATTATGTGTATAAGTACAAAAAATATAAATGAATTGGCTTGCAAATAAATTAAATAGAATATATCATAAATCAACATATCTTTGTGTATGCAACAAACAAACAAAAAAAAACTCAAGTTCTTTATGGAGCTTGATTCTGGATAGTTGCATCTGACATCATCCCAACTCTTCTCCCCCGACATTTTAACCATATCGTCTTGTAAACCTTATGACTATATGATGTAAAAATAAAATATGTTTACAAGCATATCGAATGATATAACATAATGCTTAATTAATAAAACATACTAAACTCAAAAAATAAACTTCAAAACATAAACCAATATACAAACGTACTTTTCAAATTCATTGCACCTATCCTCCATGGATAATTCACCTGACTTTACACATGAAAAAATTGTAGATAAAAGTGTTTCATCCTTCACACCTTGCAATGCACTACAAGGTGTTATAGTCATATCTTATGGAAAATTCTTGACGTTAGGGCCTCCTTGACTGCTACTCCATGCAACTGCTTTAATTTTCCTTACCTTCTGATTTTTTATGCCAACATTATCCCACATGTTAAATATCTCTTAAATCAAATCCCATATTGGCCCCATTCTAAATGCCAATTGAAAATAGTTATCTACAACTCTGAATGCATCACTTCCTTTCAAACCTTTTTGTTTCACATCATCCTCTTTAATCGGGAAGCCTATTTCCATACAACATTGTTTCCGAATTTATGCATCAACTTTCGATCTATCCCACTGCATATTTGTTCAAATTTATTGTGGATAAATCTGACCCTTTGAATGAATGTCATGGACATCATATAGTCACTATCTATGTTATGATCCCATGCCAATAGTTTTGCTTCCACGTCTGTTAAACCATCATAAATTATGCATTTGATTGTTTGAAAAATAGGGTTTTTGGGAAACTCTTACATCAATTCTCTTATGGCCTCTGCATAATGATTCCCTCCCAGAACATAGTAGTTGTAATCAAAACACATTGATTCATCAAATGAATCTCTAACATGAACATCTTTCGAGTAAAAAAGAACTAGGTAGTTAACCACATGTGCATAAGGATTGAGCCTTGTTAATGCTTTCAAGTTATGAACATGCAAGTGATGTGGTTTCCTAATTTGATACTTTTATTGACCTTCTGTCGATCTATAAAGTTGCTTAACATTTAAATTAAATGTATGCTCATTGTGAACCAACTTATCCCTCCGCAATCGATCCCGAATGGCATTTTATGTTGTCTTAACACCACCATCATCTAGATCACCTCCTAGAGTGATGATTTCCAAACTATTCCCATAAATTTCACTTTGATTTTCAGTGCTAACATTGGATTCGCCATCTTGTCTCTTCCTTTTACATCTTGAAGCTGGTGTATCTAAATGAAAAACTTGTTGATCAAGAATGAAAGCACCCTCATCGATAATTTTTTTAGAAGAGTGTTTCTTACTCTTACTAGCAAAAGTAACATCCTCATCAACAACAATTTGTTAATCAAGTTTAGTTGGGCGAGATTTTTTTTACTAATGTAACCTTCTTAGGTACTTTAATTGATTTTTGGATGTCCTTTCCTTTCTATGTTTGTACTTCTTCAGTTTGTACATTTTTCACTCGTTTCATACTTGGTGTTTCTCCCTTATAAAGAGTACCATTAATGACATCCATAGGGTTTTCTTCAGTGGAATAATTTCCATTTAGAATATGAGAAAGTGGCATGGAAAAATCCTGCAAAATAAAAACATCATTGTATTAAAACTATTACATTGTCATATATTCCAAATTATAAAAAAATTAAAACCATACAAAAATATAGAAACTTACACTTTTGCGCTCAATATTGTGCACGACTCCCGCACAAAATTCAGTGAAAATTTCGTCGATTTTATAGTTTGAAACTTTCAAACAATATTGTATTTTGACATAGGTCTTAGCTTGTTTCACTAGTGCATAAACAAATTCTTTATCTGGCACCAAACAAATATCTCGCAATAATCCTAATGAGTGATAATCGTTTTTCAGATAAGCAAATGTCGCATAATATAAACGAATATTATCTAGGTTCCCTTGATATTTTTGTTTTAGAAACCAAGAATAGTCCATTTTCTCTTCCTCTAGAGAATATTTCCATTCCCTTGCATTTTTGGATTTTAAATCCTCAATGGACACGACTTCGTCATGTGAAACATTATGTGATTACTCAATTGTTTTTTTCAATGACTTCATTGTTGATCTTGCTCCAGACATGTTTACAAATTCCTTTCTTGACGCCATATACCCTATAAAAGAAACGGATTTTTTTAGTTTATCTTCAAAACAACATAACTATAATCGTGCGGCCCCTTCAACTTCGCATGCCCTTTGGATGCATTGTGCTTAAATTTAATGTAATTTTTTTTTGGGCTTGGCCTTGGGTGGGCGCCCAAAATTTACAATTTTTTTTTTTTGTATTTATTTTAATGTTGGGATTCAGTGGGCACTTTGGATGCTCGGGGGCTCAACACTCCTATGGGAAGTGGGTAGGAGTTGCACTCCTCCCATCAGGTGCCCTTTGGGCACCCAAAGCACTCCCTAACAGGGTCGCATGATTCTGAGAATCATGTCGCGTGATTATGAGAATCGCGTGCCCTATTGTGCATGCCCAAGGCAGGAACGCACCTCTTCCCCGTTGCCCATAGGGGTGCAAAGCGAGCCCCTATGGGGCGTGCTTTGGGTGCCTTGTGGGAGGATCACATCTCCTCCCCGCTACCCATAGGGGCATGCTACGCACCCCTGTCAGTAGTGGGGAGGAGTTTCCCGAGCGCCCAAAGCACGTGCCCTGTTCACACTACCCCAACTACACCCTTATGGGAAGCGAGGAGGATCTCTTCCCAACGGGAACTATTTGGGTGCACGCTTTGGGCACCCGGGAGAGGAGCATGGTGCACCCCTATGGGTAGCGAGGAGGAGCTGCACTCTTCCCACTAGGCGCCAAAAGCATGCCCCAACAGGGAAAGACGATTCTAAGTATCGCGCGACCTGTTGGGTGCTTGATGCTCCTCCCTGCTACCCATAGGGGTATGCAATCCCCATTTCCCTTAGGGGCACACCAACCCCAAAATTTTAAAAAAAATTGTAAATTGTGGGTGACCTCCCAAGGCCAAGCCCCCCCAAAAAAACATTAAATTTAACCATAGTGCATCCAACGGGCAAGTGAAGTCGAAAACAAAAACAAAATATCATTAAATTTAACCCTTGTGCATCCAAGGGCACACCTGTCTAAAATAAATAAATAAATTACATTGCACAAAAATGTAAATTAAACCAACCTCGAAAATCGCCTTGGTGCTCTTTAAAATCCTTGTAGATTGTTGCAATGTTTGTAATTGTTTTTTTACAAGAGGTGATTGTAGAAAACCAAATCACATTTATATTGCATAGATTAAGTTTAAATAACTACTACATGAATGTGGGATTAACAAAAAAAACAGACAATTTTATTATAAGAAAACTAACCTGCAAAACACTATTAAAATGCTCCAAATTCAAATGTGAATAGAAAGACAATGCGAATAGTAATTCACTACTATTAAAAAAGAACAAAAAAAAGATTAAAAAAAATAGACAAATTTATTATAAGAAAGCTAACCTGCAAAACATTATTAAATTGCTCTAAATTCAAATGTGAATAGAAAGAAAATACGAATAATAATTCACTACTGCATTATTACTAAATTTAAATAGGATGAAAGTGAATGAAATTTTACTTGTGTTATGAGTGTGGGATAAAAAAAATAATGTAGATAACAAATATATTATTACAAAATTTATAGAGCATAGTTTACATGTGATTTAAGTAATATTGTTACAATTTTTTTATATGAAATATGATATTAACTTCATTAATTGTATTAATGCGTTGCAAATGTGCAATTTGTTTATGTAACAAAATTTTGGGGGGAATTTTGGAGGGAAAAATTAGTTCTTTTCACTATATTATTGTTGGAGGTTGACAGTTGCACCATTCTACTCCTTGTGTGAGGAGAGTGGGAGATTCACCATTATAACTTTTAGTAAAAAGTTATGGACTCATGAAATTATCTCAATTTCTGGAAATGGTGGAAATTTTCCTTCGAGTGAGGATTTGAGAGTAAGTGATGATGATTTTCCTCCAAGTGAGGATTTTAAGGGCAGCAATGATGATGATGGATATCATCTTCCAAGTGGAGATTTTGAAGGCATTGAGTAAGATGGTGACAATTTTCCTGCAAGCGACGATTTTCAAGGCACCAACCAAGATTTCCCTCCTAGCAAGGATTTTCAAGGCACCAAAGTTGAATTTCCTCCAAGTGAATATTTTGATGGGACCGACAATGATTTTGGTGAGGATGAGGGCACCAATAATGGTGTATCTGATTTTCCTCCAAGCGAGGATTTTATTGACACTACCGATGATTTTCCCCCAAGTGAGTATTTCAATGGGATTGATAGTGTTTCTCTTGGAAGTAAGGATTTTGATGGCATCGATGATGATTTTCCTCCAAGCAAGGGTTTTAATACGATAGAAGATGATTTTGGTGAGGATGAAGGAAACAACAATGGAACTGAAGATGATTTTCCTCCAAGCGAGGATTTTGATGGAATCGATGATGATTATCCTCCATGTGAGGATTTTAATGGGGCAGATGATGATTTTAGTGAGGGTGAAGGCACCAATAATGGTGAATATGATTTTCCACCAAGTGATGGTTTTGATGGCATCGATGATGATTTTCCTCCTAGAGAGGATTTTGATGGGACAGATGATAATTTTGGTGGGGATGAAGGAAACAATAATGGTGAAGATGGTTTTCCTCCATGTGTTGACTTTGAGGGAACCAATGATGATTTTCCTCAAAGCAAGGATTTGAATGGGACATATGATGATTTTGGTGAGGATGAAGAAAATAATAATGGTGAAGATGATTTTCCTCCAAGCAATGATTTTGATGCCACCGATGATGATTTTCCTCCAAGCGAGGATTTTAAAGAGAAAGATGATGATTTTGGTGAGGATGAACCTTCCAGTGGTGAAGATACCAATATTGTTGATGATGTTGATTTAACCTCAAGTGATAAACATGATACTGATGAGGATAATTAAAATTCTAGTAAATTTGGTGATGATAAAGTCAATGAGAGAGATGATATTCCTCATAGTGATGAGGACACTCATTCAAATGAGGATGATGCAATGGTACATGAAACAAAAAGGAAAATTGTACCAATGAGCAAGATTAAATGTAGGACTAGACCATATTATATAAATCCAAAGCATTATAGTTATACAAGGTCTAGAAAATATTTGTTCATGAGTGCAAGTTCTATTACTGATTTGATTTCAAGAGAGTGTTGCCAAAATCATTGTTTGAAACATATGCACTACAATTGTGCCTTGGAGAAAAGGCTAGCATATCTTTTAATGAACAAAAATATGCAAAACTCATATTTAGTCGAGTGCGTGATTTCCACGAAGGCAGGTTATGGTTATTACATTGGAAGTATTTTTCTTTGTAGAAGGGAATTCAGAAGAATTCACTCAATTGTTAATCTTAGACTATCAACAATCCAAACAAGGATAGAAAAGGATCCCACTTTTTATTCTAAATAATATCATGCACAAGTTAGTGGTCCAATAACAAACATTGCAATATCATGGATGCGTGACTTCTTTTCTAAGCATGGAGAGAGTATGCCAGATAGAGAAACCATACACATTCTAGATAATCTATCAAGGCAAGAAATCTACGACTTATACAAGGCATTTGTTCAAGAGGCTGATGGAAATAACAATTTCATCGAATATGCATATTTTACAAGACTATGGAAAATAGAGTTCAACAATGTTTGTATTCCTAAGAGGTCAAGGATGGGGGTTTGTAGTATATGTGCTTCTCTTAAACAAAGAAGGGATAAATCAAAAGGGGCAGAAAGATGTGTGTCTCTATTTTTTTCTCTCTTATACATATCAAATATAAAATCTCATCAATGTTTTATTTTTATTTTATTTGTAGATTTTGTTATCAAAGAACTTCAAGCACATCGCAATCAACAATCAGTTGAACGGAAAAAGTTATACAAACATCGCAAGAAGTGTTATGACGATCCACATAAGTATTTTGGTTTGATAATTGATGGCATGGATCATAAAAAAAAATTGCCACATTTTGTTTATGTACCAAAGAATTTAAAGAAGGGAAATTTTATTCAGTTTCACTTGCCTGGTTGTATGGGTTTTAATGGTCAGATGTCCCCAAGGGTTTACTTAACATCTCCAAATATTCATAATGATGCAATTCAACCATCATCGTAATTCTCCATGTGATTACTCTTTGGTCCGACAATCTTCCTCGAGTTTAGTATCTGCGATTGGAAAACACTAGTCGGGAAAACAAAAATCAGATCATGTTTGGTTATCTAAACATGCTTGTTGAATTGGGAATTTTTCAGAAGGTTAAAGTTGGTTTCCTTATTGTTGGACATACACATGACCATATTGATCAAATGTTTAGTCGTTTACAGTGACATTGGGGAGGAAGAATGTTGGTAGTCTACCATCATTAACTGAGATTATTAGAAAGACATACAGTCCAAAGCTAGTTGTACTAACGTTGGAGGAGATTGTTGACATGAGAAGATTTATTATGGGATCGCATGGTGAAGAAAGGTGCATTGAAAAACTTAATGACATTAGATTCCAACTAATATTTGTATAAAAAAGATTAATGGGAAAACACTACTATGGGGTAAGAAGTACTCAACAAGTGCATAACGGGGGCCTACATCAGGTTTAACGTTTTGAAAATCATCCCAATTCATCAAATTTATGCTTCAAAGTTATTGTTATTGCAATCAGCTATAGAGATTCAAAATGCACGCTAACACAATAGAGATGTTGATTCTTCTCAATGCTTGGAAGAAATCAAAAAGTCTATCAAAGATACATATGACTATTTTTTATACTATTTGGTGGGAGTCTTTTTTCATGGCGCAAAATGACATAATTTCAAACTCTACAAATGAAAATATTTTTTTGAAGACTCCATTTCATTGGCTGCAAAGTATGTTAAATGAAAACGGGGAAATAAATGTTGAACCAAAAGTTGTTGATCCCTTCTCAAGAAGAGGAAAGGGAAATGTATATTGGGTCTAGAAGATCATTTACACGACGCGAGGCAATAGAAGACCTTTATAGAGGCTCAGTACACGATATTGAGGAAGGTTGTATGATTGCAATGTTGGCTATAGAATATGCACGTGGTTATCCATTCTGGATTGCAAAAGTTATGAAGGTCAATAAAGAAAATGAAGAAGTTATATCCATTGAAGTACATTGGTGTACAACAGAAACATGCCCATTTGATGGTGTGTACAAGCCAAAGATGGTGGTTGAGAAAAGAGCTTGCAGAAAGAGAAAAAAAGGGTCAAATTGTAAGTCATCGTTGCATTGACATTTTGAACTTAAAAGATGTTGACATACTAGTTTATGACTTCCAGTTGACAAAGAAAGGCACTCTTTGCTCCTAGACTACATAGATTATCAAAAGATTGTTGCCACAAGAAATAGTTGCATCATGGGAGTCTCCTAAACCAAGGCGTAGATTGAGAAGGAATATGTCCTATGAAATGTTGGGCATACATGAAGACTCAGATGATGCACTTATTGATAGTAGAGAAGAATATAGGTCATCTACATCTTCATCTGATCATTCATCTGCAAAAAAATGTAGTTTCTGATGGTGTGTCAGAATCCATGTGTTGATTTCACTATTTGCACATGAAACATTTTATCTATTTTATTAAGATGACATTGTCTGCGTGGCAACTCTAAATGAATGTTTCAATTTTATTATGAATAGCTTCTACCTCTTATGGTTTAGTATATGTTTTATTATGAGTATTGTCATAAATTCCTTTATTTTATATGGAAAGAGTGGTCTAATAATTTCTTGAATATTTTTTCTTTAATATAGTGCAAGTTTTATATAGTGTTACTAAGATGTTTAGTAAATACAATTTTAAACTATGACAAAATGATAAAATTATTCCATTTTTTGAAAAAGTGTGCTACTGATAGCATCAATTTTCAATTTGGGCCTTGATTTTGAGGTTATTGTAAAAAACATTTAGGATTGTTTTTGTCCATGTCCACATTTTTAGCCCCCCCCAAAAGTGGTGCTACCGGTAGCACCACTTTTTGATATGGAGGTGGGTTTTGGTGTTTTTTCACAAAAATATGAGTTTTTATGGCTAGAGTTCTCATTTTGAGTATAAAGTTCTTGCCAAATTGTATAACATGTTTATATAAATTTGTTATATATTGTGATTTTTAGTATTATCTATTTTTTGAGAAATTGTATTTCCCTGTTTTGCAATGTATTGTTGTTTGAATGAAATATATATATTTATAACATTTATATAAAACAAATTCGTATTAGCTTAACCTTGCTTTTCACTTTCCATATGGTTATCCTCTCGGCGTTCCTTTGTACCTTCTGGTGCAAATGCTAGTTCTGATATCTCACACATATGGTTTAATTTGTATGTCTATTTGCATAAGATGTGTATACATTTCTTCTTATGTGAAAAAGTCTTTGCATTTAAATATGTGTATTTGTAGTTGAATTATTATTTATGTATATTATTTCTATACATTTTCTTAATTTTAATATATAAACATGATATTATCAATTTTAATATCTTTATTGGTTATTAATAATGATTTAAAATTGTTTTTTCAAAGAAAATATCGAAAAAGAGAAAGAATAAAAATAACTTTTTCCATGTGTTAGAAGCAATCTATTCATTATAATAATAAAGAAATTGTGGGTAATCATGATTGATTGATCTCAAAACATTATTTCAACATTTAAGTCCTCAACTATATGCACCCTATACTTGTTTCAATGTCTTTAATGTAACTCCATATGACTCTACCTTCTTAAAATCTAAGTTGTATAAACTCTTAGATACTACATCAATACAATATTATCAAAAATCCATAAAATAACACAAGCAAAACATATAAAACATAAGAGGAACACATTGCTTCTAAATTGATGGGTCATATACTAACTTTAGAAACTAAATATATGATTACTCTTGAAAATCCTTGAAATATACTTGAGAAATGATTGTTTAATAATTAAACTTGATGATAAAAGACATTTATTCACAATAGAAAGGTATTTTAAATCTAGAGGTCAAGATTGAAGTAACTGACCACAATAAGCATGATAATACGGGAAAGTAACAACTTAGTTGATCACATAAAATGACCTTAATGATTGATTACATTTACTTAGAGTGATTATATTTACTTCCATGAATAAACTAACCTTAATACATAAAGTCATAACACCCAACATGAGAGCCATAATATATTTTTTACATGTTGTATGTTATACCGAGGGCCACAACATGTGCACTATGCAATAATCAAAGTTTGTGATCTCCCCAAGGAACTCAAATATTATAGCAATAGAAGTCATTAGTGGGATTGTCATGGATTTCTTCGTGATTACATGCATAAAGTTTAGACATTGTGCACAAGCTTATTTGAAAGCATTAAAACCTTTAGTTGGAACCGTACAAACACTTTTAATTGATTGGTTAGTGGTTGCAATAGAAAAAATCTACAATTTTACTTGTCATCATTTATGGTAATTAATCACAATGTTAAACTATTATAAATAATGATTTTTGTCAATTGACATGTTTTCTCAATTTTTGTTAGAGGAACTAGGGCTCGACTTATGGTCACTTGGCATGATTGTCTCTTATTGAGTAATAATATCACCAATACATATATTTGTTGATCATTCAATAAGTAATTCAAAACAACGTCTAAAATTTTCTCAAAGTGTTATGTGGTGCATCTAATAACCATGTTGCATAAATTGTGTCCAAATAGAAGTATCTACTTTCAAATTGAAGGCTTGATTAATGCTAATCAATGCACAGAAAATAATAACCACTACCCAATGCTAAATCTCTTGAGCACAGATGTTGCATGATCCCTCAACTGAAGCATGGCTATGATTTAGCTTGTTAAGTGAATGTGCTACATGGGAGAGATGCATAATAAACTCTCTTAGGTAAGTCACCATTCTTATGAGATCTCACAAGTGATGGATATCCTTTGATGGTAGCCATACATCAATGGTTGAAATCATCCTCAATTTAATGCTCAATCCATTTTTATTTTGACATAATCTAAGAGAAATGAGTTCGTGTTGCTCGAATGTATACTTTTTATGTTGACCAATAATTTCTCTCCATGCAATATTACACATATTTGGTTTAAATGGTTTGTTGACCAACAATTTCTTTCCACACAACACTCCAAATACTTGGTTTAAATGGTGTAAATGATCCTCCAAGGTAAAACATGTATGTTGCCTAAATACACGATAATGAATGAAATACAACAATCTTAGCACTTCATTTCTCATCCTTGTAAATACAAGATCATGATTGAAACACAACAATCTTAACACTTCATTCTCATCCTTGTGAATGTTGTAGGGGCATTCGCTAAATGACATCACCAACCATTCAAATGGTCCTTGCCATGTCTTGAAGGTTGTATAACACTTAATCTCTAGCTTTAGGCATCTAGTGGCTTTAACCAAAATTGAGGTCAATCTTACTGAAGAATTTCACTTCTAGAGATTAAATGTAATGGGAAATTGGCATTTGGCAATGTGCATTGGTTTTTAATGGTGATGATATTCAAGTCAATAATCTGCACATCTTCCACATGCCATCCTTTTTTAGGACCAATAAAATGTCACGGCCATAAGGTCACGATGAGGTGAGGTGTATGTGCCATCTATCCAACAACTCTTGAATTTGTCCTTTAATTTCTTTCTTTTTAAAGAATAAAGCCTTGCTTGACATAACAACTCTATCTTGTAGGTCAATCTCATGTTCAATCAAAATAGCTTAGATATATATGATGAGATTCTCAAAACAACTAAAAAACTTGGATGATGTATATGATAAGATTCTCAAAACAACTAAAAAGAACACTATAAAGCTTTTCCAACTTCTTTTGTTAATTTGACTTCTTCTATCGAACTAAAATTATGATATGAGTTCCCTTGGCATTGATGACAATTGAAAAGTGCCAATTTCTCTCCATTTTGTGATCACAAAAACAAAAGCAAGAAAACTATTATGAGGCATTGATAGGCTTTGAGCGTCAATGCCACATCCTTCGGCAAAACGAAATCCGGGGAAATATACGGAAATGAATCTATTGCGACACCTAAACGTCCGAGAGTTACAGCTGTCGTCCTCCCAAATAAATCCAAATATAAAATATTTTGAAACCCATAAAGAAAAGCGAGTTTTCAGAACTCTCAATCCGTGCCGATTTCCACAGGGTGAGTTGCTCGATCCATCATCGAAAGGCAATGCATTCGTGTTGCAGGGTTTTGGACGAGGCGGCAATTCTATGAATTCAGGTTTTGAATCTTCCTGTATTTTTCTTTTGCTGTTTAGTATTTAGTTTGTCCACTTAAAGTTAATGAGTGAATTATATATGTTCGGTATTGTTTTAGTCTGGTTGTTCAAATTCGAGGTTTAGGTTTCCTCTAATGTGTCTCTCATAAAATCCGTTCAGGGTTAAGGTTCGTTTAATATTTCAAGGTTAGTGTTCGTTCACTATTTCCACTTACAACTGTAGGGTCCTCAGAGTTTGTTTTCATCCATTTTCCTTTGCATGTGTTGAGTAGCATCAACTTCTTCAATTGGGTTCTTGGCTGCTCATGTGTTGCAATCCTATCACGGGGTCGCAATAAACTGCTTATTGTTCGTTGTAGGAAGAACGAGCTAAATCGATGGATTGCAGTGATTCCAATTGTATTCTTATTTTAAATAGAAATTTATTTCGGTTAATTCTGTTATCAGGTGTAACTGTTCTGGCATGTAGAATATAATATTTTAAAGTACTTATCAGCTGGAAATAATTTTGTCCGATGATGGAACCATAAACTGGGTAGAGTGGAGTGGCTGTATGTGCCTTCTTGGCAAGCCCCAGATTAAGATGCCTTCTTTCTAAGCCCCAGGATATTTCAATTTTTTCAACCTTCATATTAACCATGGATTGTCTGGACTTTTTAAGCTGCGTTTCTTCTAAACCCCAAGCACAGATACATATTTTATTAAGTTGCTTTTCTTAGAAGCTCCAGAGTACTCCAGAGCACAGATCAATCTTCAATTCATCATAACCATGGATTTTAAATAGGCTAACATGCTGTTCCCCCCATTTTTACAGTAACTACATTTTAGAAAGAAAATATCGTTATTTGCATTGCCTGCTCTTTTTCCGGATCGGTTGCGTAGTCTTTAATGGGAAAACCTTCAAATTGCTCCTTTCCTCTGCCAGGTCTTAACAACTACAGCTGCGCCGCTGTTATGCTTCAGTCTTTGACGGGCGATGGAGTTGGTCGTGGCCAGATGAGATGTCTTGCCCAGCCATAGAGGTGGTACTTACTACTACCCAATGGTAAAAACACAAGAGGCCTATTGTTAGTAAAAAGGCGGGACGTCTTTTTAAAAAAAGAAGAAGAGGCGTATTTTTATTAGTATGATAAGAAGGCTTATTTTTTTAAAAAGAAGACGCTTCTTGATCTTTGAAGGCTTCTTTCACCGACGCGTCCGTTTTTAAAATTTAGATTATTTTGGTGCCTTTTTCCGGCCGAGTTCTACACTTTGCACTCTTTTTGGTGCCTTTTTCCGGCCGAGTTCTTCTATGCATTCGGCAAAAATTACGGGGTATAGTTCCAATGTTGTGTTGGCAGAGTTTCTCTATAGAAATTGGAGCTGTCTAACTAGGGGACTTTTTGACTTTCAGTCTGATTAGGGGACTTTTTGACTTTCAGGCTGGTTGATTTTCTGTTGGAATCTAGAAATTGGAGCTGTCTAACTAGGGGACTTTTTAACTTTTCGGCTGATTTTTGCCGGAATCCGGTGAATTTAATCTACAAAATCCTGACCCAGATTTCTGAAAAATCGACCAGATAAAGTATGGAGTAAGCTATCTACATGACCATTTGCACCGGGGCCTACTTGATGCCTACTTGATGCCGTCGGGTGATAGCTTACTCCGTTACCTTTTCTTGAAACCAAGAACAACCGATTCCAACACCTACTTTCACACCAACTGTGCTTTTGAATTCATCCATAAATTTAGCCATGAAAAATCTTGTTTTTTAAGTGCAAATTTAAAATTGTAAGTTTTATTGGAACTTCTATGAAAATTGCAAATGTATGTTTAGAATTGTATAATTTTAGTGAACTCCATAAAAATAATTGGAAAGATCTAAAACTTGGAACGTTTTACCAACTTCCTTGTAACAATTAATCAACTCCTTTGTTTGTTTTATGGAACCCGATCCAGGTTTAAACCTTGGATTCCGTATCCTTAATGATCACGGAGGTTAAAGTTTTCAACCAACATACACACTGAACATTGGCGTTATCAAATCCGTAACAATTGAATTTCAAAGTACAAGTTTTTAGAACACAATTTCAGATTAGGTTTAGATAGGTTTAGATTGGTTCAGTATGTAGATTCAATTTGATTTGGTAAATTAGTATTCTTCATTATTGCATTGTACGGGAGTGTAATAATAGTTTGTTGTAGAATTGATCTGCAATGAAAATGCAAGAAAAGAAGCAGAATCTGTTGTTCTTGGTTCTTGGTCTCACTTTCACAGAAAGATAACGGAGTAATCTATTATTGGACGGAGTCAAGTGGGCCCCAGTGCAAATGGTCGGGTAGATAGCTTACTCCATAAAATACTTGTCTTATTAACGGTGACATGTAATTTTGGAAATTGTGTACATTAATTAGCCCGAAAGCCTTCTTTCTTCGATGTCGGGTTTGGGTTTGAAAAACCCTGTACGTCTTTTTGTCGTCCATTAATCAAATAAAAACGTGACACATATGCTGGATTGGAGCTGGAAGGGTACAACTGAAAGGTAGTGGTTTAAGCTACATTCATCAAAGCCCCATTACGTTATCGAACGAGTTGTCTAACTAGGGGACAATTTTTCCTCTATTTCTCGCTTGTAATCCTCTATTTTCAGCTGGTTTTTACTTGTTTCTGTCTATCTTATCGAAATTTTTTATAGGGATCCTATACAAATCTATTGTTTAGTAGGGTGCGGGGATCGAGGAGTCAGCTGATAACAGACTTCCTTTGTGGTTTTGAGAAAGGCGCAATACATGCCACACACAAGCGTGTGGTGGGACGACCATAAGTATAGAGGCATAAATGCAATAAGATTTTGGGAGCGAAAGGACATTTTAGCAAATTCAATGGTCAATTGAGTTTTAGGGAAGTGGGGATTTTGTTTATAATTTAAAAAATAATTATTTTAATTATAGTATAAATTTGTTCATTTGCTATTTATCTATTATTTGATTGCTCTAAAATAATTATTTTAAATTATAATTTTGTTTATTTGTTATTATACCTGCCTCAGCAGGTATATTGTAATCGATCAGGTTTGACTTTGCTTTGACTTTGCTATTAGCTGGTGCCTTTTGAGGCAATTTTAAAAAATCAAAGCCTGTTTTGCAAAGTGAGACTTAGGGGTGTGTAAAATATTTTTTTTAATTTTGTTAAAAAGCAATTTTTGTCAACAGTTGATTGGTGGATAGGAGGTGATCTCAGCCTTGGGATTTGGTATCTGGATTTGGGTTGACATGTGTCCACCTGACGTCATAATAAAAAATTAAAAATTATATGCCATTGCCGGTATTGGTCGTCATATTTAAATTCGTCGATTTCTACAGTGGCGACCACGGCAACAGGCACAAGCCTTCGCCTACTAAATCTGATTCCTCTTCTTCGCCATGAGATCTGGGACGCCTTCCGCAGGCCACCTCAAGGGAAACGGCTCCGAAACTAAAGACATCTGATTCGGCCGTGGTTTGCCCACTTAGCAAGCACTCGGGTGCGATGTAACCAGCGGTTCCAGCAACACTGCTAGCAGCGAAAGCTCTCCTGTCGTGCTCAATCAAACGGGCGACGCCGAAGTCACCGAGACGGGCTGTAATCAGAGTCGAGCATGATGTTGTTGGCTTTCACGTCCCGGTGGATTACCTGCTGCTCACATTCCTCGTGGAGGTACAACAGAGCGGAGGCTACGCCCGAGACAATTTTGTATCTCTGCTCCCAATCCAGAAATCCACCTACACATGAATTCCTGTTGAAAATATGTTTGTCCAGGCTGCCATTGGACATGTATTCATAAACCATAATTAGCTGCCCTTTTTCATGGCACCACCCGAGCAGCGGCACCAAGTTTCGATGGCGAAGACGGTTGATGACACTGATCTCGGATATAAACTCCTCTTTACCATGTTTGGAATCTTTGGCTATGCGTTTTACAGCAACCACGCTGTTTTCCTTGGGGACAATGCCTTTATAAACGGTTCCGAAGCCGCCACTTCCAAGCTTAGATGCGACGCTGAACTTATTCGTGGCCTTCTTCAGATCTTTGTATCTGAACTCCCGTGGCCGGCCTGGAAGATCCTGTAAGGCACCCGATATGATAGTCGCCTCTGCCTGGGAATTACGGTATTTAACGAACTCTATACTTCCGATCCCCACGATGAATGAGAATACGAGGCTCACAAGAACTAGTGCAATAAGTAATGGTGTGCGATCTTCCGGATCGAGAGATGGAAATTTGATAACTGTGAGATTTCATGACTTGATACAGTTGAGCTCTGTGGCCTCGCCCGTTGAGGCAGAAAAGCCGAAATAAGCCTCGGCGTCAAGGATTCCGTCAGACAGATCGATGGTGGAGGAGACGAGAGACTGCAATGGGCGATCTTCAGACTTGTTTGCAAGGTAAACATCCAGCTTCTTCGTATAGCCATCGTACAGAATCCAAGCCTGGATATCGTATCCGCCCTTCAAGTTGATCTTATCCTGCTCCAGCGATGTACAATTTTCTGAATTTATGTTATTAACATTAATGCCTACATGGTTACCATCCGGATCGCTAGTCCCTGGGCTCTTCTTTGTATCGAACTCGACCGCCACCACCTTACTACTGTTACTCCCATTAGTGGAGAAATTGAATAATCCCAACCATTGGCCAGAGCAATTAGATGGTATATTATCATGATCTACAGAAGTTATTATAAAAGCCAGACCCTCTCCGCCGCCTTCCTCCTTTTGTAAAATGTTCAGAACGAATGAGGCATTGAAGGAAGACACGTTTTTTCCTTGGTATAAGCTAAATGTTCTGTTCAACATCGCTCTTCCGCATAAATTTCTCATGGGGTCCTCACCGGTATTACTTGAATCCACCGTGACTTGCAAGGCTCCGTTGGTTGATATTGTGGCGTTGTGCATAAAGAACTTAGAGCTATCCGTATTGAAGTCGAAAGATGTAAAATTAATCGCATAGCCTGAAACAGTTTCTGCTACCAAAATGGTCGCAATGGCTGCCAAGATTATAACTTGAAGGAGACCCATTCGATTTAATACAAGCAATTTCAATCGATATAAAGTGGATTCGTTACTCACAAACGATTGGAGGTTTCTGGAGAGTATTGGCAGCCACAAATATTGAAATATCTCAATACTGATCTGATTATCGTATTAATCTCAACATCGATGTTTGATGGCATTCTAGCAGGCACCTGCGATGCACCTACGCATTTTTATATTATTATTGTTTTCAGAAAACTGGTCTACCCATGAGATGAGGCACGGAATTTCCAGGTAAACTACACAAGCTCATTTGTTTGAACAATATTCAGTCTAGGTCTCCTCCACGTTTCAACAACATAATACAGTTCAATATGTGAAGTCTATTTCTGCTCCACGTTTCAAACGTTATAATAATCTTATAAGGAAAATATTTAAAAAAAATATCTTCGAAGGATCCAAAGAAACAAAGTCAATTATGCTGGCTAGGAAGTTTCATTATTTTAATTTTAATCTAAGCAGGGTATATATATATA
>LPNX011131448.1:115518-238879 GCA_001517045.1 Pseudotsuga menziesii | reverse complement strand
TTTAAGGAGAATGATAGTTATAGCTTAATGGATATTAGTAAAATAAAGTATTTTATTATTATTTGAAAAATAAAATAATATATTCTTAAATTAATAATCATGATTGACATTAGTTGTTTAAATTGTTGATAATGATGATGTTATTAATTAAGATTAGTTTATATTTTTAAATTGATGATGATGATGATGCTAGTTACTGTCACTAGATACAAACGATCCCATTGAAGTATCATACCAGTTGCGTTGACGACGCTGCGCAGATCTCCTCGTCTCATTGATCGTTGTTGCTCTCGACCGCTCCGTCGCTACATGAATATCCCGCAGTCCATCGCTTTCTTCTGCAAGATTTCAAACAACATCTCGGTCTTCTAACACAAAAATTGCAATTTAATAATCTTTCTTTGAAGCAGAATCTACTAAACCATACCAAAGAAACTAAAACATTCTTGAATTTATACTTCTGTAATGTCTGGACTCTGGACAACAAGCTCTAAAAACTGTTCAATTAACAGCTAAATATACTAGAGTTACAGAAAGAACCTAACCTTTGGACAACAGGCTCAAAAAACTGTTCAATTAACAGCTAATACTAGAGTTACAGAAAGAACCTAACCTTCTGGGTTCTCTAAAGTGGGCTTGCTCTCTCTGTTAGAAGACAAATTAGCAGCAAATAAACCAAATGAGGCATTATCAGACCTGGTTGAGGATGACCCAACTCCTTTGCTTCTTACTTTTCATATTTTAGTATATACCTGAGAGTAATGCTACCAAAACGTTGACATTGATTCAGAATTCATGAGATTAATTCGAAAAGTTAAGATATGCAGAGTTTCCATAGTGTTGCTTGGTCGTCGCTCTTGATTGTCACCTACTTCTCTGCTAGAGTTAAAGGGCTGCAGATAAGGGCGATTCAATTTGTCACTGCCTTCAATTGACACCTCTCCTTCATGCGAGACCTCTCCTTCATGCAAGTTGCCATCTGTTTACACATAGATAATACATGGACTTCCTTTTTTCTAGGAATTTCATTGCTCCTCCTACACGGATTTCCTTTCGACTAGGAATTCCATTGCTATTGCTCAAGTGAAGAGATTACAGCCTCTGATTATGATAAGCCATTGAAAGATCAGTTAAGTTGAATTCCATACACAAGAGAAAGGATCTTACTCTAGTGGTTCGTGGCCTGAAGCTTCGACAGAGAAGAGAATGAACTATTCTGGAACACACTGTAAAAAGTTATAGTGATGCCGAGTTTTATTTTAATATTATAATTATTATTATAAAATAATAAGTTACACCGATTCCGACTTTAATTTTTAATATTATAGTTATTATTATAAAAACACGTTTAATTTTTAATATTTTGTTTTGGTGCATTTTGCTTCTATAACTTTATACACGTTTATGGATAAACACGTTGGTCTTTTATTAATTGTTTTTAAAATCTAAATGAATTTTATTTATTTATTAAATTACTTAGAAATAAAGGTAAAGTTAATTTTGAGATATTAAAGTTTAGGGATAAATCATTTTACTTTAAAATAACTTTAAAATAATCAATTTCAATTTAAAATAAAAATAAAATATCATTTTTAAACATTGAAAACAAAGTTGTCCGGCTCAAGATGGAAATCTGATAATAACATAAAATAACAAGTATTCTGACAACAATGATATTAATTTATAGTCTTATAAGCTATTATTTCTCATTTCCTATTTATGCTAGCCTATAAAGAAACTTGCATATTTTTATAACATAAGTCAAGAATATTACTAGAAGTATGTAAGGAAGCTTGAATATGCTTGTTTTATGCTACATTGCAATAACCTATATCTTATTTAAATGGACATTTTTTAATTCATTTTTGTTTTAATTTCTTTCAAATTGTAATTATATTTGTTTTATCATATATTTTTATAGCAATATATATTTTCAATCTCTTCAAAGATATTCATTTCCTGAGTTAGCATTATAAAAATCCATTTCCTTATATTCATTTCCGGAGTTGCATTATAAAGAAATGTTTGAAGCTCTGAATGCTTCTTCCCTAAATTACAATTACATTCATTTTCTGAGTTGCGGTATAAAGAAATACTTGAAATTTTGAATGCTTCTTCCCTAAATTACACTTACGTTCAATAGAATCTATGAGCCACATTGTAAAAATAAATGTCTTAGTTTCTGTAAATTACATTTGCACTAGCTTCTTTCAAGAGATGCATTTTAAAGAAATACTAGAAATTTCAGTGCTCCCTAAATTACACTTTCCTTGAATTTACTTCTTGGCCTTCATTTCAAATTAATATTTAGTAATTTGAAATCTCCTCCTCCGTAAATCACATTTTAATTAAATTTGGTACCTTGGCTGCAAGAAATATTTAGAGATCGGAATCCTTTTCTCTGTAAATTAAACTTTCTAGCTGCATTTCAAAAAAATCTAAAAACCTGATGCGTCTTCTATGCAAACTACATTTTCATTAAATTTAAATTTTATCTGCATTTTAACGAAATTTAAAGAAACATGGATGTTTATTCCCTGTAGAGTACATTTTGGTTAAACTAAATTTATCCGTTGCATTTTAAAGTAATACTAAGAAAGTCACGATGACTCAAAACTCACTTAGAATTACGTAAAATATGAGGACGCGCTTCCAACGGCTGCATCTTCTGCACTTCTCGGCAGTCTTGTGGACGTGTGAATGATGTTCTTGAGGTCTACTAATTTTCCTGCAGAACGTTAAATTGATGAATATGTTAGGTTAGTTACAGAGAAAATAATGAGGAAAGTTTGCTTGCGCAGCAGTGACAAGATGACGAGGAACAACTTGGACGCTTGTAGAAGGCTTTAGTCTAAGCAATTCTAGCTTGCGTCGTCTGATCATCTTCAGAACCAAAATGCACAAAAATAACAACACTCTGTTTCTTTTCTTGCTCTCGCTTCCTCTTTGCAACCTGTGGGATATTGGGATCGGAATACTTCTTCAGAACCAAAATGCACAAAAATAACAACACTCTGTTTCTTTTCTTGCTCTCGCTTCCTCTTTGCAACCTGTGGGATATTGGGATCGGAATACTTCTTCAGAACCAAAATGCACAAAAATAACAACACTCTGTTTCTTTTCTTGCTCTCGCTTCCTCTTTGCAACCTGTGGGATATTGGGATCGGAATACTGTCGGCTTTTGCTTTTCACTGAAATTGTCTAACCCAACCTAGGCTTAACCAACATGATAAACATAACCTTACCTGAATTTAACCAAGAAAACAGAGAATCGACCATATATTACATCTTCATTTGTAGAATAAGAAAATCACATTTTGTTTTAGAATTTAAAGTCTTTGATTGTTATTATGAAGTGTAAGTTTTGATGATTGTGTTATTTTTAAGTGTAAGTTTTGATGTGTTATTTTAAGTTTTGATGCTGTTATTTTTAGGTGTAAGTTAAAGGATTGATTATTTGTATTTATTTTTTAAATAAATATAAATATGTATTTATTAATTATTTGCATTTATTTTAAGGTACTAAAAGAAGTTTTGGAGTATTAATAAAAAAACGTAGAATAAATAAATAAAACTGTAAAATACTCCTTTAGTACTTTAGAATAAACTTCTTTTAGTAAAGTACTTCTTTAGCAAAATTATCTTATTTCTATATATTTTCAATCTCTTCTAAGAGGCAGGTATAAGCAGCCTTGCTGCTATTTCACTTTATCTATTATTTGATTGCACAAAAGTTTGGGCATTACCATTTTTATGTGTTTTTTTTTCAAATTAATTTCTCATAAAAGTAGACAAATATTAAAGTGATACTTACATTACATCATTGTTGGAATTTCATTTCATCTTTACACTTCCAACTAATTTTAAGTTTTTATTTTGACGTTTTGCTTTTATCTGGCTGGTCACACAACATTTAGTGAAAAAATAACCTTCAACAATGAAGCTTTATTTAAAAAAATACCCTTTTTTAATAATTTTTTTATTAAAGAATTTAGTTTTTAAATAAAGATATGTTTTTATTGAGTTTAATTTCCAATTAAAAGATAACAATAGCCTCATTTACCCATGTTTTTCGTTGATCATGTGCTATGTGAGAGGTTCATTGAGTGAAGCTCCTGTGATAAGGGCACTACCTTGTAAAAGCAAAGCCATCTCCATTGAAGGTAAACTCGCTCACATACTCTTCAATCAAATAGGAAAGTTTCAATTTTCATTATTCTATATATAATAATTCATTATTCTATATATAATAATAGCCACCTACTGTAGACCACTTATCTAAGCATACACATATCTTAACATGCATATTAATAAAAATTAAAGATGGTTTGACAAAATAATTAACCAGCAAAACTACGTCCTAGCAAATTGTTTGCCCATTCTTTAAGATAGTTTGTTAAAAATTTTAACAGTATCTTGACGAGTACATGACGTGTATGCTTGTCAAAATCCAACCCTACATTACAGCGATACAAAAGATATTGTGTACTATTGCCATATGTAATAAAGGTAGATGGAATGTTATCTAAATTTCCATAGCTAAATCAAGGCGGGATTTTATTTTACAGTTATTATGTCCCCGATCAGGTGGGATTTTATTTTACATTTATTATGTCCACGATGGGGGACATATAACACACACATTGCTATTAGTTTCCTTCATAATATTTATCAAGAACCTAAAATTTAACATAGTAGCTTGGTTTTTTTATATTGAGTTTTTTTTTTAAATAATTTATCTCTTGCGGAGACACGTTAATGTCTCTTTGCCACCACGTCCTAGGCTTGAGTGTGGATGGTGGATGTCAGTAGGATGGACCAATGAAGTAGCACTAGCATAGATCTACCAAGCACCGAGAGGGATCAAATCTCTCAAGGTGCAAACCCTTTTTTAGAGTGGAAATGTTTATGAAATGTGTAATCCAATGTTCATGATTTTAGTTTATTATGTTGTTATATATATATATATGCAATTCTAAATAATTTAAATTTAATTTAAGCGGACATGTTATTTTTAATAACATTTTATTATTTTTTATAAAGGACACGTGTCAACTCTAGGATGAACATGGAAGGAGTTACACATCTCTCCCCTACTAGGCTGTAGAATGCACCTCTTCGGTGCAAATATAGCTATTGGGCATCACTATTAGTTTCCTTTGTATGTGTTATCCAACGTTTTGTACCATAGTTGGGTTACCTGAGGAGCCGCCGGTTGACAGACATGTTCAATGTCTGATTTCAGTGTATCAGTTGATCCGTCTTCATGTTTAGCAAATATTGGCTAGCCAGTTTTTCATTTGAATAATTTTGACCATGGCCCTGCGGGGTTTGTAATAAAATGCACTAGTACGGTTTTTTTTGAGTGGTTCGGTCTCTTGAGACGTAAAATCTCAAATAAGGTATTCCAGGGAGTTTTTTGTCACTGACAAATTACAATTATGCTTTGCCTTCAGTCGAGTATAATTGACGAGGTTTTCTCCCACTTCCTCCAAAGCTGAAATGCCCGATGTTGAATTCTGGGCCTTAGGGGGTTATTAGAGCCCAACTGAGTGTTATAAACCTACTAGGCATTATTTAGGTAGAACATGGTAATGTCCTAAGTCATCTGGACATAAAAAAAATTTCGAAAAAATATTTTTCGAACAGGGAAAAAATTATTTAAAAAATTTTTAAATTATTTTCCTGACTTTTTTGGGTTAATTTTTCCATAAATTAAATGTAAAAAACCCGTTTGTAATAAGTCGGTCATCCGGAACCTGAATTTAGTGATTGAAGGCTCTAACCTTAAGCCAAAAATCATTCATGATCAGCCGGCTAGCTATCTCCAACTTTTAGATCATCATTCAGCCACAACTCATATTTTCTCAAAAAAGTCAGTTTTGGGGAAAATATTGATTAAATATTAAAAATGAATATTTTGGAGAAAATAAAAAACTCTCCAAAATTAACCAAATTGAATGAAATAAAAGGCTAAATGACATGGCACAGAGCATTTATGATGATTCCAATCAATATCGGTCAGTTTTAGATCAAGTATCGGAGTGTAGCAGTTGAACTATCAGTCAGAAATTTGCCCTCTTTGGTCAAATCCGTTTTTGGTTGAAGTGTGGGTTATCTATTGGTTGGGTGATCATTGCGAGGGAGGATGAGCCACCTCACCCCCCCTCATTACTCTAGCACTCGGTTGCAGCTCAGTTCAACTCCAAATCATCATGCCGAGCTCATTCAATTACTCCGGTGTTACTCTTAGTTTGGTTTTAGGGTTTTAGCCTTCTCTCTTTGTATAAATAGAGGCTCTTTGAGCTCTATTAGGATGGACTTTTGTAGCAGAGTTATTCTGAGAAAATTGTATCAAGCATTTGTTTTAAATTGTTAATAAAGATCAGACTTTGGAGGTCCATGAGCTCTTGGATGTGGTAGTTTTTGCAATTGGTTGAGGTGATATTGTCTCTAACCCCTATTTCTTTAATGCTTATGTGAGATTAAATTGTTTATCTCTTAGCTCAAGAGGGCCATTGTTGGCATAGTAGAAAAATCATTTGTAGTTCACCTTGATTGTTTTTTTTTTTTTAGACCGCAACTGATGGATAAATTAATAGTAGGCCGGAAAATCAGCTTCCGGAGGCTGTGTTACACTGGGAGATTCCCTGAGCAAGGCAAAATGCTCTGTCATGAGTGGCAGATTCCAATGATGGTCAGAGCCAACAAAAACTGGAATCCAGCTGGTACAACGGATTGCCCACAATGTTACAATAATGTAAGAGGAATGATAATGCATAAGCAGAGTAGGAACGTAACTGTAGTTAAGGAAATTACAACAACTGATCAGGGAGAATCTAGAAAACACATTTGAAGAGGAGTGAGCTTTTGAGATGATCCAATTGTCATTTGATGCCCAGGTTGGTGAGGATCTTCTTGACGGCGAGCTCCAGAGCAGCAATTCTTCATCCATAATCTCCAAACGTGTTCGCAGCATATTTGAATTGGTGGAGACGTCTTCTTTGAAGTCAGCGTGTTCCTCTGAAGAGGATTCAAAGTCTTCTCGGAGTTTACACAGATCTTTATTGATGGAATCCAAGCTTTTCCCATTTGAGCCAGAGGAGGGACATAGCAGGATGCCCTGCTCCTTGAGATGAGTCTGGAGCTTTCCCAGAGATTGTTCCAGTTCACCCAGACGTTCTTCCATGGAGGGCTTCTTCAACGAGGTAGATCCCAAATAGGCCATAAGTCTAGGAGGGCAACAGAAGGGGCACCGCCGAGAAGATAAGGATGGATCGCCTGAAGAGAAGAGCTGATAGCTTGGATTAAAAGAGGCCCGAGGTGTACGAGTGTCACGGATTTCACAAGAGCAACAAGCAGGCCACGCTATAGTCCAAGGGATCGTGAGGAAAAGTCTGGAACAAAGATCAATGGTGCACTGATTGCAGAGATCACATAGGACAAGATCGGGCCTGGCGAAGTCACGGGATGTTGCAGGTGGAATCATTCCCATTGACAGAGATAGAGCTCCTGCTCAGGAGCGAAGCATAGTTGGCCTCGAGATCAACTTGCTTGTTGAGATGTCGAAGCACATGGAAGAAGCTTATAGTTTTAAACTTGCCAGCTAAGATCAGTATTTTCTGGTAGATCCGATTCATGTGGAGGTTAGATGGACGAGACTTTGTGTGCAAGGCCTGCACCACAAGTTTGGAGTCCCCAAAGACTGAGATAGCTCAAATGTTTAGGCTGATTGCTTGCCGGAGACCCTGCCACGGAGCATAAAATTCAGCAAAGTTGTTAGATTCCACTCCCAATCCCCATGCAAAGGTGGATCGAATGGAGCCTGAGGGCATGAGGATCACTCCTCCTCCACCCGAAGGACCTGGGTTGCCCTTAGAGGCACCATCGAAAAACAGACAGTGAACCTCCAGCGAGAGTCTCCATTTTAGAAAGTCCTCTTCATCCATTTGAATTTCCCATTCAGCTAGAGCTGGAGTCCTGGTAGGGGGGGCTGTTTGAACACTTGTAGCTAGAGCTGAAAGCCATGTAGATTCCCGATCATCCAACGGCTTAGTATTCCAGAGAGCAGGTTTGTGATCCAGTGCCTCTTCAAGGAGAACTTTGGCTTTCATTGCGACCTTTGAGGGAGGATTCTCCACACTTCTGAATAGTCTATTGTTCCTTTCGAGCCACAGTTTCCAGAATATAAACTTAGGGAGCAAAATCCAAACAGTTTTGAGCAGGTCCTTTTTTGAAAGTTGAAAAGGAGAAGAATCAGTCCATCTGGAAAAGAGATCTGCAGTTAAAACGGGCATAACAAAGTTGGGAAGATTCTTGGGGAGGACTTGTTTCCATACCTCTATGGAGAAAGGACAGGAAAGCAGTAAATGGTCGATATTTTCTTCATGATTCTTACACAGGGAACATCTTGAGGGGCCTTACAGGCCTCTCTTCCTTAGGTTCTCCGCAGTGAGGATACTTTTGTGCACTATATTCCAGCAAAAAAGGTCAACTTTCGGGATGGACACGGTGGACCAAACGAACTTCCATTGGATAGGATTTGGGGAAACATGAGGAACCGCCATTAAAGATCGATAGCCTTCAGCTGTAGTGAAACTTCCAGTTTTTGTTCCCCAACCTCTCTTATCGCTGGCAGCTTGGTTTAGGGGAGCTTTTCCTTGCAGGAGCTTGGACAGAAACTTTGCCTCCTCTTCAAGCCTGGGGGGTGGCCACCTAAATTCCAATCAATCCAGTTGTTTTCATTATCCCAGGCAGAAAGATCCCATAGAGTGAAGACCTGCTGCTCCTGAAGCCATTGCTTTATATTCTGTATTCCAAGGTTTTGCCCCAAGGGCTCTTCCCCAAGGATTGAATCTTCCCAAACTTTGATTCTTTTCCGTTACCAGGAATCCAATACAATAAGGATTTGAAGTGTTCCAATGCTTTGAGACAGAGTTTAAAGATAGGGGAGCCTTTTTTATTGGGAGGACTTTTATCTAAGCACCGCTGTCTCTGGCCTGTGAAGTATTTTTTCCACAGAACCTTTTTGCTCCAACTAGATCTCCCAGAGACCAGCTGCCAAAGGAGTTTGGTTCCCATAGCTAAGTTCTGAGCATGAATACTTCTAACTTGAAGGCCTCCTTCTCTGTAAGGTCTTTGGATTTTATCCCAACTGACAAGATGTAGCTTTTTCAGATTTCCTTTTCCTCCTTCCCATAGAAATTTTTTGAAGAGACTTTCAATCTTACCGATGACTGTAGTGGGGGCCAAAAGAATAGAAGATTGGTAAATAGGGATACTGGAAAGAACAGATTTCAACAATACAAGTTTTCCTGCTAGGGTAAGCCAACCAGCCCCCCACTTCTGAATCTTTGCTTTTAACTTGTCAATGATGGGGTTCCAGTTCACTGTTTTGATGGAAGATTTAAAAATCGGGACACCAAGGTATGTGAAGGAGTCCCAATTCTGCGAGCTTTCCATTTCTATAACTCTAGAGATTCTTCCAATTTCTGCTACAGAGCAATTCCAGCAATATATTTTGCTTTTTTGCAGGTTGATCTTACTTCCTGAGACCTGAATATAGGTTTCTAGCTCCTTCTTGAAGCTCCTTGCAGAGTGGAATCCGGCTCCTCCCAACAGCAGAGTATCATCTGCAAATTGGGCATGATTTATGTCCTTTACATTTGGAGCTATACGAAGACCAGGGAGGGAAAGATCTTGCTGACAATTGTTTAGTTGGAAGCTGAGCACTGATTCCTGAATGGCATAGAGGAGCGGAGACAGGGGGCAGCCCTGACGCAGCCCTCTTGAGGCCTGGAAAAAGTTTGTCGATCTCCTGTTGACCAAAGGGGCTATCCAAGGGGAACAGATGCTTCCCTTAATCCAGCCAATGAGATCAGGGGAAAACCCGAATTTCTCCATCACCAGGAAGAGATAATCGTGTCTTACTCTGTCAAATGCATTGGCAAGATCTAGTTTCACTACCATTCCTTTCTCTTTTTGGAGGACGCTAGAATGAATGGCCTCTTGAACAAGAATAACATTGTCTAGAATTTTCCTTCCCTTTATGAAACCTCCTTGATTCTTGGGAATGATCCTCGGCAGAATTTTTTTGATCCTATTGGCTATAATCTTAGTAACCAGCTTGTATCCTGTGTTGCAGAGAGAGATGGGTCGGAACCTGGAGAAATTAGTGGCCCCTATCTCCTTCGGGATCAAGGCCAAGAGAGAGGAGTTTGTACTCCCTCCCAACTTGTGGTGGATTTGGGAGTTCCTTACCATCCAGAGAAGATCATATTTGATTATATCCCAACAATTAGAGTAAAATCTGGCTGTGAATCCGTCTGGGCCAGGGACGCTGTCCGGTTTCATATGGGACAGAGCAGATTTGAGTTCTTTCATAGTAACAGGAGCAGCCAGAGTGTCATTATCAGAGGCTTGAACCACATTGGGAATCAGAGAGAGGGGGTAAGCAAAGGGATCTATGGGTTCAACAGAAGGAGCAGTATAAAGGTCTTGGAAGTGGGAAAAGGAAGCCTATTTAATGCCTTCAAAATCTTTAACCAGATTGCCTTGGTGGAAAATTTCTTTCACTATTTTGAAATTTTTTCTAGCTTCAGCTTGTTTGTGAAAATAAGAGGTGTTTTTGTCACCGCTTGCTAACCAAAGGCTTCTAGATTTTTGACGCCAATACTCTTCTTCAACTCTGCTTGCTTTGTAAAAAGCTTTCTAGAGGTTGCTTTCAGTGATGGGAACAGACTCCATGAGAACTTGATGGTTTTCCAAGGCAGCTTGAGCATCTTTCCTGCAAGAGACCGAGGAGGAATGAAGCTTGGCCCAGTTCTTAAGATCATGTTTTAGCTGTCTAAGCTTTTCTTCCCAAATAAAGGAGGGGTTTCCAGTAACCTTTCTAATCCAAGAGCTAGAGACAAGGTGATAAAAGCCTTCTTGATGGACCCACAAGGGACTAAACCTAAAGGGTATGGGACCCAGGTTTTCGTCAACGGAGAGATCAAGGAGGATAGGTTTGTGGTCGGAGACACAATTGGGAAGGATTTTGGACGAGGCGTGAAGCCCTAAGGTGAGGAAGGAGGAATGGACCAGAAACCTGTCTAGACGGGCCGCGATGTGCCCTGGCCCTAGTCTTTTATTAGTCCAAGTAAAGTTACCATTGGAGGGTTTTATGTCAACAAGATCCCACCCTAAGATGGTGTCTTCAACCCATTCCCGAGAAGGATCTCGGATAATGGAGCCCCCTTTTTTCTCATTTGCAGCTAGGGTGACATTCAGATCCCCTGCAATGATTATATTTTTAGGCCTGTGGAGGCTTAGGAACGCTTCAATTGAGTCCCAGCAATCTTTTTTTTCAGCTAACAAAATAGGAACATAGAGGTTGAACAAACTTACTTGATGGCCCGATTCTTTGTGAGTGAGTTTGGTGTAGATCCAGTGCATAGAACTGTGAACAGTGAGCAGCTCAAATTTGGAGGAATCCCAGAAGGTGGCTAGACCTCCTGAGGCCCCCCAGGAGCTGACCGCTTTCCCAGAGCTTTTTTTCCAGAATGTATTTCCTGCATGGAGGGCAGAGTCATCCTCCATTTTTGTCTCATGAACTAGAAGGATCTCAGGCTTATTGATTCTTACTAAGTCTCTCATTGCTTCAACTTTCTGTGGACTGCCTAGACCTCTACAGTTCCAGGAGTTGTACGACATTATTTACTTTTAGAGGGGGCGGCCCCTTTAGAGGCTTGGCCTTGCTTGGATCTTGTATTCATCATACTTTTAATAGATTGCTGGGAGCCTTGCAAGATATCTGCATAAGACCTTTCTTCCCTTTGCTTTTTATTGGATTTTTGGCCCCTTGGCTTCTTGACTGGGGTTGCATGCGAACTCCCGGACTCGGTGGATCCTTTATCGGTGCCTCCTCCTGGATCAGAGTCAATGGCTGATGGGTCCTCTTCTGCTTCTCGAGAGTCTCCGCGAGTGGGAAAACTTCCAGCTAAAGGGTTTACAGGTTCTGGTTGGATTTCCCCTGGCTCCAACGAAGTGGCACCTTGAGTGTCTTGCGTCTCACCAGGGATTACAAGATCAGGGGGAGTGGATTCCCGAATGACAATAACCGGAGGGGCTTCTGGGGCATTTGCAGCCGAGGAACTTGCTCCTAGGGTCGCAGAGACTGGTTGTTGAATCATAGCTTGAGATTGGACGGGTTCCTTCGGAGGAACTTTAGGATTTGACTTCTGAGCGTTGCTTGATGTTCTTTTTTCATTTGGCGTGGAGGAGGCCTTTCCTTTTTTGACCCTCTGCCATCCCTCGCCTTCTTCTTCCGGCTGGGCTTTTGGGCAGTTGCGTTGGAAATGGCCATGTTCATGGCAGAGCCGACACTTAAAGGGAAGTTGTTCATAATCGAGTTTCTGGAAATGAGACCATGAGCCGAAAGAGAGTTTGATGGCTTCTGGAAGACCTGCCTCTAGATCAACTTCAACACATATCCTCGCGCAGGAGTACTGGCCTTTGTGCTCTGCTTTGTCAATGAAGCGTCCTAGGGCGTTCCTTATCTTTTCCAAGGCTTGGATGTTCCAGCAATGGATCGGTAGATTGGGGAGTCTTACCCAGACCGGTACCTCTTTGGGTACATCAACAGTAGGATCAAAGTTCGGAGACCACCTGTTCAGATAGAGTCCTTGGGTGCCCATGAAATAGGGGCCACTTCGGAAGATGAGATCGCGATCTTCTTTTGAGATGAATTCAAAGACGAAGAATCCTCTGCCAACCGGATAGTAGGTGACACTATGCTTCAAATGGGGCCTCTAGTTACGCTGAATCCAATCATCCATGGTTTTGGCTGAGGGCCAAAGCCCCATGAATTGGCCAACCAAACCTCTTTCAGCAAGAGCCATGGCGATTTTAATGGATTGCTCCTCTGGCAATGCAATTTCTGGTATTGTGTCAAGTTTCTTGACAAATTTCGGGGCCTCTTTGGCCGCCAGTTTCTTCCCGGACGATGCTAACAGCCTACGAAAGGCTTCTTCCGCAGAGAGCGGGGAGGAGGGAGGGGGATCCCCTCCCCCTGGAGTGGCCATGGCGGCGCCCTGGAGCTGCGCGGCAGAGAGCAAAACCCTAGAGGAGGGCGGCGGCCTGGAGCTGCGCGGCAGAGCGATCTCAAAAAATCCTTAGTTCACCTTGATTGTTTATGTGAAGTAGATTAGTATTTTGATGGACATGAGTAATCCGTATATACGTAATGTTGATCATGATTCAATTTTCTTAGCATACTAGCATGTATTTTGATCTCACGTTTTGTGTTGATTTGTAGTCTGTTTTCAGGCTTCATAGGTTGAAGAAGGGTGTGAGCTCAGCTGCTTCTATCCCAGGCTTCAAGGAACCTTTTTAATCTAACACTTTCATTGCAAGACCTACAAAGATCTTTTTCTTCAAAATACAAAAAGAAAGCTGGGAGTCTAGCTCTCTCTCTTGGGTTCCATACATAATTTCAAATACTTTCTTGGTTACCGAACTTCCCTCTTCTAGTTCTCTCTTTGCACCTTGATCCCCTTGTTTTTCTTGCTTGCTAGCATTTTCCTCCTTGCTTGGTTTTGCCTTTTCTTATCTTTTCTTCATCGCTGCCTCGTTTTACTCTTTTTACCACTCCTTTTCTTCTTTTTGGACAGCCCCAATGTGCCATAGTTTATGCCCTTTTTTTGCCTCTTTTTGCCCTAGTTTTTGGGCCTTCTTCCATCTTATTTTTGGCCTTTTCTTCCCCTTTTTGTTCGCTGTCTTGTTTTTTGATTTTTATGACAGCCATCTTCCTTCTTCATCGCTGCCCCGTTTTCATCATTTTTTATACTCCTTTGGCTTCATAGTTGGCTGCCTTATTCTTCCATTTTCTTGTCTTTGACCTTCTCTTTGTTTTCCTTCCTTCTTCCTATCATTTTCTTCTTATTTTCAGCCTTCTTTGCCTTACTCTTTTGTTCTCATTCAAACTTCTTCTTTTCCCTTTTTGCAAAGTTCAAGAAAAGTTTCGAGTAAAAGTAAATCACTCCTTTTTTTACGCAAATTTTAATGATAGTAGAGTTGTAGGCTTTTATTTGAAAAGCTCTTTCAAGGATTAAATTCCTAAAGGCACATTGTAATAATTTCAATAAAGTACTTTTGTTTGAGTGGGGTTTTTTAAGTCCCCACTCTCATCCTCCCCCATTTGGGGAGGCTTGTGTTGTGTTTACTTGTGTATGCTTAGGTTAGATTTGCTTGTCTTCATCATTATTTGCATCTTATTCTCAGAATAATCGTTAATCCATCACCTCTAATTCATTAATTAAGTTGATTACTCTATTTTTAATTGTTTATCTTTCTAAGTAAATAAACTGCTTAAATCTCTCGAATCACACCATAAGGTGGATCAAGAGTGCTTTCTGTCGGAGAGTTTAATAACTCATCTTTGTTTCTTGTTCACATTTGTTTAATCAATTAACTCTTAATTAAGACTCTTGAACTTGCAGAAACACAAGTCAAGAGCACTCTCTATCGGAGAGCATCTTAGTACTTGCATCATTCTTGCAATAGTCTCATATAGATTAAATAAGACTCTTGAACCTTCGTCATAAGACAAGGTCAAGAGCGCTCTCTGTCAGAGAGTCTAATTAATTAACGTAATAAAACCTTCAACACACACCCCTTTAATTAATTAACTCCCTTCCCTCCTTGTCGGAGTATGCTCTGACCGATCCCAGTTCGAAATACCCAAAAACGGCACCGGATCTTTAAATCCTACAAGAGTAATTTAATAATACTTAAACACCCGTAACCAACGCACCGGCGTTGTAGAGATTCTTCCAAAGTACTTCTTAGTAGAGGCGCCGGAACTTCCTGCTGTCTTAGATTCTCGGCTAGCTGGTCAATCTTGGCGATACCAGCCTGGGATACTGGGCGGGCCTGAAATGTCTTCAACGGAGGGAACTTAGAGGAGTCTCTCGGCTTTGACAAACCTTTGTTGACACCCTAAGCAAGACCACTATTAAAAACTCTTAAAATCTACCAAGAGCACTTGCAAAACCTAATACTCACTAGCTTAATTCCTAGACTTTATTTCACGCATTTATTTTGACTCCATAAGGCACTGGCCCTTTGTTATATTTGATTAATTTTCTATCTTGATCAACTATCTATGGTCCATTTCAATTGATTATATTTGAATGCTTAAATTATAAGTTAGGAATCTTTGCTTATCTGTGTGACCTCTTGTTAGCAACGTGGATTGCTTTGATTAATCATCATCCTCTTAATATTAATCATTTTAAATCACAATAACTCCTAAAACAACACCCATCTGCATCCAAAACATCTAAAACTTAACTTAAACATTAAGTCATAGAAAACTCTTTGTTAGGGACTACCCCCCTTGGCTTCGTTAGGAGTTAGCTTAAACGGAGGAGCTAGGAATAGGTGACAGTACCTAGCTTTGTGCTTGCCCCCAAGGTCACACCTCTCTCACTTTCTCAAGTGAAGAGACAGCTTTCAATTGATTTCTGCTGCTGGTGTGCAATTGGTGGACAACATCTTTTGGCGCCGTTGTCGGGGACAAATCTTTTTGTTCTTAGACGACCTTTGTTTCTTTTAGTTTTTACCTTTTTTCTCATTTTTTTTGGTAGATTTTTAGTCCAATCACTCTCCGAAATTAGACTTGAATCTACCTGGCGACTCCACTGTCAGTTAACACCTCAAGGTATTCGACTAGAAGAAACTCTGAAGGTTTGCTTAGTTTCATTCCTGACCCTGAAAAAGTCTATAGGAGGAGACTGAACAAACTAGCTTCTAGTAGGATCCTTGTAGAACTTGGATCTGAGTCTGTTTCAGACATCCACCTTTTATTTCAAGAAAACTTAGAAAATTTTCAAAACAATAACTATTTTCTTAACACAATGGGTGAGTTTTTTACTCAGCTCAATTTTACTCAGATAGCAGGTCAGCCTCATGACATTCCCGAAAAAGCCATTGATAAGCTTGTCACTTTCACAGGTACTGATGCCTCTACCTCTGCTGAGCAACATCTCAGATATTTTTCAAAACACTGTGGTGCCTATGTCAGGGGTATTGACAAACATGAAGATGTATACATGACCCTTTTTGCTCTTTCTTTGGATGGTAAGGCTGGAAACTAGTATGATAAATTGTCGAACAACTCTTTCACTACCATCGCTGATTTCAAGACTGCTTTTCTTGGAAAGTTTGGCAGTAAAAAGGAACCTAGACATCTAGTAGCAGCTTTGACTAGTATGAAGAAATCTGAAACGAAAACCATGGATGAGTTCAACAATAGGTTCATAGAGTTGTCAAATTCCATCCATGCCACTCATGCTCCTCCTACAGCGTCCACCTTGGATTATTACATAGAAGCATTAAGTGGCAAGATCCAGTACCAGATTAGAGACAAGGAGCCAACCACACTGCTTCAAGCTCAGAATTTGACCATTAAAATTGATAAGAATATGCAGTCTTTAGGAGAGTCAAACCTCCAGGGTTATTCAAGGTCTTCAACTCCTTTGAAAATTAATGAACCTAAAGACAAGGATCCTTTATCAGCTATAAAGGATGCCTATGAAAAACAGATGATTGAAATGAAAAGAGAGACGAAGAAAAATATGGAGGAAGCAGAACATAAACACTTAGCACAGTTGAAGGAGATTCAGAATCGGGTCATAACTGTTGAAAGAACTACTTCCTAGAACCTTCCCTGTAAAACCAACATGGCAAAGAAGAAATCCCAGCCATGAACAAAGGCCTCCTCATCAGTTAGAGGCTGTTAACATGGTTGAAACTTACACGCCATTTTGTAGGGCATGTGAAGACCTTCATGAAGAATCTTCCTGCTATTATGCATGCTATGTTCAGGAGCATGGTTTTCCAGAGGGTTGTGGTCCTAAAGCATCATCAAGCGAGCCTGAGTACATAAACTATGTAGATAACATGCATGATATTTCCGGAGAAAGTTGGAGAGATGCAAAACAATATTCAAGAGAGCCTGAGTACATTAACGCAGTTGGACAACTTCATCCTGTCAGCACAGAAACCCGGGGCCAATTCGAAGACTATAGTCAACAATTGGATAACCTCACTAACAACCTTGGTACTGATCCTACAAATGAGCATAATGATGATAGTTTGGAAGGTTTACTACCTTGTGACCTTTTTTATGAAGAAGATGATTATGATCATGAAGAGGGATATAGCCAGGGATGTGATACAAGTGACGAAGAATCCCTTTCTTCTGAGATGGATGACAACTACAAGACTTTAATTGAAAATCCAATTTTAAGAGTTTCATGTGATGAGAGTCCTCCATGCTCTCCACCGAATGACAAATATTTGGAAAGTTGGGTCCCATGTGATATCTTTGAAACCCAACTTTTTGAAGAAGATTGTTTTGAGCAAAATGAGGAGTGTAGCCAAGGACTTGATACTAGTGATGAGGCATCTCTCATATCCGACATAGATGGCAATAATGATTATTGGACTTTTATTGAAAATTCAACCTATGATATTTTTTGAAATATTTTTGAGAATCACATCTATGACGTGTCCAGCGAGGGGAGTGTTTATTCTGAGACTTATGAAAATTGTAAAAAGGAACAGTTAGAGTTTTCATACGATCAGTCAGAATTGTATCTGAATATCTATAATAAGGACTTGAAAAAGCAGTGCGGTGAAGAATCAGATGGGGAGCAACTAGTTCAAGTTCTTTCTCAACCATCGTCTTCACATACAGATGTTCCTTATGTTTTGGAGCAGCTTGGGGCTTATACAACGAGTTATTATTTGATAAGCCTTGATGATCAACATGATGGAGTAGTCGACCTGCCGCATCATCTCGATTTGTATATCAGCACTATCCAGTCATGGATAGAAGTAGCCTGCGCAAGCACCTACCAGTTTGGGAAGAAGTTTGACGACATTATTCATGCCTATGATTCCCCATCCAGCCCGCCCATTCTGGATCATCACGCAGGTTTGCATTTTCTGGAAATTGTGTCCTTACTTTCGCTGGTAACCAAAGACAAGGCAAAACTTTTTTACATTAATAAAATGCTTAGGTGGCTACACTGGATCTATAATTACACCTAACCTTTTGTGTATCATGCTTAGAGTAGGAAAATAGGCTCCTTAAAGTGAGCATTTAGTTTAGCATTTTTCTTTATGTACTTAAAAATAAATAAATTTTTCAGTGAAGTTTTTTTTTCTTTAAATAAAGCAACTTTTGGATCATTGGCTCTTTTTCATGAAACTTGTGCCACTAAGGTTTTTCTTGTCAAGTTGAGATGTTTTTACAAGATATGGAAGCCAGAGATTCTGGTGTTCTCGTATGCTCTCCTTGCATAAGAGATTAGATCGAGCACACGTCCCGCAGTTGGAGCCAGATGTTATCCAACTTTTTGTACCATAGTTGGGTTACCTGAGGAGCCGCCGGTTGACAGACATGTTCAATGTCTGATTTCAGTGTATCAGTTGATTCGTCTTCATGTCTAGCAAATATTGGCTAGCCAGTTTTTCATTTGAATAATTTTGACCATGGCCCCGCGGGGTTTGTAATAAAATGCGCTAGTAGGGTTTTTTTTGAGTGGTTCGGTCTCCTGAGACGTAGAATCTCAAATAAGGTATTCCAGGGAATTTTTTGCCCCTGACAATTATGCTTTGCCTTCAGTCGAGTATAATTGACGAGGTTTTCTCCCGCTTCCTCCAAAGCTGGAATGTCGGATGTTGAATTTTGGGCCTTGGGGTGTTATTAGAGCTCAACTGAGTGTTATAAACCTACCAGGCATTATTTAGGTAGAACATGGTCATGTCCTAAGTCATATGGACATATAAAAAAAAATTTGAAATTTTTTTTTTCGAACGGGGAAAACATTATTTTTAAATTTTTTTAATTATTTTCTTAAGTTTTTTGGGTTAATTTTTTCATAAATTAAATGGAAAAAACCCGTTTGTAATAAGTCGGTCATCCGGAACCCGAATTCAGTGATTGAAGACTCTAACCTTAAGCTAAAAATCATTCATGATCAGCTGGCCAGCTATCTCCAACTTTTAGATCATCATTCAACCACATAACTCATATTTTCTCAAAAAAGTCAGTTTTGGGGAAAATATTGATTAAATATTAAAAATGAATATTTTGGAGAAAATAAAAAACTCTCTAAAATTAACCAAATTGAATGAAATAAAAGGCTAAATGACATGGCATGGAGCATTTATGATGATTCCAATCAATATCGGTCAGTTTTAGATCAAGTATCGGAGTGTAGCAGTTGAACTATCAGTCAGAAATTTGCCCTCTTTGGTCAAATCCGTTTTTGGTTGAAGTGTGGGTTATCTATTGGTTGGGTGATCATTACGAGGGAGGATGAGCCACCTCACCCCCCCTCATTACTCCAGCACTCAGTTGCAGCTCTATTCAACTCCAAATCATCATGCCGAACTCATTCAATTACTCCGGTGTTACTCTTAGTTTGGTTTTAGGGTTTTAGCCTTCTCTCTTTCTATAAATAGAGTCTCTTTGAGCTCTATTAGGATGGACTTTTGTAGCAGAGTTACTTTGAGAAAATTGTATCGAGCATTTGTTTTAATTTGTTAATAAAGATCAGACTTTGGAGGTCTATGAGCTCTTGGATGTGGTATTTTTTGCAATGGGTTGAGGTGATATTGTCTCTAACCCCTATTTCTTTAATGCTTATGTGAGATTAAATTGTTTATTTGTTAGCTCAAGAGGGCCATTTCTGGCACAGTAGAACAATCATTTGTAGTTCAATTTGATTGTTTATACGAAGTAGATTAGTATTTTGATGGACATGAGTAATCAGTATATACGTAATGTTGATCATGATTCAATTTTCTTAGCATACTAGCATGTATTTTGATCTTACGTTTTGTGTTGAGTTGTAGTGTGTTTTCAGGCTTCACAGGTTGAAGAAGGGTGTGAGCTCAGCTGCTTCTATCCCAGGATTCAAGCAACCTTTTTAATCTAACACTTTCATTGCAGGACCTACAAAGATCTTCTTTTTCAAAATACAAAAAGAAAGTTGGGAGTCTAGCTCTCTCTCTTGGGTTCAATCCATAATTTCAAATACTTTCTTGGTTACCGAACTTCCCTCTTCTAGTTTTATCTTTGCTCCTTGATCCCCTTGTTTTTTCTTGCTTGCTAGCCTTTTCCTCCTTGCTTGGTTTTGCCCTTTCTTATTTTTTCTTCATCGCTGCCCCGTTTTACTCTTTTTACCACTCATTTTCTTCTTTTTGGACAGCCTTAGTGTGCCCTAGTTTATGCCCCTTTTTTGGCCTCTATTTTCCCTAGTTTTTGGGCCTTCTTCCATCTTGTTTTTGGCCTTTTCTTTCCCTCTTTGTTCGCTGTCTTGTTTTTTGATTTTTATGACAGCCATCTTCCTTCTTCATCGCTGCCTCGTTTTCATCATTTTTTATACTCCTTTGGCCTCATAGTTAGCTGCCCTATTCTTCCCTTTTCTTGTCTTTGACCTTCTCTTTGTTTTCCTTCCTTCTTCTTATCTTTTTCTTCTTATTTTCAGCTTTCTTTGCTTTACTCTTTTGCTCTCATTCAAACTTCTTCTTTTCCCTTTTTGCAAAGTTCGAGAAAAGTTTCAAGAAAAAGTAAATCAGACTCCTTTTTTTTACACAAATTTTAATGATAGTAGAGTTGTGTGTTTTTATTTGAAAAGCCCTTTCAAAGATTAAAGTCCTAAAGGCAAATTGTAATAATTTCAATAAAGTACTTTTGTGTGAGTGGGGTTTTTAAGTCCCCACTCTCATCTTGCCATATTTGGGGAGGCTTGTGTTGTGTTTACTTGTGTATTCTTAGGTTAAATTTGCTTGTCTTCATCATTATTTGCATCTTATTCTTAGAATAATCGTTAATCCATCACCTCTAATTCATTAATTAAGTTGATTACTCTATTTTTAATTGTTTATCTTTCTAAGTTAATCAATTGTTTAAATCTCTCGAATCACACCATAAGGTGGATCAAGAGTGCTCTCTGTCGAAGAGTTTAATAACTCATCTTTGTTTTTTGTTCACATTTGTTTAATCAATTAACTCTTAAGTAAGACTTTTGAACTTGCAGAAACACAAGTCAAGAGCACTCTATATCAGGGAGCATCTTAGTACTTGCATCATCCTTGCATTAGTCTCATATAGATTAGATAAGACTCTTGAACCTTCGTCATAAGACAAGGTCAAGAGCGCTCTCTGTCGGAGAGTCTAATTAATTAACATAATAAAACCTTCAACACACACACCCCTTTAATTAATTAACTCCTTTCTCTCCTTGTTGGAGTATGCTCTGACCGATCCCAGATTGAAATACCGATCCCAGATTGAAATACCTAGAAACGACACTAGATCTTTAAACCCTACAAGAGTAATTTAATAATATTTAAACACCCGTAACCAACGCACCGACGTTGTAGGGATTCTTCCAAAGTACTTCCTAGTAGAGGCGCCGAAACTTCCTGTTGTCTTAGATTCTCGGCCAGCTGGTCAATCTTGGCGATACCAGCCTGGGATACTGGGCGGGCCCGACATGTCTTCAACGGAGGGAACTTAGAAGAGTCTCCCGGCTTTGACAAACCTTTGTTGACACCCTAAGCAAGACCACTATTAAAAACTCTTAAAATCTACCAAGAGCACTTGCAAAACTTAATACTCACTAGCTTAATTCCTAGACTTTATTTCACGCATTTATTTTGACTCCATAAGGCACTGGTCCTTTGTTATATTTAATTAATTTTCTATCTTGATCAACTGTTTATGGTCCATTTCAATTGATTATATTTGAATGCTTAAGTTATAAGTCTGGAATCTTCGCTTATCTGTGTGATCTCTTGTTAGCAACGTGGATTGCTTTGATTAATCATCATCCCCTTAATATTAATCATTTTAAATCACAATAACTCTTAAAACAACACCCATCCGCATCCAAAACATCTAAAACTTAACTTAAACATTGAGCCATAGAAAACTCTTTGTTAGGGACTACCTCCCTTGGCTTCGTTAGGAGTTAGCCTAAACGGAGGAGCTAGGAGTAGGTGACAGTACCTAGCTCTGTGCTTGCCCCCAAGGTCACACCGCTCCCACTTTCTCAAGTGAGAAGACAACTTTCAATTGATTTCTGTTGCTGGTGTGCAATCGACAGACAACAGTATGAACAATATTTTTCAAGAGCCTTTAGTTTCCTTTGTATGAATAATATTTTTCAAGAGCCTAAAGTTTAACATTGTAGCTTGGTTTTTTATATTAAACTTTATTTAAAATAAATTATTTATTTGCTATCTCATTGATTCGTCCTATTGATGTCCCCTTGAGATTTGGAGCCTAGGTCCCGACGGCATAGAGATTTCATCGTCTCTGCAAAGTTGCAAGGCATAATTTATTGCCAAGTGGTTGTTTTGTGTGTTGATCAATTGCGTGGGTGGCTGCATTTACATTTTGCTACCCACCATCTGCCGGTCATAGGGGTCACCTCTATAACAATGCTACCTCAAAATTTAATAACCTGTTCGATTCAAAATACCCGATAAAATGTACCCTCGGCCTTGATCTACCCAGTGTAATCTTTTTCTTTATTGTATTTCTTCCTCGGGCACCCGCGTGCTTTACCTAGTTCGCCTTATTTGATTCCCCACACATCAAGTTGCGTTTAAAAGGAGAATGGCACTATATTGGCTTGTACACGACACGTAAGCAATAAGGGCAAGGCTTGTTGTGGCATTGAAGGAGAGGGGTGGAGAGACATGACACGTGAAAATATAAATGGGATGAGCTAGCTGTCACGCGTCGAATGTTGTTGTCATAAGCATTATATGTCATCACTAAAATAATTTGAAAGCGCATCCCATGCTCCACTGTCCACCGTCAGTCAGACAATCCCATCGTCAAAATAAGACATAACTCTTAACTTTTATGTTTAGACTTCTCCACCCAATGATGGGAGTAGGGTTGGAATTTCAAATGGCGGACACTCGTCAAAATTGCTAGTAACAATCAAAAGCTGAAACATTTTCTGTATTCTAAGCCAAATTTTGATGGTCTCCAGAAAATCTTCGTTGTATTTGACGGGTAAATTGGCCCATGACGAGCATTTACCCGTCAAATTCCATCCCTGGATGGGAGTGAAGGATATAGTCCTCCTTTGCACTAATTCCCACCTGTTGTCCGCCTATTTCGACTAGGTCTCAACCTCATGTACATTGGAGATGTACATTCTTGTTCAGTTGTTCCATGGAAAAATCCTTGTGATTTTTCACCTTGCAGGGCAATTTGCCTCTTTTTACTTGAAATATCCTCTCCCTTGCGTGAGATAATTATTGTAATTTTATGTTCCAAGTATGAATCACATGATATGGATGCCATGTCATGGACTTTATTATTAGGGAAGTCCCCTCATAGAGTGTTTTTTCCCTTCCAATAAATTTTGTTCTTCAACGATTTTTATTGGTTGGGTCTTCAGTAAAAAAAAAATCCTCCAAAGTGGTGACGGGCATTCTAGTAATCGAATCCATGGGGTGGCTAAGGGTTCAAAGTGTTATTCATAATCATACTAGACATATCTTAGAGTCTTGTGGAATTTCGTTGAGTCTAGTCAGTCTTTTTTTAATTTTTTAACCTCACCGTCAAGGGTTAATTAATTAAAGTTTTGATGTAATAAGGTCGTCACTTGGTCCTTGACATTTTGTAATAGGGGTATGAGTGCAAAAAAGAAATTCCATATCAACCCCTAAGCCACGGGATCAAGTCCCATGTCATTTGGACATGTGGTTAGGATTTTAGCCCATTTTTGGTCCCACTTAGGCAAAAACCAGGATTAATTAATTTAATTGCCTAGAGTGAAAAATGCAAAAATCTTATTTTTGGGCCAAAAGTCAAAGTTAAGGGCTTTGATTTTTCCAAAATTTCATTCCTATCAAGGTTAAGGAAAAATAAACTCAAATGGGGCCCACTCAAAGTGGAAAAATGAATTATTTAAAAGAGGGGACGTTTTTTTTGCCTTATGTGGGTTTTTTCCATCTTAATATGGAGCCCCTCCCCCTCTTGGAAGCTTCCAAAAGGCCCCCTCTTGGATGGGTGACACTTGACCATCATCCAAGGGCCTTCTCTTTAGGTTTTTAGCTATAAATAAGAGGCTTCTCTTTTCATTTTAGCATGAAGGTTCTTGGTAGCATGGTTATGCTGCCAAAATCTTTGCTTCTCTTCTCTTCTCTCTTTATTCTAGCATTTTGATCAAGCCATTCTTGACTCATATTTGTATTGAATCTTGCCCTAGTTGGGCCTATAATAGAAGAAATTCTTTGGAGGAAATCTCTTCTATGGTGCGTTGGCTTCCCTCTTCAAGCATTGAGGTGTTGTTGTTCTATTTGTGAGTATTTACTTTCATTTTGTTAAGCATGGATGCCCTTTGCAAAGGTCTTTGCAAAGGGATTGAATGGCAAATGGTTATTTGCTTTTCATTGTGAGTAGATTAACTTAACTCTACAAAGGTTTTTGTAGAGCTATTTATTTTGATCATCTCATTGCTTTCATTGTGTAGTCTTGCTCACCCATTTCTTGCAGATCCAAAGGCTTGAAGGAGGGCCTCCAAAGCCAAGCTCCTAATCTCTTTGTGTTTGTCAATCTACTTCTTTTACTGTTTACATTTTCGCTCATAGAGTTACGGGTCTAATAAAACTTGGTTTTATTCATTGGTTAATGAATAAAACCCTTATTTTAGGGCCTTGACTCATTATATATTAGTATAGTAGCTTAAATATATTGTTTTTACATCATTTAGGTGGCTGGAAATTGCATTTTCACCCCTCTAAACTTTCTGTTTTCAATCATTTTCAAATCTGAAATTTTCTGTAAATATTTGTATTTTTATACTAGCTTTAATAACATTGTTTTTTCAGAGTTTACTGTAAATTCCAGCAAGCTTTTTGCTTGCTGGTTTTTGACAGGTTTTAACAGGTATTAAGGGGAGGTGCTGCCAAAAAATGATCAAAAAACACTCCTCTTGTACCCACTTCAAAGAGGGTCCATTTCTAACCTTTCTTCCTCATTTTTCATAATGTTTTGAGGCTTGAAAAGTCTATTTTCTGTAGGTGTTTAGTTGTTGGTTTTTATTTCATTGTAAATCATAACATAGCATAACATAGCGTAACCATCTAATCTAGCTTAGCTTTTACTTTTCAAGTTCACCCACGTTCCCCTTTGGGGATTGTGAGGTTAGAGTAGTACTTGCTTATTAGCTTGCTTTACTTTCTCAAAGTTTTATCTGTTTCAAGCATAAGCATTTGTTTTAATTGTATAAGAGTAATCATACAACTCAAGTCTTTTGGTGTATCCTTCGCCCTCCGTTATCTCCCTTCAAGGAACTTGGACCAAAGGATATGAAAAGCAGAAGGATTTGGGGGCTTAGTTTAACTAGATAACTTACTCTCTGCTCTTTACTTTCTGCTACAAATCTTTCACACATTTACTTTTTTCAGTCCGGGGTTCAAGCACCAACATCTCCCATAAGGGATATTGCTTGGTTGACCTTGTTGATCGTTCTAAAATAAACCTTGCATGCTCAACAGTAACAAGATCTAAAAGTAACTCTCTAAAATAAACCAACAACTTCTCAACAACTTCTCTGGCTCCTGATCCTCTACTCGGTTATCACTCTGCGAAGTACTCATGAGAAACGATAGGGAATGGAAGAGGTTTTAGTAATAGGCATCCACCATAATATTGTCTGAACCAATTAAAAATCGGTGATCGTTGGAAGCTACGGGGGCTGAGAGACCGAGGGGGGTCTCACGGCGTTCGCGTCCCACCTGATGAGCGCCTTGGCACTGGGGGTTTGATCTTCCAGCTACAAGTGGACTGATTTCCACTGTTTTGAGCACAGCAGCACTCCATCTTTGGTTTAAGAGGATATGTGGTCGGGGTAGACACATCCCTTAGTTCTAAGACATTAATCGAATATTTAAGGCACCCCTTAAAATCTATTAAAATCAACCAAGAGACATTGCAAAACGTTTCACCAACAGGATACTCCAGCAGGGATTGTTTCACTTCAGCATTTCACTTTAATTTCAAGTATTTATTTCCAGCTCTTGCAATCTCATGTGTTGAATGTTTAAGTAATTGTAAATCTTGCATATCTGAATATCTCATCTTGGCATTTACATTGTGGTTTGTATTAAGGCATTAAGTGAATATCTTGTGGTGTGGTGTATACATTTCCCTTTGCTTTATACGTGTATATTGTATATCTTTCTTTAGCAATTGTATATCATTTGTAAGTAATTATAATCTTGTGGATCTTGCTTAGATAACTGTGGCTAATCTTAGCTTGTAATATATCGACTCCATTCTTTATCTAAGGCACTGGTCTAATAATTTAATAAACCTTAATAATTAATCCCTTTAACTAATTTGTTAATAAATCTAGGAACTTAGCACTCCTTAGGGACTACCCCCCTTGGCTCTGTTGAGATTAAGGCTAAACAGAGGAGTTGTGGACTATGGTGACAGTGGTCCTGAATTCTCACTTACCCCCAAGGACGCACACAGCAGTTGGAGACTTTCCATGTTCTAAAGTGCATATTAGGCGGCAACACCACCCAAAATAAACATATAGACAATGTTATAAAATTAGTCTTGCGTCTTAAATACATAAACAAAAGGCGACGCGTCGGAGAGGAGGGGTGTTACTTTGTCGATTTCTTCCATATTATCGTGTGTAACTTGCAATATGGTAAAATCTGAGGGTAATTGCTTAAACCTACCATGGAATTTTCATATTATAATTAAATTATAATATAACATAGAGTTAATGAGTCACAATGGTAGTTGGATAGCTTGTAACTACCTTTTAAAAGGGAGTGGGCTCTCTTTCTATTCAAAAACCCCATTCTCCTTGTAAGAAACAAACCCCTAGGTTTTTGGCGCAAATCTTGTGTTTTTCTTTGTATTTAATAATCACATGTGAAAAATTCAATTTTATAGTAAAAAAAATTAATATATCTTTTTGTTTATATACGAAACAACTACACTACTACACTACATTAGATGCAATCCATTGTCATCTGAAATTACATATTTGGATACATGTTAAAATTACAATTATATAATTAGACAAAAGTAAAGTGTACAAACTTGAAAAAGGAACTGGAATATAGCAATGAAAAGGAATATAGTAACATTGATATGAAAAGTAAAGTATAGAAACTTAAAAAGGAATATAGGAACAAAAAGCAATATAGTAACAATGATATGAAGGAGAAGTTAGTGATAGATGAGAAGAAGTCTACCCTACCTAGTTCGGTTTGACAAGTATCAAATCAAGCACTTCTTATTAAGTCAAGTTGGCATCTATTTTGAAGCTTAGATTGGAGTTTGAATAACTTGATCATCTTAAACTTATGTATAGTCATGAAATTTGTGAAACTAAGTAGATGTCATGTGCATGTCAAAACTAATAAGACTTACTCACTCCTTAAGTCAACGTGCATGATGAATAAAGAATTGGCCATAACCTAAACAATCATGTTGACAGAGTGCGCGGAAATTTATGGGAGTTGGGTTGCACGCTTGATTTTCAAGAAGTTAAGAAATCAACAAATAATTCTTTAAATGTAACTTGTGGTGAGTTTTGGTTGTTATATCAAAGGTATGAAGTAGGGGATGTATATTACAAGGGCTTGCAATAAAGCATTTAGAAAACTTATGTGGTGAGTTTTGGTTGTTATATCAAAGGTATGAAGTAGGGGATGTATATTGCAAGGGCCTGCAATAAAGCATTTAGAAAATCCGCATTGCAATCTAAAAAAATACAATAAAACATTCACATTAATTTGGGTCTATACCAATGACATCATGAACTCAAAGCAAGTCAATTTACTTAATAGTCTAAAACAACTAACCTAGTTTAGTTTTGGTGTCATACGGTTGCAACCCTCTTCTCGTGTCATGTGAATGGGCAGGAGTGGCATATAATCTTATGTTGACAGAAAACATGGGACTTAGCTTGTAAGGAGGATGTGAGACTTCCCAAAAATACCATACTGAATAAAATAAGTGTACTAGTGTCGAATGCATGCACCCATCCATTCCAAGCACCTTGATACACATGGTCGGGAAATGTGCAGCGTATTTACTATTGGCGAAGAGTAATATGTTTATAATCTCGATCGATCCTTGGGACTCTATGGGCATTTTAGTGTTCTCTATATACACAGCTGGCGACGTGGTTGTTAGCAGCTCTCAATGCTACCTTTGAAAATTACTAATGTTGTCATTCTTCTACCAATGCTGCCATTCTTCTAAATTACAAATTGTTTTTTATTAGAGATATTTTTGTTATTCGCTGTCCTGATAGTAATTTCTGCAAGTTACAAAAATGGTTATCTGCAATATTGATCTAAACTAAGGACTTCCAAGTTATTAAACGTGGTTTTTAAGGGATTATTGTATTGCAATGAAAAAACTTTTAGCTAAGTCATTTGACACAAAAATATGAGTGTTTGACACAGACACGGTGACCCCTCGGAATCAGGACACAAATGACACGTTATATATATATATATTTTAAAAATCATATATATTAAAAATATAAACGTGGTTTTTTAAGGGATTATTGTATTGCAATGAAAAAACTTTTAGCTAAGTCATTTGACACGAAGACACGAGTGTTTGACACAGACACGGTGACCCCTCGGAATCAAGACACGAAGGACACGTTTTATATATATATTTTAAAAATCATATATATTAAAAATATAGACATATAGATACAATTTTTTTTTAGAAACTAGAACATTTACAAATATTGAATAGAAATTACTAATTAGAATCAATACACATTACACATTCTCTTATTCACAAATCACAACAAGACACATATGATAGCTCAAGATGTCGAAACCATATTTCTCATTAAGTCATCAAAAGCAAAAGATAGTCATGGTAGCTTGGCGCCTTTAACAACTTTCTGAGTGTTACTTGCCTGGTTATGCTTACATGCGACAGATGCGTTGGCTTTTTTTTAAACAGAAGCCGGAGAAGGATTTATATAATTAAAAAAAGCTGAGCACAGCCATCCTCTGAAGGAGATTGGCGCATTTTACAACGTGCTCCATGAGATTCTGATCAAAAAATATATGGAGGTTCCATATTTATAACAAGAATTACTAACTGGCCTTAATACTCGGTGCAATCTTATAAACTCAAACTATTTCTAGGAAATTTAATCCTTGGAATTCTTAATTTTAGTCGTTAATTTCTGGTCCATGCCATGTAATTTATACAATCCCTTTAATGATCTTAAAACAAAAATAAATTATCTTGTAGATATTTGACAGTGGATTTATTGATGGTTTGAATTGCTATATGTTTAGTTTCAATTGGAGAGTTTAATTGTACAAGATGTTCATAATTGCTATTGCCAACAGAGTTTTCTCCAACAATTAACTGGAACAACTCATTAAAATGGAAAACAGATACACGCATCCCTCTGCGTCCAACAAAGTTTTCTCCAGCAATTAAAACTGGAACCACTTATTAAAATGGCAAACAGATACATGCATCCCTTTGCATGGATTCATGTGGAACAATTCTCAATTTTTATTTTTCTTTGTATCAGTGATCGTAATAAATTGTTGGAGTTAAAGAGAAAGTTGGAATTCAGAGAATTGATGTACAACATGACAGGTATGGGTGGTGATATGACATAATCTACTATCCCTTAATAGCTAATATAGGTAAAACTTGACAAGGTGTAATAAAAGTTGGCAAATCCAAGCTATCAGTAAAACTCCGACTGCAATTTATGGAGGGCAGATAAAAGCAACTCTCATACACTCAAAGTATTATATCTTATGCTAGAAATCAAGTTAATGGATTAACTGAAAGCAGTTGGCATTTTATTGGGCAATGATAACAGACCCTAGGTAGCCCACGCCACGAAGAAATAAGCATTCAAGGGCAACTTAAATGCTATATAAATGGAATTGAAAAGTGTGGAATTGAAAAGTGTGGAATTGAAAAGTGTTGAAGTCTGAAGGTGGGTATTGATTGAACACCTTATGAAGGTGCGTAAATGTAGAGGCGAGAATGTTATATAAATGGAATTGAAAAGTGTTGAAGGTGGGTATTGATTGAACACCTTTATGAAGGTGAGTAAATGTAGGGGCCAGTAGTAAAAGAAAGAGGGGCTACGTAGTCACTGCTTACCTACGATATCTCTTACGATCCTGCCACGTTCATTCCTCTTATACGCTCTCAATGCTTTCAATTAAGACCCTAACCAATGCAAATACCATACGTTTGTACTCCAACTACTTTTGATTTTTTTCCCACCACTTGGGAGCTATGGAACAGAATGGAGTAACCGTATAAACAATTTAATCTGTAGATAAACTTCTAAGGCTTTTAATACTGGCTGCCAACTTTAATAGAGATTGTGCAATATTGGATGACATTCAGTACAGTTGTCTCTCCCAGAGTTAATATATACCTCAAACTTTCACTATGTTTCTCTATATAATATGAGAGGCTTTCAGAATTCTCACATGAATTTGTAGCTTAGATTGGTTTAGATTTGCTCTCCCTAGCCTGTTGTTGTTTTCCTTTAAACCCTAGTCGACACCTTGAAACCCTAGATTTTTTCAAGGTCTAGTGTTAGAGGCTTGTAGGATCTAAGAAGAAGTTTGAAGACATATCTAAGAAGAGAAAATGGCGTTGGACTTCAGACAATTCTAAACATGGTGATGGGATTGGTGTCGGTGGATAGAAATTGAAACTGTCAAGTATTGGTATTGAGCTTCACGTTGAGTCTCCACTGCCTCCAGAATGGCAGCAATGTTTAGACCTTCAGGCTTGTTTCCTTCTTCTATTTTTTTTCTTGGTTACATATTGTGTTTCTCTTTTATTCATGGTTTTTTGGTTGTTGTTGTCATTGAATTCACCTTCTGGTTTTTTGGTTGTTGTTGTCATTGAATTCACCTTTAGGTTTATTTCATTCTTCTAGTTTTTTCTTGATTATATATTATTACAATTCAGCCACAAAAGATAAGACTTGGCATGATCCAAGAGAAACAAGTCCAGTTTCTGGCTGTCAGCCTATGCAGTTGGACCTCCAAATGAATCTTCCTGAAAATGGCCAGATATGGAAGCAGCGACAGAAGGAAGAAATTGTCTGATCTCTTTGATGAAAATTGCAGAGAGATGATTGCAGTGGGCTGTGCATAGTATCACATGTTCGTGATGTTTTATAAGGCTTTTCCTTCAAGCCCCAACTGCAAGTACGTGCATCCAATCGACCTCAATTTGGCATTTAAAAAGAAGAATATTATGCCACCCAGCCAGACACTTGGTTTGCTTGATTATGATCATGCCACTGTATAGGACACAAAGTTACAGCAAATAAATGCGTTTTGGAGCTTTGTAGATTTGAAACTAATGTTGTTTTATGTCAAAAAGTTATATAGAATTTTACCTTTTGTGTAGCGAGCTTAAGCTGGGAAGAAAAGGGTGACTGGTGCAATCAGCTATGGTTAGGTCATCGTTGCAGTTATCTATTTTATAAGATGGTTTTCTTTACAACTAGCAATTGCCCCAAGGAAGGTGCAATAATACGCCGATAAGGTAGTTGTTAGCGGGTAAGCGAGGAAAAAAAATGTAACATTAAAGCGAGGTAGTGGGAGATTGCAAGTAATACCAAAAAAAATGGAGCACTTCAATGTATTGAAAAATCAGAAAATTAACAGTTTAACATCACATTATACAGTGAACATGCCATTGCACGGGAGAAATATATCTAATGAAGAAAAGAAGCCAATGTGTAGTCATAATCTGGAATTACTTGCTGTCCATGTGGTTCCAAAGTTCATAATTGTGCTAGCATAGGTTGTCAAAGCAGCTTGGAAAACAAACATTTAATGACGGTTTATATAGTTCTAACTTCTCACATTAACAAAAGTCCTGTTCAAGGAGTAGACATGATAGCACTGTATGGTTTGGCAAAAATGGTACAAATTTGAAGACATTTCTTGCACTTCATAAATACAGAAAAGAACATCAAGAAGAGTAAAAGCAAAGATTTCAGTATATATATACATTTGATAATTCAAGGTAATAACACAGTGTTGGTGAACACTCTTGACACTGTATGATAAGTAGCCAAACTAACCACTATCAATCCATCATACATCAATTGACACGATTGAAGACAATATCAGTACCCATGATACTGTTTTAGATGATACAATGAGCTGCCAGCCACGATTCATTATCATCCAATCCATCAATAGATGATTGAAACAATTGCAAACAAAGTATTTATCAATAATTACATCTCTAGCCAAAACCACAGGTATTCGTTTACCCTTGCAAGCATCATCACTTCCAAGAGTCGGAATTGCCTTCGGTCCATCAGGTTTTGAGAAACTGTGCAAAGTGAACCTTAAAACCTTTGGAGTGTTATCCTTTGCATATTTTATTAAGGAGCTGTATTGTTTATCGTTCCAGCTTGTCTGCATTTCAACTGATTATAATTATCTGCTAATTGACTGGAACTTGTATTGAGGTGAACCCATTATTCGTTGAATCCGATTGCACTAGTGTATCATCCTCATCTTCCAGATCACAAAAAGAAATATCCTCCTCATTAGACAACCGTGTTGCAGAATGTACAGATGCATCACTTTTACCTGGTTGTGCCTGCAGGCAATTATCTACATCTGCATCCTCATCATTATGCTCCACATCCTCAGTAGATGTTGTGTGATTATACAAATCGTTTTGCATAGAAATATGATAATCACCTTCAGAGTTATTGGAAATTTCTGGTGCCACTGTTTCTAGAGATACAGACTTGAAAGAATCTGCCTTTTCGCTGCTGTCTGTAACTGGTGAAAAATGCTCAAACTTCTGCTCTTGGAGGAATCAAGAGAATGTTCCTTTCTGGACTGCCCAAGCTTCCTCCAGCATTGGTTGATCTGGCCTTGTTTATTTTCTTTGACTCCTCTGAAAACAATGCCCTGGCCTCTAATATCTGCAAAACCAAAATAAAAGAATCAATTTTCTTCTGTCCTCAATACTCAAAAGGCCAGAGGCTCCAAATGATCCAGATAATTTATTTTTCACCTAAAGGAATTATAATTTTACTCATCAGAACATGTAGAAGTTTAATTGAGAAGACAATGAATGTAGTAAAAGTAAGCGACTAGGCTAATGCAATATGAAAAGCATTGCTGATGAGAAGGATAGATTTTCTTAAAAGCATTGCTGATGAGAAGGATAGATTTTCTTATTTCAAGCAAGCAGATTTCTGTGAAAAATGAGACTTGTAAGATGAAACCTAGTCTAAGATGCAGATCACACATGATTGAGCCAAGGTCTCTTATTGCATTTCATTCCACCTATATCAGGATATTGCAGATTCAAAAAACACATCTACCATTAAAAGTCACACAATTTCAACAAAAAGCACAATTTCAGAGATCCAAATCACCATGCAAAGTTCTTTTTCCATATGTCCAAGAAACTAGAACTGAACGAGAATACGGAATACAGATGCTATAGCAAAATCTTTTTATAACCTTGACTTCAACTACTTCACAGGAGATATCGGTATCACAGCCACGGAGAGTTTGCAATGAAGCTTCAAACTCTTGATTTCCAGTCTTGGCCTGCAGCATTATAAACAAGGACTTCCCAAATTAAGTTTTCATTAAGCTTGTTACATTGAATACTGACATGTTAGAGAACTTCAGATGACTTTGGTGAAGAAAACTAACTCATATAATACTCACCAACCATCTTGGAGATTCTGGGATGAAAAAAAGTCCAAGCATCAAGAAGGTGCAAGGGGCAATACCTACACTTTGGGTAACCATATGAATGACGATTTCTCAAAAGAATCTAAAGATAGGAAAATGAACCAACTCTGCAAAATTATACTTACTAAGCCTACATTACCAGCGATTGCCAAAGGCCTCCAGTCAAGGAATAGCCCTCATGAATATGCCAGCATAATACCAACTGTGACAGTGAACTGTTTTAAAAAGGCAACATTTAGTCAGTAATGAGATTCACAATTTTGTTTCAATGATTCTTCATATAATGAATTAGTCGCAAGCCATATCTTTGGCCCAAAGTAATTAAACCAACCAGATTAGAAAGGTTTTATTGAGTGAGCTATCTCCAAAAGCTAGAACTATAAGCTGTACCGGGACTAAAAGTTACACAATGATGAGGTTAGTGAGGTTACATAAGGGTTATAGAATGAAGGTTACATACACTTTGAGTACTCTTAGATTACACAGATAGGTGTATTCATTACACACAGAATTGACAGGAAAGAGAGACGGACATGTCATAGCCGAGAGGAAACACAAGAGTTGACGTGACCAATATGATGTGCCCAATACAATGTTCCAATAAGGAATGAAGCCGCCCATTATATTAGTCTTGCTATTCAATATCACGTGTGACTGTGCCAAGGCTTCCTCACAAGTGCTTGGGAGCTATTTCAGCGATGTATACCGGTACCTAAAGTGATTATGTCTCACCTTGTCTATCAGATTCCTATCATACCAATAATTTTGACTTGACAAAAGCATAAATACGTGCATGATACATACATAGAGACATAACACCCATCCCTCCCTCCCATATACATGCAGACACCAAAAATTAATAACCTTCAATAATTTGGATTGTTTCAAAGGAAGGTATCAACTTACAGTAAATGAGATGACTCCCACTCCAAAACCTGTTAGCAATTGAAGAGAAAAACTACTGTAGCTCTGAGCCTCCTCCCAAGAGCCATAGGAGCTAACTATTCGTGTAAAAAAATATGCCTAATAGAGAACAGACTGACATTCAATTATCCAAGAGTCGAAGTCGGAATTTGAAGACTTTACTACATAAAAAGATCCAGACGACATAAAAAAATACATTAAAAAACTCATACCACATAAAAACACATTAATGAAGCTAGCTACTTCAGATAGTATGCATAATTTTTTTCAGGATCGAGTTAGAGTTTACAACCAGTGAATCAAACAATTCTCCAATACGAAAAAAAGAAAACGCAAAAAATTTGCAAGAACAATAGGGATTCTGCATTCCATGATATGTCCATCATTTAGACATCAAATTAGAGAGTACAAGCTCATGTGAAAACAAAATACTGAAATGAAATAAACAGACAACAAGAGAAAATCTAAGAATTCTACAGAGATGAAATCTAACCAATCTACATGCAGAGGGCATCTAACAATTCATAATTTTCCTAACTCTAAGAATTCTACAGGGATGAAATCTAGGCATATTCTACATGGAGAGCAAGTCTAAAAATTCATTTTTTGGTGAATACTAATTCATTATACCTTGTAAACTGCATTTACACGTAGACAAAATTGGAGTCACAAGAAACTATGCTTGACAGTGGAGAGCAAGTCTAAAAATTCATTTTTTGGTGAATACTAATTCATTATACCTTGTAAACTGCATTTACACGTAGACAAAATTGGAGTCACAAGAAACTATGCTTGACAGTGACATGATATTCAATAAGTCTTTAACCATTGTATCATCTCAACCTCATAGGGTTTTCCTTGGGATTGCTTCCTCCAAAATATATGTGGATTCAGATTATTCAAACATCTGAGTTTCAGCAACATTCCTACTATTTTAAGTTGTTTACCAGTTAGTTTAAGCACACATAGAATTGGTTCCAAATAGCACTCATGCCATTTCAGAGTTTAAGCATTCAGCTTGGTCATTATAAGACTTGTTTTTAACCCTTTATAATGCTGCTATCCATTGTTTGGGTGCATATGTATCTCATTCCCTCTACAGTGTCATCTCCAACACACTTCCATTTTTAACAAGCTAGAGGGTGTCCTTGCCTCACATAAAAATAAAATAAAATACTACAAAACAACAAGCTTCATCCAAGACTTATATGTGGGAGAAAGAAAAGTTTACCTCATAATGAAGTTTTGACATTGGCATCCATTCACCTGGTCCACAAATATCAGAGAGCACAGTTGCTACAGCTGAAACAACATATTTTCCTTCTTTTTGTATCTGCTAAGAAGTATCAGTTTCATGGTCCATCCTCTATGTATCCCCTTTTGGATCTGAATAGATTAAACAGTGATATTAGACAGTTTCTAATTCACGTTTCATGTCTTTAGGACACCATTAAGTAACAGCCTGAAAGAGAAAGTAAGGAGCCACATGCCAACTATAACCTTTGCATTTAAAGGAAAAGTGACAATGAGCTTGCTCAATTGGAACTACAACTACAATCACGGGATATCTAGATACAATAAAAATATATATTTGAAGACTTTACTACATAAAAAGATCCAGACCACATAAAAAAAACATTAAAAAACTCATACCAAGGCTATGTTCATTAGCCTTACATCGTTTACGTCAAGTCCCCCATTCTCTAGTAAACCCTTTACTGTCTCCCATTTTACCAAGTGGAATTTTTAATCATTGAACTTACTACCTCCTTACCATTAAAAGTTTATTTATTTATTTGCTTATCTGATTCCTGATATTGAATGGAACTAACATGGTTGAGCACTGAAATACAAAAAGAGATGAGAAAATAGAATTGTTTGAGACAACAAGATGGATTTAACCAACTCACTCCCCCATCCTAATATTGGACTTAATATTCTAGATGGCATGAACCCGATGGACTTAATATTTTGGATGGCATGAACTTGATGTATTGATTTGGACTATTTTAATGAAAGGTAAGTTCCCAGATACTTAATTAAGCTCCAAATTTGAGTTCCTGGAAAGCCAGCTATTCTACAGAACCTTTGTAGCAGAACAAGTGTTTGTTGTGAAGTTATCAAATATATAACATGATCGTTTCCTCCCTAAGAGATCAATTATTGATCTACATAATGAGGCCAGTTCTTCAATATGGATTCCAAGGGCATAAAATAATAATCAATAGATAGTTTGAAAAATAACTCTAGATATTACAAAATAAGAGGATGCATCTATTGCACTTTGAAAATATGGAAAGATACATACATGATGACATGAGATGTAACTTAAAAGTTAAAACACATACCATAGTTTAATAGAGAGAAAAAAAATTGAAGGTTGTAAGTGTATCAAATTACAAGGTTACAAGAGTTAAACCATTGTACGACATACCTGACATACCTGAATGCTAATCCTTTTCTCTCCGTAAACACTTTCTCCTGCAGCCATATTCTTGGTGACAGGAGCATCCTCCTTTGCCTTGGCAATGAAAAAAAACACATTAATGAAGCTAGCTACTTCAGATAGTATGCATAATTTTTTTGAGGATCGAGTTAGAGTTTATAACCAGTCAATCAAACAATTCTCCAATAGGAAAAAAAGTAACGCAAAAAATTTACAAGAACAATAGGGATTCTGCATTCCATGATATGTACAAGCTCATGTGAAAACCAATCAAGTTAGAGTTTACAACCAGTCAATCAAACAATTCTCCAATATGATTAGATAGTACAAGCTCATGTGAAAACCAAACACTGAAATGAAATAAATAGACAACAAGCAAAAGTATCGAGTTTTTTTCAATTTCTGTAAGAGAAGCCCTTTACCATCAAAGTAAACTCATAATGCCCAAAACACCTCTTAAAAAGTAGTAATAAGAAACATTTGTTAAAATTAAAATACTCTTAATGGATATTCCTTCTACTATTTTCCTAACCCTAATGGCTGAATATTGGGGGCACTGAAGTAAAATGATCAAATCAAAGCAATAGAACGTGTTGTGTTTGGATTAAATAAGGAAAAGATCAAACCCTTTAACCATTGACCTAAAAAACATGCATTACAGTGCTAAGAAAATGGACAACATGGCTTTGTAAAGACATTTCGGAAAGGAAGATTGCAGGGCACTAGACCATGATTTGATGCAAGAAATCCAACAATTTGTTGATATTGGATGATTCAAAACACTAGTGTGGAGTCTGCACTGCAACAACACTATAATGGAAATGGCATCAACCCTAACTAGTAACACCACCTCTAAACTTTGAATAAATATTCAGAACAGGACATAGAAGGCCTCTTGATGACAAATGGTCCAATGGACAAACATTAGAGTTTCTAGGAACTGTCTAAGTCCAAGTCCTCGTATAGATAATGGGATTGCACAAGAAACTCCCACAAAGGACAATACTTGGCAGGCTGGCAACTCGTCCTCTGGAACTGGAAGCTAAAGAACATCCAACAAGTTTGTAGGATGATAAAATTGCCAATGGCTAGTTCTTGATGCAGGTGAAATGGATTGAAGTGAAGAAAAGGAAGGTAAAGAAAAGTAGCACTGTTGAAGAAAAACTAAAGAGGCCCTTCCGTTGTAGAAGTTCTGACTGTTTGAGATGCAGGGTTTGCATGCAGTAAAAGGGTATAATATGGCCCAAAATATTCAGAGCACTCATTTTGAGGCAACTTATCTTGGGGTTTAACACCTACAGATAATCTGTGTAATTTGTGCTGCTTCTTGAAGAAAGATATGAATAGATAAGCTAAACCTCATAACACCAACAGCAGGAAAATAATACTAACCTCATATCATGGCTCATATCGGGGGAGGGATTCTGTTGAGTGATAGTGAGCCTCTCTCTTCCTATCTCTTAGCCACCATGAAGAGACACCACCACACTTTTGTTGTACCCAATTGATTAGCGAATGAGGCAATTTATAAAAACAATTCAACCTGGGTTGTTCACTCTTTTAGGATGTGTACACCTTGTACTCACTTCAATCAACTTCTAAGTTCTAGTTAATGACGTAAAAGTGAACATCCCCCATTACCAAACGTAAACATGAAGATCCAATCTCTATTTGTCATCAATAATAAGAGATCCCTAGAAACAACATAAATTTATTATAGATGATCTATAATCTAGACCAATTTATGTAAGAAGCTTTAGTTTGCATTCTAAAACAAATGCATCTGAATTTAGAGTAAAATTTGAAACAAATGGGAGCACGTCCATGTTTTTAGTGAAATTCAAAATTGGTTCAACACATACGATTCCAAGAATATGGTTGTAAGCCAAGCCATCATAGCAAGCATTGATAATGCTAATGAAGAGTTGGGATGTTTTGCTTGCGGAATATCAATGCATTGGTTTGCTTGAAATGGGAGAGACCGACGCATTGTTGGATCTTAGAGACAGCAGAGTCAAAACCCACATGAAAAAAAATTGGAAGTCTAGATCATGAAGATAAAGGTGCCAATAAGCATGATTTCCCAAAGGGTTCCCCATAATCAGTAAGCATAGGTGAATGTAGCATAACCAACAATAAGATCGAACCAACAACTTAGTTAAATATAAATTCCTCTCTATAAAATGAAAATTAAGTAAGATGGGTTACCAATTTTCATGAGGAGATGGACAGTCCTAACGAGGAATGACTGGTTGGACGAAGATAGAGCCCTCTGCAACTCTTTGTCATCTATGAATCTGCTCCCATCTTGATCAAAAAAATGAAAAGACCTTATGATTTATGTATCTGTGCCCGGTGCAAATGTTGGTTGTGCAGGAGGGTAACGGTAAGGCTGTGGACCTTGTTGCCGCCTAATTCACACTTTAAGGTGCAGGAAAGTCACAACCTGCTATGTGTGTCCTTGGGGGCAAGTGAGAGCTGGGGACCACTGTCACCACAGTCCACAACTCCTCCGTTTAGGCAAGATCCCAACAGAGCCAAGGGGGGTAGTCCCTACAGGAAAGCTAAGTTCCAGATTTATTAATAAATTCCAAATTAATTAAAGGGATCTTTTTATTAAGACTACAAATTACAAGACCAGTGCCTAGATTAAATGGAGTCAAAAGATTACAAGTTACAACAATAACAAATCAAGGTATTTAAATAACGTACAGCTGATCTAAACCTATCTGTATAAACAAAAGATAGCGGAAAAAATGCTTTAATGTGAAACTTATTGAACCAATGGGAAATAAAGGAAAGAAAGACTTTAAGTTTGATTTACTTGAAGCAATTTGAGCAAATGTTAAGCATTCACCACATGAACAAATGTAGAACTGAAAGTAAACGAAACCAAAAATAATGTGTTGTAGTGCTTGCAGTAAAATAAATTGAAAATGCTTGTAGTAAAACCTTGAACAGCAAGGCGAAGATAAACAGTAGTGACCTGTGTTTGTAGGACGTTTTGCAATGCTTCTTGGTAAATTTTAATGAATTTTATTAGAGTTTTTCTTCTTGGATTACGTTTTAGATCCAGTGGTGTGACTACCCCGATCTAGTTCTTCTCAAATCGAAGATGGAATGCTGTTGCGCTCAACAGGTGGGAGCAAGCCCACCCCTAGCTCACAGGTCAAACCCCAATGGCTCTGTGCTCACAAGGAGGACGTCGAAGCGCCTAGAGACCCCCTCGGTCTACTACCCCTTGCAGCTTCCGAGTCACTGTTTTTAATCGATTCAAAAATCTCTAGATGGATGCCTATTAAACTAGGACTTCCCTTTCCCCTGGTCGTATCTCGGAGTACCCCGAAGGGTGATAACCGAGTAGAGGAGCAGGAAATAGAGAAGCTTTGTTGGTTAACTTTATGGGTTAATTTTAAGTCTTGGGTGATTAAGATGCAATGTAGATTTTAAGTTATCAACAAGATCACCAAGTGATGTCCCTTATGGGAGGTGCTGGTATTCGATCTTGGACTGAAAATTAAATTGTGAAGATTGTAGCAGGAAAATAAAGTGTTTCTTTAATTACCTAAGCCCCCACTTCTCCTGTTTTTCATATCCAACTTGAAGTCCCTAAAGGGAGATGACAAGTGGATAGATGATACACAGGATATATGGGTTGTATGATTACTCGTTAACAGAACAAAAAAATAAAAATGTTGAACTTGAAAGAAACTGTAACTTGCTAAAGTAATACTAACCTCACAACAATCTCTGTTACAGAGATGGTGGTCTGTAACAGAGATAGGTGGGTGAATGAATAAAACAGTAAACTAAATAAAACAGTAAAGTAAATGTAACTGAATAAAACAGTAAACTAACCTCACTTCAATCTTTGTGACAGAGATGGTAGTCTGTCACAAAGATAGGTGGGTAAATGGAAATAGAACTATTGATTTACTTTACTTCCTACTCTATTTACTGTAGATTACAAAAGCTAATAAGCTTTGAAGAATGCCCCAAGAGACTCTCTTTGGGATTTACAATAATCAGAAAAAATGAAAGAGGGGTGAGGGTTTGAACCCCTTTTTGTGCCGGTTGAAGTTTGAGGAAATTTTGTGCCTTTTTGGGCAGCAACTCTCCTTTACTTATGCACAACCTGTCAAAAACCAGCGAGCTATTTTTCGCTGCAAATCACATAAAACACTAAAAAATTTGTTGTTAAAATATTAGTACAAGATTACAATTTTTTACAATAAAAATCTGAGTGACAGACAAATATCTATAACAGCATTGAGCGCTTCGCGTTCTGGCCTCGATCCTTTGAGGTCAGACGTGGGATACCACGATTAAGCTCAAAGTGTTATGATAAATATTTGCTGAAACTAACACAATTACAAATTTACAAGAAAATTCTGAATGTAATAAGTGACAGTAATATGGAATTTAGAGGGCTGGAAAATGAGTTTCCAGCCACCTAAATGATGTAAAACTAGCAAAAATAAAAGGTTAAATTAATATATAAGAGGTTAGGGCTCTAAAACAAGGTTTATATTCACTAAACAGTGAATAAAACCCTGTTTAAAACAAGCTGAAAGTAGATGGCCGAATTGAAATTGTGCAGAAATGAGAACCCTGGAGAGATGTCCTTGCTTGGAAAACCTGCAACAAATCTAGATCTGCAAAAAATTGTAAGCCTAGAGATGAATGTCCAACAATCCCTGTAAAATACTTCGAAGAAAAATGTTAAACCGTTCACAAAAGAGAGCAAAAATACTTTTACTCTCTAATCTCTCCACAAAATACTTTGTGGAGAGATAACTAGACTAATACAAAAGATGCAAAGCTAAAAAAATATACAAGTTACCTTACAAAAATTTGATCATGAAAAATGGAAAAAATGTAGCACAATGTCCCTCCAAAGATTTCTTTGATTAAGTGGCCCAACTAGGGCAAGAAGATTACAACAGCAAGAGAGCTTGAGAAAATAGTGGAGAAATATTTCGGCAGCATAACAATAGCATGAGAGAGCATGAGAAATGAGGGAGTGAGGCCCCCATTTTATAGTTGAGGAAGACCCCCAACCCCTTGAAGATCAATGGCTGAGATTAGATCTAGATCTAGGTTAAATCTCCACCACTAGATCTAGGTATTTGACTTTGTATTCCTCTCAATCAATCTCAACCCTTAGATTAATTCTTGATCAATGGCTTAGAAGCTTGATCCATGTCAAACCAATATACACCCTTAGATCTAGGGTTTTGACTGAGCATTCACCTTAGATCTCCTTGATTTAAAAAACATGGGCCCATCTAGGCGCCCCCTCCAAATTTGGCCTTGACTTCCTCTATATGTGGCGCCCTCTTTAGATGTGACGTCCTCCATTTATGCCTTAGCGCCCTTCTAAATTTAGTGTGGCGCCTCACTACAATAGTGCCCCTCTATAGATGGCGCCTCCTCTATTTATGGTGGCGCCCCACCTTTAAACTTGGGCGTTTTCTCCAAAAATGGTAGCGCCCTTCATTCTAGCGCCCCTTTAAAAGGTAGACGCCCTCACTTAACAAGTGACGCCCTCCACATTTGATGGCGCCTCCAAAATTGGCCTTTTGCATGCATTTTTGCTTGGGCGCCCCACTTTAGTGAGGGTTTTACCACTTTATGGCCTCCAAATTTGGCTTTGACCATAGCTTTTCCTCCAAAAATACTTTTAACCTCTAGACTTAGGTTAAAGTCTTATTTCACCTTAGATTTAAAATTTTCAATTTAATTTTTAAATTTTCCCAATATTGACTTAGGAAAAATTTAAAAATAACTAGAAAAAATTATATCTTGGCCATGAGGGGGTGGGAAAATTTGGAATAAATTTTTCCTAGGCTTAACAACCCCCAAACAAAATTACCATGGCATTATTTGATTTTTTCCTTCAAAATCAAATAATATGAATTTTGACTTAGGAAAATTAAAAATTTCTCTAGGGGACATAGACCCCTTCTGACCAAAATTGGTCTATCTCTTCAACCACTTATCAGAAAGACATGGGACTCGAAGCAGTGGCGTAGGGGGTTTCATAGCAATTTTACTTTGCATTCATAGCCCCTATTACAAAGTGCCATGCTTGAGCAATTACATTATTACATCAAAACCCAATTAATTAACCACCAAGGGGTGGAATTAATTAATTGTAAAAAATTAATAAAAATACATCAAGATAGGGAAATTCCGCAAGACTCTATACAAACGTCTAGCATGGTCATGAATAACATTTTGAAACCTTAGCCACCCCATGGACTTGACTGCTAGAACACCCATCACCACTTTGGAGGATTTTGAGTGAAAAACCAAACCGATTAAACTCGTTTATTCAACAAGATCAATTGGAAAGGGAAAAAACACTCGATGAGGGGACTTCCCTAACAACCAGTTCCATGGTGAGGCATCCATATCATATGACCCATACTAGTACATATAATTACATTAGTTTTCCCATGCAGGGGAGCGGATATTTCGTTTTACAAAGGGGCAATTGCCCTGCAGAAGTGAAAAAATTCTCAGATTTTTCCAAGATACAATTATGTACACTTTATGTACATGGAATTGCCACCTAGTCGAAATAGGTGGGAAATAGACCTCTAGACCCACCATTATGTGAATTTATTTCATACCAACACTAATATAAATCAAGCTGAGGATTACAAGACAATCTACCAAGCTAGGAAAATGTTTTGAATTAGGAGAGAAATGCAATTACCCTTCTCTATTTCTTTGTTCACAAAATGCACAGAATGATACACATTCATACCCCCAAAGCACAAGCAGCCAAATGACAGCCTATGAGAAATTGTGACAATAATATTCAAATAATCATCAATAACTAGACTCTATAAACAGCCAAACGACAACAAATGGAGGAAAATTTGTGAAAAAACACCCAAATAATCAAAAGCTATTGGAGTCTACTAACATAAATATTCAAAAGGCTCTGCAAAAAGAATCTGCTGTGCCAAGATCATGATTGCTAGATAAAATCTCCACCTAGGCCAGAGGTAAACACTAAAGTTATGAAGAAAGAATGAAGGAGAAATTACTAGATGCACAGTGTACTAATAGAACAAATGTCATGACCCTATGATTGCACTGCTTATATTCATCATCGCTGAAAGGGGTTTGATTACAGGAAAGATCCAAGGCTTCGGCTTCATTATATCCCCTTGTTGTCTGCTCAATAACAGCTCTACAGTCCCCTACATTCGCAACATACAGATTTTTGCCCCTTACGAGCACGGTAATAGCCGTGGTGCCACTCATAGAATCATCAGAGCTGCTCATTAGTAGCCCGAAATGCAGAATGGTAGGCTGAGATGGCGTCCGTGGATAAAGCGGCTCATACCTACATTCTAATGAGCATTGAAAAGGATGAGGTGCGGGAAACCTACATTCTAATGGGGGAATAGTTCTAACATATAATACAATGAAAGAATGGATCATATACTTACATAAACAAAAGGATCTTGGCCAAGAAATCCATATGTGAAGAACTAAGTAATAGGACACTTCCAAATAGGGCTTGTGTCCTGTAATCCACGTGTCGGACACGACACTTGCCCTAATACGTGTCCGACACCATAATTTTCGTGTCCCAAAATCTGGACACTTTCCAGCACGTGTCGGACACTTGCCAGGAACGTGTCCTAATTTCTGGACATGTGTCCTATCAAAAAGGGTATAAAGGAGGAGGAGGATAGAGGAAAGAGCTACGACAGTACTGTTAATTTTGACATGGAGGAGCAGGAAGACGATTGACAATGGCTAGTACCATTGATGAGCTATGGTATTCTTACCTATGGCTATTTAGTATTTTCATTTTGTAATTAGTAGTACAGTAGATACTAGACTTAGTACTAAGTAGTATCCACTCTATTTTGTATTTGTCGGTGGCATTCTCTTGATATCTATGTAATACATTTTGATTTTTGTGGTTTAATGAGAAATATCAAATATGCAATTTATGGTTCAAAGTTCATGATTCATTGATAATTTTATTACTGATTCATCATTGACAAATTTCAATTGAATGATATTATGATTGATGTACACTGTATATACTTCTATTTAAAAAAAAATGTAGATCTTTATGTACTTTTATAATATATATATAAAACGTGTCCCCCGTGTCCTATTTCTGGGGTCGTCGTGTCTCATGTCGAATACTCGTATTTTCGTGTCCTCCGTGTCTCGTGTCCTCGTGTCATGTGACTTAGGTGAAGAAGAATACACTCATCAAAAGGGTGGAAAGAGAGATTAAATGGCATATATTCCACGCTGCTTGTTTCAATTACCAGCTTCTGCAAATCAAAGGAAAAGTCTATGCTTTGTTACAACATGTTCTAAGAATCATCACTAAGCAGCAGAAATCATCTTCAAAACAGGACTTGCTCCCATCCATTGATTTTCTGCAGCTCCCAAATTCCCAAGGCCTGCTATCCACAAAATAGTAATACTACTAAGGTTAGTTGTGGGGATATCACATATTTATATTCAATTTCCTAATACTTTAGCCCTACTTTTCCTTGGTGATTAATCTCATCACTGTTTCTTAAATTCACCTTAACTTAACAGTTAGTTAAGGTGGCACTAAGCAAAATGACCTTCTCACTGTAATTGTTTAAAATCACATTCTACATAATGGTACATTAAGGTAGATTTCCTTTGTAGAAATTTACGCTGAAATAATTCAGAGACAAGAAATGCAAGACAAATATTTCAAAGACGATAAAAGGTAATGATTGTCTTATACCGAGAGGCTCGTACAATGATAGATAAAGGCGATGCAAACATGTTGATGAGGGAGAATACACTAAGAAAGCCAACGAACATATTTCGTAGTGGTTGCTTCATAAACTCATACGTCACCAACACTATTGAGATAAATATTACCATAACCAACAAAAGCAGTGCTACCGTTTTAACCTGCCATTTGAAAAAGGCAAAAATCAATTATACCGACCATTTTCTCAAAAATATATTTTTTCATGAGAGAATTTGTATTCTTGCCACCCCAATTGTCAAACCATGAACATCAGCAGAGCCTATCAAATACAGTTCATGTTGTACATGAATTTCTCAGTATAAATCCAACCATCTATATATGTTGTTCATGTGTGTCTGTGTGGGCAATGTATATCCCAGATATATAATATAATAAGAGTATATAAGCATAATTTTAGTACCGTAGGCTTACACTAGGGTACTAAAGTCTAACATACAATTAATTAGCCAGTATATCAAGCTACAGGAATATACAAATATGTTCAAGCAAATATAAAATAAACTTTCCACAAAACAAGAACTGATAGATATACCCGTGCTTCCTTTTGGGAATGTGCAATAAAGAGTGAGATGTAGAATAGCTGAAAAATGGCTCCCGTCCCATTAACAGTGGTCACCAGTATATTGTTTTCTGATACAAAAGGAAGGCCATACCATGTGCAAATCAAGCAATTCATGAGTGCAAAAATATAAGGGAGGCTTGAAAATTGCTCTAAAGGAAGGCCATACCATGTGCAAATCAAGCAATTCACAAGTGCAAAAATATAAGGGAGGCTTGAAAATTGCTCGGTAGACTTATTTCTTGTTATTCTGCTGAATGTAGGGCTACAAATGACAATAGCCACAGATGTATTAATATTGATTTGAAAGATTAAGATCAGAAGAACAAAAGAAATGTCAACAAGAGATTTGGGGTCACTTCCTACAGTGTACCATGTTAAAAGTAGTAATCATAATGACACTTAGCTTTATATAAAAGTCTCTGGACAGTGACCCTGAAATGGGTGGTTGCTATTACAGGTGAAGTAGATATCAGAAGTGGAAACTTACATTGGGGACAAGAAGAGCCCCAGAGCAAACAAGTTGCCTGCACCAAAAACAGAGAATTTAATCTGTAATAAACAAAATATGAAGTAACTTATCTCATCAAACAAATAATCTGCCTTCATGAGAAAACAAAAATGAAATAATAACAGAATTCAATTTTGGAAGGAGAAATACTCCCAAATGCCCAAGGGCCATTTTGCACTGGCTGAAGCATCATATATTTCAGTAAAACAATTTTTATGCCATGTTAGTATAAAGCGAGTCTCTGCAATTTACTTGAATGTCATAATTCAGTTCAGTTCTGCACAAGTTACACGACTTACCTTTAAACAGAAATCCTTAACTGACTCCCTTGCAAAGATACAAATTGATGGATTGATCAGTAGTCAAACTTATCCCAGCTTATCTATGATGAAATGGCCTCTTTCACATATGCAAGTTATGATGCAGATTGAAAATTTTGGAGCTATACTTCTGCTTCCTTCTTTCTTTTTAACAATCAATTTGAATAACCATATCCTATAAATATATACTTTTACCTTTGAAGTTAATTTATTATTAACATGATAGAGATTTACACATTTACAAGAACCAGGCTTGGAAAACCCTGGCCACTAAAAAGAAGAGTAGTTTGAGGTCTATGAAACAGGATCACTTTATCTTAAATGTTGTGAAATGTATCACTCTTGATATTTCACTACATAACCCGACCATATAGCCCAACATGACATCTAATGATCTAATAAATATATACTTTTACCTTTGAAGTTAATTTATTATTAACATGATAGAGATTTACACATTTACAAGAACTAGGCTTGGAAAACCTTGGCCACTAAAAAGAAGAGTAGTTTGAGGTCTATGAAACAAGATCACTTTATCTTAAACGTTGTGAAATGTATCACTCTTGATATTTCACTACATAATCAGACCATATAGCCCAACATGGCATCTAATGATCTAAGGGAAGAGGGTTTTCTCCATTGGTGTCCTTTCTAATCTCTAAGCATTTCACTGCTTACTGGAAATTCCTTCTGACACTGCAGCATTCCAGCTTGGATGTTCCCAATGCCTCTCCAAGTTTAAGCTGTGGGATTTAACAGTGGCCTACAATCCACTTACAAGGGCAATCGCTCTGGATAATGCTTGCACCATCTGTCTTATTGCAGTTTCTGGGATAAGGGGCATGGTGAGTTGATGCCATATTCACATGTGTTAAAGACTATGCCCAGCAGTTTGTTCAGGATTCCAAACTTCATTATGGCAACTAAATGAAGGGTTGTGCTCATTGGAGGTCTTAACCCAATACCTGATTGTGAGGAGCTAACAGCCATGCACCACATTTTCAAAATCAGTCCTCTCTCTGAGAAGGATTCACAGCTCGATAAGACTTGGCAAGGTTAATAGCTTAGTCACCGCATTTGTCCAATTTTTATGAAAAAATTAAATTCGTGGAACCTAAAGCATAGGTGAATTTCAAATTGGATGGAAAATTTAAGATCATGTTCCTTTATAACATTTACACAATATTTATTAAGATTCATTTCCTAGAAAATAAATGATGTTGTTATATCTTTTCTGGATGGATGTTATAGCAAAGTTTGCTTCACTATCTTTGCTTAATTTAATGACAAATTTTATCATATTTATTTCTAGTGGCGATTCTTTCAAATTTCCTTATCAAACACGAACACAAACTGGGTGATATAGGGTCTTAGTATTGCAACAAATTGAGTGGTTGAAGCACATGATCCACTGCTTGTGCAGGCCCTAGAATTTATAATCATACTCCCATCACCACACCAAACCAAAATCTCTGGTCCAACCTAAATACACCCACCTGTTTGTTATCACTTCCAGCAATATTGAGCAGAAACTAACAACCACAAATTAGCAATTATGGGTAACAGGTGGTCAGGTTAGTCTGAAAGTGTCAGGATCAGGCCTTATTTAAACATTTAGAAGCTCAACAATTTTATTATTTTTGGTAAATCTGAAAATTTTAAGTTTTTTTTAATGCACAAGTGACAAGTTGGGTTGATGCTTAAAGATAAATTTCACCAATGTGATAGTATTAAGCAGTTTAAATTACAGATAATAGGTGGGCAGGTTAGTCTGACAGAATCAGGATCAGGAGTTATCTGAAAGTTTCAAGTTTTTTTTAATGCAGAAGTTGGGTTGATGTTTAAAGGTGACACCAATGTGATAGAGTATTAAGCAGTTTATTAAGCTTCCATTCTCACAATTGTCTACAATACCCAAATGGTTTGTCAAAAAATGATGAAGCAAAAAATCAATTCTCGAACAACCAAAGGGTTCGTCAAAAAGCAAGTCTCAAACAAACTTGAGAGAATATATGCCCTTCAAATCTGGCATTTAAGCCAAAAGAAATTCATGTTCTGCAGTGCAACTTTCAACCTAGGGGAATATTACTCAAACCAGCTTAAACAAAATGAAAAGAAAGACGAACTTGGCAAATAGATACCCTTGGAATCTGACAAAAAGTTGAGGGAAGTCCATGTTTTTACCTTCGGGTATGTTTTCCAAAGCAACTTCAACTTCATAGAGAAATGAACAAAAAAAGGAAAAGAGTATATTAATGGGTATGTTTCTCAAAGCAATTTCAGAAAGAAAACATAGAAATTTAAAGTTTGTTCAAATGAATAAAAAAGGAAAAATGTATTAATTTGGAACTGAAAGTCAACATTATTGAATTTTCCTGTTTATTCCAGCTACCAAGATCTTTACACAGTATCTGGCAATGGGAGCTACTCTTATTACCCAATGAAATAAAGTCACAGAGAATTACATCTCCACAGGAATGTGAAACAACATATATATTAGATGGAAATTCCTTGTTAAATCGACCTACAAAATCTATACACAGTATACATAGTGTTGTTTAGAAGATGCAGAACTCAGAATCAAATCTCTTACCTAACAGTTTGAATCCTGAACAAACTGGGGAGTGAAGAGCACCTTCAGAGAACTTATGACGATTTCATCCTGTCCAAACGGAGGCTTTGCTGCACAACAAATACGCACAAAACTTTAGTTTCGTCCATTTCAATCTATGAAACGTCCAGCTTTGCTCTTCATTCTGAAAGATCAAATCAAGTTAACTTCTACATAACTATATTCTGCTAGAAACATTACAATTTATTTTAAATCCTGAACTTACCAGAAACTTGTGAATTTCCTGTAGATGAGGAGGCAGAGCTGACATGGATTTCTCAATATCATCATTCAGGTCTCCTAACAGCTCAATGAACTTCTCCCTTTCAGGAATCAATATCAAACCTACCTGCTATACATAACTTTTTGGATCAATATACAACACAGTAATATCTTTAACTTTGGTAAAATCTGGAAAAATAGAAAGAACATTGTAGTAAGCTCACATTGAAGGCTGCTGCAGAAATCCAACCATGCCATCTCTTTAATGTGATATTATATGCGTGTTCAACAGCCTGCCTCATACTCCACTCCGGCTGCTCCAAAAGATCTCGAAGTAGTACAACGGTAAAATCCATGGCCCTTTAAATCCCATTCAAATTCCCCAAATACAACAAGAATTCAGATCTTTATAATCTTTCTGAATTTTCTTGAAACAAATATACATTAGAAAATACTGATCTTGCACCTTGTTAGCCACAGGATGGCTTTTGTGCAGCTCAATGGCTTTGCCGTTCCTTCTGCAACTTCTTTGTAGACGATTTCGTATAGAAAATTGTATTCAGGTTTACCAGACCCGCAAATATCTTCCAATCTCTGAGAGAAAAATATTATTACTGTATTAAGCATTCAATCTACAGTTAACCAGAAGTCTTACTAGTTTTTTAAAAAACAAAATCTGTAATGCACAATATCACTCAAAAGAGCTTATGGAACATAAAAAGAATAAATATTTGAACTATATGGATAAGCTATGTCTAGCTATACATCTGTGGAAACATACCAGAACTACCTTGGATTCAATTTTGCCTAGGTTCGAGTCTCATTAACTACCACAACTAAGACCTAATTCCTATCTTCAGGAAAGTTCTATCCTTACTAGAAGTGACCAACGCTGTTTCCACAACCAGTTGTTAAAAAAGAGAGATTATGGAAAAGTGGAAGAGTACAATTACACCATGAAAACTGTATGAATGACTATTGCCATGAAAATTTACCAGAACTAACCTAGATTAGATTTTGCCAGAGTAAAATTCTCAGTCAGTACCCCAATTAACCTAAAGTCGATTTTGGCTGGGTTCGATTCCCTGCTCATTGAGTATAACTCTATATGAATATGCCTTCAAAAAATATTTGGGAATTCTGTTAAAAAATCTGCACATATCAATTTCTTTAAAGTTTGAAACAAATACTTTCCATGCTACGGTTGCTTACTTGAATATTTCCCCCAGTGTCTGATCTTATAATGGCCATGGGAGGTCCGAGTTTATCTGCAACACAGGTTTTTCTTTTATTTTGTAAAATCTCTAACAGGGGAAGTAATAAACTCATAAGCAATAAAACCAGCTGGGGATATTTGTTTTGTTTTGTAAAATCCCTATCCTGGGAAGTAATAAACATAAAACCAGGATCCCCTTGTGGAGAATGAAAAAAGAAAAAGATAATGTAGATTTTGAAGAAGTATAAGCCACACATACCAAGGACGGGCAGTATTGTTCGGCATGTTTCAATGAAACACTTGCTCAGAGTTTCTCCTTCCGTTAACTTTACAACTGCAGTTGCCTGGCCTGTTGCTTGAACTGCAGGGGCAAGTGGAGGCTGCGCCATCAAATTCGTGTTCTTGTTGGCATGTGAATTCATTATCTTGATCTGCTAGGTACATATTCTCAATCTGAGAATTTAAAGACGAGGTAAGCCCATCGCTCTGAAGGGAATCTGAACTCATGATTGACTTTTATTCCCCAAATAATTTTGAAATCCGCTACAACTATTTTTTTTCGGGCAATATTTCTGCCTCCAAGATTATCCGGAAACCATCCTATGTCATGCTATCACGTCCAAAATCGTGAAGCTGTGCATGTACGCAAGCCATATGATGGGACCTGAACAGCCTGAAGAAATATATATAACATAGCAGGCCCGTTGCAAATGTTGATTGGAACACCACACAAGGCACTTGGCGAAAGTTGGTTGGGCAAAGGGACGACGCTGCTACAGTGGTCCGAAAACCAACTTCTGAGAGAAAACGCCTTACGACGTAAATATATCCAATACATAAATCATGTTTGTCATTATTTCTATGCTACTGTGATTTGTTGCTAGGCGACTCGTTCATCCTTATTTCAATTGACAAAAACCAAGAAGAAATTTGAACAGACAGTGAGTCTCAATCTTTCCCAAAGAGTTAGACAGAGTGAGTCAAGTTCCTCGGATAAAAGCATATAATCTTCATAAACTAGTGTGACATGAACATGAATAAAAATAGATGATTTTCTTCGAATACATAAATCATGTTTGTCATTATTTCTATGCTACTATGATTTGTTGCTAGGCGACTCGTTCATCCTTATTTCAATTGACGAAACCAAGAAGAAATTTGAACAGAGTGAGTCTCACTCTTTCCCAAAGAGTTAGACAGAGTGAGTCAAGTTCCTGGGATAAAAGCATATAATCTTCATAAACTAGTGTGACATGACCATGAATCGTTCATCCTTATTTCAATTGACGAAACCAAGAAGAAATTTGAACAGAGTGAGTCTCACTCTTTCCCAAAGAGTTAGACAGAGTGAGTCAAGTTCCTAGGATAAAAGCATATAATCTTCATAAACTAGTGTGACATGAACATGAATCGGATGTAAAAGCGATAAACTGTTTGTAACACTTTGGAGAATCTGGTGTAAAAGCGTAAAACTATTTATAACACTTTGGAGCCAATGGAAGATATACCTTTTGTATGTAATTTAAATAATTAAATAAATTATACACAGGCAAAGAATAGCCACTTTATGGCTTCTCATCGCTTTTCATTTTTCCGAACGTTGTCCCATTGTCATAGTTACAACCTTTAGGTCGTCCCCTCTCTCTTTTCCGAACTCAGAGTTTGGTCACTTGTGGACATTATTATTAAATATTAGATTATTAAATTAATGTTGTGCCTTATGATGAAGACATTTGCTTCATGCCAACTATGAAAGCTATAAGCTATGGGAGCTGAAGACCTGATAATCTAATCAGCTTACACTGAAGGCACTTACGTTGATGCCACCGATGAAGGCTAAGCCATGGGAGCTGAGGATTTGATGATGACTTGTGGACATTAAATTAAAATTAAATTAACTCTGGCTACACATATTAAATTAATACCGGGCTTACATGAAGGCACTTTAATGCTGGGGCTTACATTGAAGGCACTTACCTTGATGCCAACGATGAATGCTAAACTACAAGAGCTGAGGACTTATATTCTTACCAGTTTTGCTTTTATAGCTGGTTTCTTTGTTTGATTTCTTAATTTGATGATATTAGTTTTGCTTAAATGGATTTCCATACATGACATCTTAAATGCATGTGTTCAGTTATGTTTTTAAATAGTCTTATATCTGATTTCTCAACGGGACCAAATGTTCTATTTCTTAAATGCATGTGTTCAGTTATGTTTTTCAATAGTCTTATGTCTGATTTCTCAACGGGACCAAATATTCTATTTGGACATCAATAGAACTGAGGCATCATCTTTCAATCTTCTTATTTGTATATCACCTTTTTACACTATACCTACTTTTTAATAATATTTTCATCTTCTCAAACTATATTTCTTTGAGATATGATTTGTACTACATATCTGCCGTGAGTATGTTTTATTTGGTATATGTTTTGTTACTACATATCTGCATTTGGTATATATATATATATATGTGTGTGTCGTCTATTAGATTATTTTTTACAATGGTCAAACCATTTCTGTGTTTCTTTTGTAATGGGTTTGTTGTTTCATGCAACTTCAGAGAGTTTTTAAAAGAGTATCATAACATAGAAATGTGTAAAGATGGAAACCATTTATGTGTTTCTTTTGTAATGAGTTTGTTGTTTCATGCAACTTCAGAGAGTTTTGAAAAGAGTATCATAACGTAGAAATGTGTCCAAAGATGTTTAAAAAAAACATTTGATGGTTGGAATGTGTAAAGATGATTTGTTTTTCCTAAAAATATATATTTTGGATGTGGACGGTTTTTAAACCATTGATTCTTTGTAATATCTATAAATTATATTGGAAAATTATAGAAATATGGTCATGCGACTTATTTATTTGACTGGGAAATAATGTGGATCATGCAATTATTGTCTTTTTAGAAATTGTTTACGTATATATATTTATATATATATATATATAGGTTAACAAACAACGTATTGGAAAGTATATGTTTCAGTAGTATTAAGTATTAACACAGTGTTTTGGAAAGTATATGTTTAAAGTAGTATTGGACTATGAACATAGAAATTGCATGACAGAGAAACCAGGAGAAACTACTTCAATAGCTTTGGTCGTCTAATAAAGCAGAAGTTTTTAATTGTGACGCTTCAAACTTTATTGAGGAGGTGCCAAAGTGTATTAATATAGATTCGTAGAAAACCATGCGAATGCGTCTTGTTGAAGCGTTATACACCGTGTGATTGCTCTTACTTCGATAGATTTGTCCTTTTCTTTATACACTTAATCCAGAGTGGAGGTGAAACAAGGAGTAGACCTTATGTTAGGGTGGCATAACTGTTGGTAGAGGATGCATTAAATTTGTCCTTTTCTTTATACACTTAATCCAGAGTGGAAGTGAAACAAGGAGTAGATCTTATGTTAGGGTGGCATAACTGTTGGTAGAGGATGCATTAAATTTGTCCTTTTCGTTATACACTTAATCCAAAGTGGAAGTTATACACCTAATCCAAAGTGGAATTGAAACAAGGAGTAAATTAAGTATAATTTTGTAATGAAAGTGAAACAAGAAGATTAAATTTATGCTTGTGGCATAGATTTTTCGATAGAAAGATGCAATATGAATTTTTAATGTACCCACCTGTGTGAACTAGCATCTACATGTGTGAACTAGCATATCACTAACAGTATTGTCATTTTCTTTATTCTTTTTCAAGGGGGTTGTATCCAAGGCTTGTTATTTAGTGTTTAATATCTCTATTTGGTCGTGGTAAGCTTATTCAAGAAAAGTTTGTTAGAATGAGCTTTGCTATTTTACGTTCTTATATTTAGTGTTTTATATGTTGTACGTTGTAGAGGTAAGCTCAACCACTATATATTAGATATAGTGGTATTCAATTATGTAAGAAATATAGGATAGAAAACATATATTTTACTTTCTCATATTTAGTGTTTTATATGTTCTAGCTTGTAGAGGTAAGCTCAACCATTATAAGAAATATATAGTGGTACTCAATTATGTAAGAAATATATGATAGAAAACAGAGAATTTCCAATATAGAGAAAGTATTTTATAGCAAATATAAGATAGAAAACATAGAATTTCCAATATAGAGAAAGTATATTATAGGAGGAATTTCCAATACAGAGAAAGTATATTATAGGAGGAATTCTAAATTTCTACATAAAGTCAAAGTCTAGAAGGAATTCTAAATTTCTAGATAAAGTCAAAGTCTATGTAAGAAATATATGATAGGAAACATGGAATTTCCAATTTAGAAAAAGCATTTTATGGCCGGAACTCTACACAAAGTCAAAGTCTCGAAACATAAAAGTGCCAAGGAAATTCTTTCACCAGCTATACAAAGTGAAATTCTCGAAACTTCTTTCACCAGCTACACAAAATGAAATTCTCGAAACCTAAACGTGCCAGGAAATTCTTTCACAGAGCTATAGGTGATGTCTAGGTCGAGATGTATATTTGAGACAAGTTGTGCTTGTGGCTATACGTGATGTCTTGACCGATAGGTATGACTGTTAAGAGAAGGGAAATTCCATTCCCAACCAAAGATATCACCTATACCAACTTAGTAAACAAGATTCATGATCATTAAAGAAATTTCCACACCTATCTTTAGAGGGGGTGATAGGTCCATGATATAGGTATCAATTGCGCTCACAAATCCCCTTTCTGCTGTCATGGAGCAGCAAATTAGCATAGATAACCCCTTTCTATAGGCTAGGATATGATTATAGTTGATTATAAAGTAATGTTGGATATGTGGTAATGTTTCTTTGCTTAAGCGTGCTTTAAAGAGAGCTAACAAATGGTTTAGTGTTTTATGTGATTAAATGCAAGTTGGTGGCACTAACCAAGATAGCAGATCGCACCATCTTTTGAGCTAAGCATAAGCAAGCTCGCCAAAGTCAGTTCCTACTGTCCACGAGAAGAAATGAAGAAGCTCAAGATCAATTCAAGAGACTACAAGAGAAATGAAGAAGCTCAAGATCAATTCAAGAGACTACAAGTCTCCCTTGATTTTCAGAGAATAGGAGATCCAAAGAACATTGATCTCGAGATTGCCAACGTAGATGCTTTATGATATTTTAAGTTTTGTAATAAATAGAGAATCGTGCATCACGCGAGAGATATGGAGATAGTTACATGCATTTTTACCTGAGACCTTTTTTACATTGCAGCAGAAATTTGTACTTCGAATGGATTCCTTAAGCACAGTCAATGGAAGAATCGTGGTTTGCCAAATTCGTTAGTTCATAGTTTAGTTCAGCTCCTGTAATACGCTTTGATGTGGCCCCCTCATCGTGTTGAGCTGGAATTCTGTTTTTCTTTCCATCCAAGTAAAAGTAGCTTCAAGCATTTCTTTGTTTTAATTGATTAAATAGCTTCATTTTGTTTAGATTATTGTCAATTTGTTTTATTTAATGATTTGGATCAATGGATTAAGATGCATAGTAAGTTACAGTTTAGAATCAATATCTGGAAATGCCCTGTTTTCTTCTGTAGGATCAAATAACAACGTCCGTAGTTTTTAAATATATGGCGTTTGTAGTGTTGTAGGTTGTTTCTGTAGAGTCTAGACACAGTTTAGACATTTCTATTTTGTAGAATAAACATCCCAGTTTTTCTTTTATGCTTTCCTCGGTTAACGTTCATGTTTTAATAGAGTAAATCTCGATGGCCTTTAGATTAAATAGTTTACTGTTTGAATCTCCAAATCATTTCATAGAATAGACTTTTTACTGTATTCTTAGATTAATAATTTCAAATTAGTTTCAGTTTTTAAATCAGATCATTTCTTGCGTTAAGTAGATGCTTTATTTGAATAATTCTTCTGCATTCATAGATTAAACTTGTAGGCATTTTTAGATTTAGTATTCTGAACATTTCACAGAATAAATTGCCCTCTTTACTAGATTAAGAATCATTTCCAGTTTCATAGAATAAGCCGTTAGATAAAAACCTCTCAGCAGTTGGACATACAGTACCTAGCACCTCTTAAGTTCGTACGATCCTTGGTTGATAATTAAAGTAGGATTCCTGAACGGTGAACCTGTAAAATGGTTAGTATATCAGTAACCCACCAAGGGGCACTCGGAGGTTCTAAAAATTATTGGATTTACACCCAGAGGTTCTGAAACTGACTAGAATTTGAAACATAGATCCTCTGAAACTGACTAGAATTTGAAACCTTGATGTCACACAAGAGAATTCATTTGCAAACCAACATCTAGGATGTTGAAGTCCTATCGCAAAACAACCAGTGATGAACCAAACCATAATCCCACATGCATTAACTTCAAACCCATTTTATTATGCTCACTCGGGAGTGAAGGTACAAGACTTATGATGCTCATTGGATTAGCTCCGTTATGTGTCCGACCTTGCCCACCTTGAAATGTAATGGACAACAAAATGTCAAATTGATCATACTTTAAAAACTATGGAATGGGGAGGGAAGAAGCTCCTTGGCTAGTCAATCACTAGGGTGATTGAACTCTCTCAAAGCATGGTAATAATCAATAGCTTCATATCAATTTGCCTCGAGCTCTTTCAAAGCATGGTAATACTCAATAATTTCATATCAACTTACCTCTCTTTGAATTTTGAGAGTTTTCCATTTGATGACGATTTTGAGTATTCCTTGGTAAGTTTGTCGTCGGTGACCATGACAATTTTGACTATGATTGATTGTAGTGGTAATACTTAATAGATTCATCAACTTTCCTCCTTTTGGTGATTACTTTGATTATGATTGATTGTTCACAAGTCTTATGATGATAGGTGGCAATGTAGTTGGGTCACCTAGACAATAATATTCCTTATCCAACTTGAACTTTCCTCCATCTGGTGATTACTTTGATTATAATTGATTGTTCACAAGTCTTATGATGATAGGTGACAATGTAGTTGGATCACTTAGGACAATAAAATTCCTTATCCAACTTGGATCAAGAATTTTCTTCCCTGGAAGAGTGCTAATGCCTCAACTTGATTTTTTGTTGTTTTCTTAACCCGTTTCTTGGGATATTACCATTTAGTTAGGATACATCCCCCATCCGAATGAAAAGTTCATAAGAGTTGAATCTTTTAATCCATATTGCTATTGCACTCTCCCTTGGAGACCACCTTGGGTTCTTAACTTGTTTCTTGGGATATTGCCATTTAGTTGGGATACATCCCGCTTCTGAATGAAAAATTCATAAGAGTTGAATCTTTTAATCCAGATTGCCATTGCACTCTCCCTTGGAGACCACCTTGGTTCCCATTGTAATACTCACTAGGGTTGAATCTTTTAAATCCTAAATCACCATTGCCCTTTAGATCCTTAGTTTTATACATTACACGATTAGATGAAGCTCTTTTGTATTAGTTTTACCTACTTGACTAAGTTGTGGATTTCTTTTGCAATATGTGTTGGTTGTGGAGCCTGATCTTTCGGATTCAGAGATTTTATTGTTCATTTGTGTTTGTACCCCAATTTTACTATACACTCGTACCAGCTGGGGGATGTCTCTTTGCGGGAAGGGGCAATGTTTTGTTGGCCAACAGTTTGTGGACCCATGGTATTGGGTGACCCGTAGTATTTTCCCATGGTAATTTCCCTATAAAAGGAAAGCATTGTAATACGAGTGTAATACAACTGTGTATTGTATTGTAGCATTGTAAAACAATCTCTGTGATTGTGTGAGAGAGACTATGAGAGAGAGAAGAGGAAGTGCAGCGGGGTTGTTACATGTTGTATCCCTTCATTTTGCTGGACGGTATAATAATAAAGGACTGGCAATTTCTGTGTGGATGTAGCCCATCTTGGGTAAACCACGTTATATATATGTCTCTCTTGTAATGTTTTTAATATTTGCATCTTGTTTAATTGTTATTGCTCTGCGATCCTGTTTTTCTAACAATTGGTATCATAGCTAAAAGGTCTATTTGGCTAGTAAACTCATAGGAAAGAAGGGTTCTTGGTTAGAGTGGGAGCAATGGAAGAAGAAGGAAAGTTTAGGGTCGAGAAATTTAACGGCCAAAACTACTAGTTATGGAAGATGCAAATGGAGGACTATCTGTACCAGAAGGATCTGTAACTATTGTTGGGTAGAAAAACAAAACAATCGATGACTATGAAGGATGAATAATGAGAGGTTCTTGACAGAAAGGCATTGGGAACAATATGGCTGTGCTTGGCTTCGTTGGTGGCTTTCAATATCTCAAAAGAAAAGACAATAGAGGGTGTGATGAGCGTATTGACTAAGCTCTATGAAAAACCCTCGGCTTCGAACAAGGTATTTTTAATGAAGCGTTTATTTAATATGAATATGTTAGAAGGTGGTTACGTTGCTGACCATTTAAATGAATTTAATATGCTTACTAGTCAGCTAAGTCTTGTAAAAGTGAACTTTGATGATGAGGTTTGGGCTCTTCTAATCTAGTGCTCATTGCAAGAAAGTTGGAATAGCTTGGTCATGGCTGTAAGCAACTCTGTCCCTGGTTCAAACACTCATAAATTTGATGATGTTGTTGGTGTTATTTTTTTCAAGGAAATGCAAAGAAAAAGTACAGGTGAGACAGCAGGTAATGCGTTGACCATGGAGAGCAAGGGAAGACAAAAGGAGAGAGGAAGGAACCCAGGTATTCACAGCAAGTCTAGAAAGGGCAGATCCAAGTCCATATTTGGAATGATAGAGTGTTGGAACTGCGGTAAGAAATGACATTTGAAGTAAGACTGTAGAGCTCCAAAGAAGAAAGGGGATGGGAAACATGAGACTACTTAGGAAGCAAATGTAGCAGGTGATATGTTACAAGATGCTTTGATTCTTGCATTAGATAATACTAGTGATTACTGGGTAGTAGATTCAGGGGCTTCATGTCATGCAACACCCCATAGGAAATTCTTTCATGATTATGTTCCGGGTGATTTTGGACATGTTTTATTGGGGGATAATGAACAATGTAAAATTGTTGGAATGGGTAAGGTATAGATTAATTTAAATAATGGAAATGAATGGATACTAGAAGATGTAAGGCATCTTCCTGCTATGAAAAAAAATATGATCTCAACAGGGCAGTTAGGAGATAGCGGTTGTTTGTCTACGTTTGGAAAAATGTGGTGGAAGATCACTAAAGGAGCACTGGTAATAGAAAAAGGAGATAGGATATGGACGTTGTATTTATGTCCTCATAATACTGATTATTCTATCTCTATAGTTTCCACAGAAACAGGTGCAATGTTGTGGCATCATAGGCTTGGCCACATGAGTGAGAAGGGGATGCAGATTCTCCACTCAAGGAAATTGCTTCTAGATCTGAAACAGGTAAGTTTGGAATTCTGTGAGAACTGTGTTTATGGAAAGCTGAAGAGAGTTAGATTTCTCAGGGTGGGAAACAAAAGAAGAGTGAAAATTTCTTGTGCATACAGATGTATGGGGACTGGCTCATGTACAATCTCTTGGGGACTCTCGTTATTATGTTACTTTTATCGATGACGCAAAAAACTTGAGTTTATTTAATTATACAGAAATTTGATGTGTATGCTACTTTTAAGAAGTGGAAAGCTTTGGTTGAGAATAAGATAAGAAAAAAGTTGAACTATCTCAAATCTGATAATGGAGGTGAATATTGCAACAAGGAGTTTGATAGTTACTGTTCATACAATGGGATTTGCAAAGAGAAGACGGTCCCGAGAACACCACAAGAAAAATGGTGTCATAAAGGATGAACAAAACGATCACGGAGCATGCAAGGTGTATGCAATTGCATGTAGGGTTGCCCTTACGATTTTGGGTTGATGTTGTAGATACTGCTGTTTATTTAATAAATCGAGGACCGTCAAGTGCTTTGGATGGTGAGATTCCAGAGGGGGCATGTACAGACAAAAATGTAAACTACTGTTTGACAACTTTTTGTTGTGAAGCATTTGTCCATATTCATAAAGAAAATAGAACAAAGCTTTAGGCTAAATCCAAGAAATGTACCTTTATTGGATACGAAGTTAATGATTTTGGTTATCGCATATGGGATTATGATAATCACAAAATCATTAGGAGTAGAGATGTAGTATTCAATGAAAATGTTATGTACAAAGATCAATTGCAAGGAAAGAAAGAGGAAAAGGAAAACACAAAGTACTTAGTGCTTGATGAAATCAAAGAAAATGAAGTTCCAAAGGCACTAGAAAATCAAGAGCAGCAACGGGTACCTCAAATTCTTGCAAATGTACGAAAATCTACCAGGTTAAATAGACCCCCTGAACGAATCTCTCCTTCACTGTATTATTTATTGATGACTGATTCTAGTGAACTAGAATGTTATGAGGAGGCAATGGATGTAGAAACTAAAAAGAAGTGGGAGCAAGGCATGGATGAGGAGATGGACTGATTGGTAAGAAACCAGACTTGGGATTTGGTTGAGTGTCTGCAGGGAAAAGGGAATTGCAGAATAAATGGGTTTACAGGTTGAAGGAAGAAGATGGAAGCAATAAGTGGTACAAGGCTAGACTTGTTGTAAAGGGGTTTGCACAAAAAAAAGGTATAGACTTTGATGAAATGTTTTCTCTTGTAGTTAAAATGACTTCAATTGGGACTATTTTAAGTCTAGTGGCGGTAGAAGATTTGCATCTTGAACAGTTAGATGTAAAAATAGCCTTTTTCGATGGGGATTTGGAGGAAGAGATTTATATGCAGCAACCACAGGGGTATGAGGGTCATAGGGTAGATGAGGTCACAGGGAACAAGAATTTGGTTTGTAGTTGATGAAGAGCTTGTATGGCCTGAAGCAAGCTACAAGGCAGTGGTATTTAAAATTTGATAAGTTTATGACAGAACAAGGTTATAGTAGATGCCATTCTGACCTCTGTGTTTATTTCAAGAGGCTAGATAATGGAAGATATATTATCTTGTTATTGTATGTGGATGACATGCTTGTTGCAGGGTCTAATATGCAGGATATAAATGTGCTCAAAATAAAACTAGCTAAATCATTTGCGATGAAGGATTTGGGTGTTGCAAAACAAATCCTTGGTATGATAATAACAAGAGATAGGAAAAATCGCAAATTGACATTGTCTGAAGGTAAGTACATAGAAACAGTGTTAGAGAGGTTTAGAATGCAGAATGCAAAACCAGTTAGTACACCTTTGGCTAGCCATTTCAAACGAATTAAGGAGATGTGTCCCAAGAGACAGGAAGAGATAGAATACATGTCCAAGGTTTCCTATTCATCAGCAGTTGGAAGCTTGATGTTTTCCATGGTGTGCAAAAGACTAGATATTGTACATGCAGTGGGAGTTGTGAGTAGGTATATGAACAATCCAGGAAAAGAGAATTGGATGATAGTACAGTGGATTCTCAGGTATTTGAGAGGTACTACTTCTCATGCATTATGTTTGGAGGTTCAAACATTGTTCTACTGGGATATGTTGACGCAGATACGGTTGGTGATAAAGACAACAGGAGGAGCACCACATGGTATGTCTTTACTGTAGGTGGAATAACAGTAAGTTGGATTTCAAAACTGCAAAAGGTTGTTGCACTTTCGACAACGAAAGTAGAGTATGTTTTTGTTATAGAGGCTAGTAACGAAATGATTTGGTTGTAGAGGTTCATGGAGGAATTGGGTAAGAAGCAGGAGAATATCAAGTTGTACAGTGACAACCAGAGTGCGATTCATCTTGCAAAGAACTCAACCTTTCATTTGAAGACTAAACATATACAGCTCAAGTACCATTTCATAAGATCTGTTCTGGAAGATGAATTGTTAAAGTTGGAAAAGATACATACTACTTAGAATCTCGCAGACATGTTGACAAAGGTAGTAACCAAAGAGAAACTAAGTTCCTGCTCAGTTTTTATTGGCCTTCAAGCATGGAGGTGAAAAAGAGACATTTGCCAAGTCCAAGGATAAAAGCATAGTTCAACGAGTGCATTAGCGATGGAGTTGTTGTGATTAGTCTCCAAGTGGGAGACTCTTGGTTGTGAAGCCTGATCTTCCAGATTTAGAGATGTTATTGTTCAACTGTGTTTGTACCCCAGTTTTACTGTACACTCGTCTTAGATGGGAGGTGTGGGGGAACATCGTCCCTTCGTGGGGGTACGAGGGCGGATGATGTTTTGTTGGCCAATAGTTTGCAGACCCATATTGGGTGACCCGTAGTATTTTCCCATGGTAATTCCCCTATAAAAGGAAAACATTGTAATATGGTTGTATATTGTATTGTAGCATTGTAAAACAATCTCTGTGATTGTGTGAGAGAGACGAGGAAGTGCAGCGGGGTTGCTGCAGGTCGTATCCCTTCATTTTGTTGGATGGTATAATAATAGGATTGACAATTTTTGTGTAGACTAGCCCATCTTGGGTGAACCACGTTATATATGTGTCTCTCTTGTAATGTGTTTAATGTTTGCATCTTGTTTAATTGTTATTGCTCCGCGATCCTATTTTTCTAACAAGATGTTGAGCATTGTTATATAGGAAGCACATATAATATTGATTTGATGAGGATATATGTTGAGCATTGTTATATAGGAAGCACATATTATTGATTTGATGAGGACTATCATGTTGGTTGGATTTAAGCATTAGGATCCCCATTGTTGCAATTTTGGGCTTAGGAGTTGTGTAAGCCATTTGTTGAATTGACAATGGGTTGCTTGAGAAGAGCTTGCAGGTCATGTGTTTGTAGGCATCGTTGGAGCTTGATGGTTTGTTTCAAAGGAGTTTAAAACAAATTTTGTTTTACACATTTTGCCATTGTTCCTCCTTATCAACTATTGTTTTAGCTTATGCTATATTTTCTAAAATTCCCATATTCATGACATAATTTGCTCTTGAATGATAGTTGTTCATAATGTACTTTTTGAACAGGCTTTTAGGAAAAACCTAGTGTGAATCATATATGGGGTGAAAGTACTTGAGATGGATTCTAACAAGGGTAGAAACATGATATGGATGGCCTCACAGGTTCATCAAGGTATTTGGGTCTGTTTTGTATGGGCTCTTCCCTTCCTATCTAGGCTAATCCCTACTTTTGGTTTTGGTTTATCAATCTATTTCACCATAGTATTTCTCTTTACTCTATAAATAGTCTTCATTCCAACAATACAAGTAATGCAACAACAAATTGGAAATATAGTGTACAGTGAGATTTGGATCATAATTTAGGTGTCCAACAATTTAGGGACACGACCTTGGGGTGCCAAAAACAAATATAGGCCTTTGAGAAAAATGATATCTCGATCTCCTTGGCTTCAATAAAGAATGCATAAACCCTCTCCAACATAATATTAGATCATTTTTCCTTTAGTCATCGCAATCCATTTTTTTTACATCCAAATATGCATCTATATAGGTGAAAGTTGTATAGGTGAAAGTCGTATACCATTGGTTTTCTCTACGAGACCTTTTTCAACAAAACCTAAACCATATGTTATGAGAAAGGAGGTCCCGATATTCACTTTAGGAACTTGCCACGTCTTTAGCCATGGAAGGTAATAACGATTTGATAAACCAATCCACTATAAATTCATCGAGGATTTAAGCCCTGCTCGGAAGTGGAGTTCTATTGTACCAGTGTCCCAGAGAGTGTGCTTTAGTTGGTTGTTGAGCTGGATTGTTGGTGTGTGCTATAAATTGTAGTGAGGTAGTTGGTGAAAGCAAGAGGGGAGGTAGGGTTTTGTTTTTGAGTTAAAGAGAGAGATGGTAGTAAGGGTTATTAGGATCTAAGATCTAATCTTTTTAAGGAATCTAGAAGGCTGAGATTCTAATTGTTTTTCCAAGAGATTGAATAAGAGCATGAAAGGTCCTCGCATCGACATCAAGAGGGGGAGGATCAACGATCCATGGTTGTTGAAGGTTGCTAGGATTTGCTTAGAGCATGTTTTCTCTTTTAATATGTATTGATGCATACATACAATTAACCCGTGTCACTAAGATCGAATTGTTTGTTTGATTATGAGAATTTCATATTACTACTATCTGAGCTGATCAATTGGAAAATACAAACTTACATGTTGCAAATTCACAATGCCCAAGTCACAATGAACCTTGATAACTAATGTTATTATTCAGTAACAACAAACAAAGAAGATGTTCAGCTTTTGTAGCCATTAATTAATCTAATAACTTACTATTGAGTCTATTCGACATCGTGATTCTTAAGTCTTAAAGAATATTTATGGGCCCCTTCGTGTTGTCACTATTAAATAACTTTACATTGTTTTATGTTGCTATGTGTTTCAATTTTGGACAATACTCGGAGGGAAAAAAATAAAATTGCCATAATTAGAATTCACCTTGCTTGGTGTTTGATGTTGAATTTTAACGTGTATGATATTTTCAAAAAATTGCAGACTGTAATAGAGATAGCACTTGAGATATTAACAACAATAAGACAAACGCAGTAGTAAAACAAGCATCACACAATTGAACACACGATTTTTCACGGGGAAACCTTTCAAGGACAAAAACCCCAAAGCATTAATAATTCATCCTCTAAATGAGATGACTGAGTTTGTACATGTGCAGAGAAATCTTGTTCACAAAACTTTGAGTCGAACGTATAAAAATTTCCAAAAGAAGGAAATCCCTAAGAGGCTTTTACTGCTGCTACCTCTGCTACCATGTGTACCGTTACTTCCCTGTACCTGCTGCCACATCAACTTTACTGTTGTTGCTATGGTTGCCACATGGACTTTAACTTTCCTGTACTTGCAGCCACCAAGAGATGTCTAGGTAGCTCTGTTGCTAACCGTGGGCAGCCCTAGCAACCACCTTGTGGTCTGTTGTTGTTGCTAGATGCCCCCCACTGTGAGCTTTGCTCCCACCACCAAGACTGCTATCACTGCCCTTGTGACCGCCACCGTGACTGTTAGCTTCTACTGCTAACTCGTGACCACCATCGTGACCTTCAATAAGCCTTTATCATGAGCTGTAATAGCTCTGCTGCTACTGCTATTTACCACAGAATATCGTCCACCACCGTGAGCTATAGAATGAAGAAAGAACCCCAAGTAGGGTTAAGCGCTGCCACTTTGAGCAAGAAAAAGAACTTAGCCACGAATTTTTCTTAGTCAACAACTGTGATGGAGAAGACCTCAGTTAACAAGTTAATGGAGAAGTCAAGTGATGAAAGACGATGAAATGATTTGTAATGTTCTTCATTTATATTCCATTAAACATTTAAGTTGGTTCCACATAATTAGGAGTTGACATCCTTTCTTTTTCATCTTTGACCCTTGCCTTTTAATGTTTTGTGGTTCAAAGTTCTTCTTGGTGTTTGACTTGTGCCACTTGGTCCTTCACTTGATGGTCACATGGGCTAAGACTAGGGTTACATGGTCCTTCAAGTATTTTTGTGACCACACCAAGTTGCCTTGAGAGTTCTTCAGGGTCCTTGTGGTTCATTCATGCCCCACTCAAAGTACATCTTCATAAATAAGGAGAATTCTTAAATGTTTTTCTTGATCTCATTGCAACTTGCCATCAAGATCAGGTGCTAGGTCTCTCAACAAGGGGTAGTTAGTTCCTGGAGAAGGTCTCATAGCCCATTGATCAAGCAGAGGAGTACATCAATTGCCCAAACTCGGTCTAGGGATTATGGTGATGACCTGGTAATTGAGCAGGTGCCTCAACTTAGACTGTATCAGATGACTGAATGTCAAATACTTGGCAATTGACCAAGCGCCTCCATTCTCCTAGTGAATGGCCCTCGCCCTGAAGTTGAGATCCTAGTCCTAGACTAGGTTAAATTCTTGGTTACTGTCCAGGTGCCTCCATTCAGTGAATGGACCTCATCCTATTATCACACAACTTGTAGTTGTCCCTAAAGGTATCCCATCCGGGACTGTAGAGGAGATGTATAACTAAAGAGGTGACCCAAGAGATGCCACAGCTCCCAATGCAAGTTGGGAGTCATGTCAACCGAGGCACTCTTCACTTTAGATCTAGTCAAGACAATATCAAGGGGGAGACCCTATATAGCCAATCAAAGAAGATTAGCCAAAGCAAAGGTTCATAGGCGAGTGTGTAAATTGAGTTACGGAAACCAATGCAAGCTTAGGTGAGCCCAAGAGTTTTAGTATGGTTAAAGAGGTTTAAGATGTTAGGAATGTTTCAACCAATGAATGAGTTAGGCCACCTAGGAGGACCAAAGAGATAGATCTAACACCATGAAATACAGAAGTAGGGCCCACTTCCTTAAAATAGGGAAATGATTCAAATGGGTCTCACAAGGTCAAATAATGGGTGATATGGTGCTAAGGGGTGTTTGATGATGTGGATCTATGGATCCAAGGTAAATTAGACACACCCACAGACCCTATATAGCCAATCAAAGAAGATTAGCCAAAGCAAAGGTTCATAGGCGAGTGTGTAAATTGAATTACGGAAACCAATGCAAGCTTAGGTGAGCCGAAGAGTTTTAGTATGGTTAAAGAGGTTTAAGATGTTAGGAATGTTTCAACCAATGAATGAGTTAGGCCACCTAGGAGGACCAAAGAGATATATCTAACACCATGAAATACACAAGTAGGGTCCACTTCCTTAGGGAAATGATTCAAATGGGTCTCACAAGGTCAAATAATGGGTGATATGGTGCTAAGGGGTGTTTGATGATGTGGATCTATGGATCCAAGGTAAATTAGACACCCACATATGGGATCTTAGCATATGACACAATCCCTAAGGAGTGCGAATTGACCCAAGGAGACTAGTGCCTTTAGATGGAGGGGCAAATGGATTTCAAATTATGCCAAAATGTAGATTGGGGTAGTTAAGGCAATTATCAAGGCGGGTTTTAAGTGGCATGCCCCAAGGTAGGCTAGATCTCCATAGATCTAAGCTTGAAAATGCATCACCCAATGACCCAAGTGGGGCACAACCCTCAAAAACGAGGAATTGGGACCATAAGGAAAAAATAAAAGGAGTGAAGCACAAGGGGTAAGTGGTCAAATGAGAGGAGTGCAAATCAAGCGGGATCTCACCTACCCAAGTGAGAGAACTAGCAAAAGTCACCCAACCAAGGAGTGCGACCTCACCCAAGGAAGGCTAAGTGCCTTGGAAAATGTGTCAAATGAAGCCCGATTGCCACCAAACTGTAGATCCGAATTTCCGTGGATGCTATAGAGGTGGGTTGTTTTTATTATTCCCAAAGAGAAGCTAGATCCAAGTAGATCTAGAAAAAAGTGAAAAATGAGGGTTTTTAAATCAATGAGGGTTTTGAGATCTAAGAGAATATGGATAGGATAGAAGAATTGCATACCTCATGGAACATACCTGGAAGATGAAGATGGAAGAGGCTTGTGACGAGGATTACTTCCCACAAAGATCAAATGACAAACTTTGATGAGCCCTTCTTGCCAACGTTTTGCCTCCTCCAACCAAATCGATTTTCCTACTCCTGTCAATCAAGGACACAAAGATCAATCAATCAATCAATCAAGAATGGAAAGAGATGCATACAAAGAGATGAGAAACGTGAATTGTTGGTGCAAAAGACAAAACAACTCCCTGTCACCCAAAACATCCTCTTGAAGCTTGAAGGGTAGGCCTCCCCACCAATTCGCACCCCTCCAAAACATCTTCTTTGCCTGCAAAATAATGTTAGTTGAAGATAAAATCAAGATGGCCACCAATTTCTGTCAGTGCAGAGGAAGAAGCATTTACAATCACCACAAGCATTCCAATTGCAAGATCCAAGATGCCCAAGAAAGTATTTTTATTCCAATAGCCCATAGCCAAAAATCTCTAGATCCCCTCTTTACAATGAAGGGGTCTCCTCCTTATATAGGATAATAAAGACCAAAACCCTAGATCTCAAAACCACTTTTTGAAATGTGTGGTTGAGATTAAAAGATCTCACAACATAATCAATGGCTAAGATGAGCCAACCTAAAATATCACATGGATAACTCAAAATAGAGGTGACGTCATAGCTAGGAATGACTAAGTGAGGGTGATGTCATCCTCTAGAGGGGGATAAAACACATGGGCCCACCTCATATGACATGGACATGACTCAAGAAGCTCATGGTGGTGCTAGGAGGCATCAATCCTTACTAGCTCATCCCCATGGCACAATAATATAAAATAATATGTCCAAATAATACAAATGATCAAATCCTGTCCTCAAAATTTGTTAGAGACATGCAGTAAAAGGCCTCTTGTGGCCTCTTGTGGACCCCACTGATTGATGCAAACTGGCTGGAAGATGGGGGGTTAACCCTAGAAGACCTCTATGAAGACCAAGTGCCAAAACCTTGCCTCAATTGCCCAAATCAAATTCCTCAGTGACCCTTTTATTCCATTTTGAATCCTCCTCAAAAACCGTTAAACTGCCCAAACTGCCTCCTGGAGTACCTGTGTTGTCAAACTAAGCCCACCAAGCTTTCTAGAAGGGGGGTATAATGGTAATATCAAGTGGTTGGACCACTCCCTCCTCATACAACATCCTAGGTGAATTGGCCTCTCATGGCCCCTGCTAGACAGGCTGGGAAAATAGCCCCAAATCTGGTCAACAAGTGGATAACTGCATCTATCACTGTCAGAAGTGTCTCATTGGATCCAGAACACCCAAATCTACTAAGAATGTGTACTCATACACCATGGGTTGCCTTGAAGGGCCCACTATGGGGTCCACCATATATGGACAGTGCATAATTTGATGATCTGGAATAATAATAAACCTGCTGAATTGCATCAATCACCATCTGAATCATATGTCCACCATATGGTATCAATAACAAGAGTATGTGGGGCCATCAATCATCATCCATAAGCATATATGGCCCACATCATCACGGATCCCAAGAATGACCAAGGACAAATTATATCAATAGATTAAGACATGTTCCTTTAGATCATATTCACAACATAACTAAAAGTATAAACATCATTCCCTGGCATTTAATACATTTATATATTTCATTGTTATTTATGTTTTACTTGCACAATAGCTCAAATGACAGGCTTATTTCATTGGACATGGCCTAACTGCTAGCTAAGGATGAAGCCTAAGAAAGAAGGCTAGGACAAAAGGGATGACTTGACCAACTTTTCCAAATGACACTTTGGACGGGGAAAGGGAAAGCTACACTCTGTGCTAGACAAATAACAAAGGGAAGGGCAAGGCCTCACAAATGGTTGAGTTTTTCAGAGAATGCTTATTCAACTTAGGCATCATGTCTACATCAAGTTTGATCCAGGTTCATTAGGATCATCAATTTCATTTCCATGGTCTTTTTGGCCTATATATCCCTTTTGAGAATTCACTAGTGCTTAAAAGCACAGCTAATCGCAACTTTCATCAGGGACATATTCAAATTTATAAGGTCAACAATATTTGGATATAGCATATATTTAACCATTGCTTTTGGGACCTTTTCTTATACCCTTCGCGGGGTATTTTAGCATTTCATTGCTCTTGCCTTTTACTCACGTGTGTTAAGAAACACATTCTAGAGTTTACAATTTCCATGGGCGTATATATAAATATTTCCAATATAAATAGTACATGAGCTTTCAGTTTTAGCCAACAACATCTCAAGTGACTAGGGGGAGTTCTGCACAATGCCAAACATTGGGACAACCGACCAGAATGATTTAGGCATACAATCCAACTTACCACGGGCAAGTTCTGTCACCAACTTAGAGCCGAGACACAACATAAACATGGATGCGGTCCAACACAGAGGTAGGAAAAGGGAAGTCCTCAGTATCAAGAAGTCAAGAAGACAAGCCAAAGGTGAAAGCCAAAATAAGGAAAGTCATGGATGGGCGAAGTCAGGTGAAAATGGTGCCTAGGCTAGTAGACAAGGATGTCAGGAAAGGCCATATCTATGCTCATAAGAGGGTAGTGAAACCAATGAGTTTTGTAAGAAAACCTGAGTGTGCGAGTAATGAGTCCATTTTATAATTTATAACACCATCAAGATAATTTTAAACAATTTGCCACATCATGAATCATATACCAAGTCCAAGCTATGAATATGAATAAAACAACAAGATAGAAATCCAAAATTAATAATCACAAGTCCAAAGGTCATATCATATCATCATAATAATCCTCAATAATCGTCTGAAACATTGCTACAATATAATCACTAGGCACTGAACTAAAACTGTATGGAACAAAGGGTCACATCGGTCATCAAATCTGAGCTCTCAAGGCTCAGCCTTGGCACAAGGTCTAACAAAATCTGATACAATATACTGCTTTGATCTACGAGTGATCATAATTAACAAGCTCATCATAGTTGATCTCAAAAGCTCTGAAATGTGCAGATATTTGCTCAGCAACAATAGTAGCCCAGCTACTATGGTGTGATAAGACAGCCCTATGCTGAAACCCCAGTCTCAAACGAGGTTAATTTAATAATTTCCTGGTAACTAACCAGGTGCCTCCATTCTCCCAGAGAATGGCTCTCAGCCCCAGGTTGAGGCCCAGTCCCAAACTGGGTTGAATACTTAGCAACTGACCAGGTGCCTCCATTTTCCCATAGAATGGCTCTCGATGCTTCTTAGGAAAAATCAACATTTGAGCCATTATGAATTGAGGCAAATATTTGAATTTAAATTTGTCAATTACTAGGTGCCATTCCCCAAACATAGGTATCTCGAATTGGTTAGATATTGTATTGATTACCATTCTTAGGATTTGAGACTTTACCTTTCTAATAAGCATTTAATACAATGTTTTGAAATGATTCAAGGGTGGTCAAGGGGAAAATGGGGATGGAAACTTGGTTATTGTTTAAAGCCCTTTGTGTAAAACAACCATGCAAACGTTAGTCATAGCATATAAGAATAAACTCAGTGAAACTATGTTGACAAAGAAACGCTAAATAAATCACTAAACGACGTGAGGAAACTGAAATCAATGTTTATCGTAGCGGCATATATATAGATGAATAAACTCAATGAAACTATGTGGACAAAGAAATGCTAAATAAATGTCTAAATGACGTGAGGAAGCTAAAATCGATATCTATTAGCAAAACATATTGATGATAAAATAATCTTAGTGAATTGTAATGCTATTTTTAGATAAATTATGTAGATCATTTACCATAATGAAATAATCTACGTGAATGCAATGTTATTTTTAGATGAATTCTGTAGATCATTTAGCAGAGTCTTTTAGCTTCTTATGTGTGAAATTGCTATGTTAGATAGCATTGGATTAGTGGGTAAGTTCATTAGATTGTTGAATGAAAGTGCTTACCCTATATGCAGTGCAGATTGTTGTGCAAACCATGCCACTAAAAAGATTATTAATGTGAGATTGTTTATTAGTTGCAAGTATATCAACAAAATGAAAACATCATAAGCTTACTAGTCGATATTATATTATTGTAGTAAGCCAAACTAGCTCTGTCAATTAGTACGATTCTTAGAAAAAGTAGGATCTTACTACAAAGAGTTTCATCAATGAGATTTATAGCGGTGACATTAGTCATTAAACTCTAAGATTTGCTAAAAAAACAAAAGTGCTATTGAATTGTGCAAATTATAAATGCAGTAAGCAATTAACATGTAAAGATTTATTTACCAAGGATCAAAATAAAGAAACTAAAATAAAAGACAACTTACTACAAGAAGTGAACTTCTTAGAGGGAGGAATGCATGCATGTCCATTCAACATTTTTATTGAATGAAAGTTTGATAGCCCTATTGTTGCCGCCTTTCACACACCTGGGGGGAATGTGGCAGAAATCTTCAAGCCACTAGGTGTGTCCTTGGGGGAAAGTCTCGAGTCAAGGCTGTCACCTTGTTCTTGACTCCTCCGTTTAGGCTCAACTCCTAACGGAGCAAAGGGGGGTAGACCCTATTAAGTTACTAAGGAAAATTACTTTATAGTATGATGACGTTTAGACTGAATGAGTTGTTTAGGAGTTTGAAATTAAACATTAATAACCATAGTTGACAAGATAACAAAATGAGCACAAGAAAGCACAATGTTGACACACACAATATATATATATATATAAAGATTTAAACACAGGACCAGTGCCTTAAAAATGGGGTCATAAAATAATCAAATGTACTTGCATGTGCTTGGAGTGAATGTTTTGCGACTGCCTCTTGTTACGTTTTAAGTTAATGTGAATTATGAATGGATTAAATTAGGTGAGCGGGGGACTCCAGATATACCCAAGGGGTACTTGGAGTATGTCCAAAAGTAAACCTTTACGGCTACCCGCAAGGAATGTGTGGGTTGAATGGAGTCTCTGAGACTATGTTCATAATAAACCCGAAGGTGTAACAGAGATCGGCGCCTCGACGTCATTGTCCAGGAGTTTCCACTTCCTTTGGGTATTTTGCCATCGTGTACGGTTTGATCGAGGCGTTGGATTTTCGCTTGATGGTGGTTAATTGGGGAAGGTGAAGACTAATTAATCTAGTCACTCACATTGCTTTTGATGCAACTTGACTGATCGGACGAACCGCAACCAAGTGCAGAGCATACACACCAGAGTCTTTGTAATTTTTAGTAAAATTTAAACGGTGTGTCTTGATTAGAAAGAAAACCCTCCAAGAACCTCTTTCGGTCCAAGTGGACCTCAATCGGGGAATCAAGAAGGGGGTTGATTTTAAAAAGATTGCTTGCAGAAATTAATGACGAAGCAACAAAAAAGAAACAAACAAGTTTTCTAATTAGTCCTACCACGCATCTCTTTCCCCTTTTGGGTCAATCGGAAAGTCGTGGGGTAAGTATTAAAGTTACTTTGATACTGTAATATGGAATATATGATAAAGTAATCAAAACATGTTATTCTACATCAATGAAACTAATCTAGAGTAAGAAAAAATAAGAAATTGCAAAAAACGACAAAAAATGCGCAAATCCCCCCAAGGGGGATGGGGAATGGGCTCGAAAGAGCCTATTCAGAGAAACTTTTTATTATCTGTTGTTACAATATCAGTAAAATTATCTGAATCCTCTTGGTTCTTATACAGGATAAAACCAAGATCTTACAAATTGCCCAAAATTAAAATTACACTCAAAAGGGAGACCCCTAGGGGGATTTGGATGATCCAAAAGCCACTTTCGAACATCTGTTTCTCCTCTTTCTGTTATGCCTGCTAAAATACAGTGAGATAATTAGAATGAAAGATTCCCAAAAGCACTTTGAAAGTACCTTTGGGTCAGCCTACTTTAAACAAAAAAAAACTTAGTTAAAACTAGTTAAAACGGTAAAGAGGAACCAAGGAAAGCAAACTTTCCTTGGGATCTTGGCTTGCTATTTGGGCAGCCAATGATATGTGCACTGATTGCTGGATTTTATCATTTAAAAAACAGAAACAAAAATCTAATGCATGCAAACTATGGATTCTCTTTAAATTGCCATGCAAAAAGGACGATTTCCCTAAACTAGATCTAGAATTCTTTATGAAAACTTTTTAGGAATGAGATCTAGATTATGAGCCTTGAAATAATAGATCTATGTAAGTTTTACTTTAAGATAATAGATCTAAATGATGACAAAGCTTGTAAACAAAGTAACCAGGTAAAAAAGTTGATTTTTGAAGGAGGAAGAGAGAGAAAGAGTGCTGGAAGCCTAGGAATGTTGGGCTTTGGAGTCTGCTTTGGTGGAACACCGAGGGACTATGTCCTCCAAAAGATCCTGAAGATGAGGAATATGCAAACTAGCTCAACCCCTTCTACAAGTGAGATCACCTGCAACTTAGAAATCCTTGCACAGACAGATGGTTAAAACATAGGTGCTGCTGGAAAAAGATAATTGGAAAGCATGCAATTAAACTTAAAATACATGCAACTCCAAGAGATCTGAAACAAGCGAACAGTAAGAGCATAAATAAAACTAGAATGATCTCTTACCCCAACATGAGAGAGCTCTTTCCTTTAAGGCCTACAATTAACCAGCAAAAAAACAATGATAAACAACACAGATTATACCTCATAAGCACTTGACAATCACCATCCACACATGAAGAGCATTACACCATAGATCTTGCCTCCAAAGCTTCTGTATTCCAAAATAGTAAACAATACAATACAATAGCAATAGCTTCTCAATCCGGCTCTAACTAGCTTGGAAGAGGTAATATGTGCTTTATTTATAGCAAAAATAGGAAATCTAGCCCAAGGGGGGCACAATTCCCAAGGAGAGAGAGACTGCAGCTGCATGTGGAGTCAATCTGGGCTTGATCTGTGTCTAACTGAGCCTAAACTGAGTCTCACTGAGTGCAATTGTCAATCGGAGAGATGATCTTACTGACACCTCAACCTGCTAACTGAAGCATCCACCAAAACTCATCCAGATGAGCCCACACGTGTGGAGGAGAGAGAGAGGGCGTAATTCCCAAGATTGCATGCAATAATGTACTCTTTGTTCAGCCCAGATCAGCTCCTTCTGTCAAGGAATGGTGAGATCCAGTCAATCCCAAGCCGATGAGACTGATTTCAGTCAAATTGGAGCAAATCCCAATGATTTAGGATTTTGAATTTTCTCCATTATTTAATTAATTTATCAATTTAATAATCAATATTTGATTTTTAGGGATTTTTGGCCTAAGTGATGGACAAATCACTGAGAACTTAGAAAAAGTGGGTCTATGGGTTTACATGGCGCTCTGAGCTTGAAAATTAGCACCCCCATGACTGAAACTGATTTTCGAGCCCACTTTTATTATGAAACCAATTTTTCCAATTAGACTGTTAAAAAATAGCCTAAGTTTTGTGGAAAAATTAAAATTAAAAAAAATTAAAAAATTAAAAAAATTAAAAACCTAGGGGAACTTAGACAGGTTCATATGACTCGACCATAATGCCTAGCATGTTTATACATTGACACATAGACTCTAATAACCTCAATAGGCCTAAATGCCAAGCCGACCACCCCAACTTTGGAGGTATTGAGTGAAAAACTCAGAAATTATCAGTCGTTTATTCAACAACCAATAATAACCAAGGGAAAAAACACCCTGGGCTGATCGGATTGACAAATAAAGCCTAAGAGACCAAGTCTTTTACAGACACTATCATGCTAGAACATTTTATTACAACTCCCTTATGGGGTATGAACATGTGATATAGTACAACAATCACTTCCCAGAAGCAATTCTGAAGGTTTTATGAAGTCCGAACAAATCATCTTTGTCTGGTTCACCAGGCTCACTTGATAAAAACCACTAACTACAACTTAGGTGGTAATACCTACAAAACCATAACAACCTTACAAAACATGGCAGCCTTGCAACTGTTCTCTTGACCCTTGAGAACATAAGGTTTTCGTGACCTTATGTTGCTCTTAACATGCCATGACCCAAATTGATAGAAACCCTAGACATTGTGAATACGCTCACACTGATTGTCTTGAAGTAATCTTAATCCATGATGACATTACCTTTATGTTGTCGCCTAATTCACACTTTGGGTTAAGTGGCAGAAATCTTCAAGCCACTGGGTGCGACCTTGGGGCAAGCTACAACCAAGTGTTGTCACCAGATACTCAGCTCCTTTGTCTAGGCCAACTCCTAGTGAAGTCAAAGGCGGTGGTCCGTAAAAAATAAAATCTACGTTTGTTAATCCAAGAAAGCAAAAACAACTATTCTAGGAGTTAATTATTTTTTCAACCACAACAACAATATGTAAAACTTTAATAGCTCAACAATATTAAATATCCATCATCATCATTTTTGCATGAAATGAAAGTACATGAGCAAGATAATAAGCATATAGACTAGTGCCCAATATAAGTTGCCAAATGTAAATGATGTTGAATGTAAATGCTCTGTGGAGTGAAAATGTTGTGTCGTGAAAGTATTGCAGATAGACTAGTGCCCAGTACAAGTTGCCAAAAGTAAATGATGTTGAATGTAAATGCTCTATGGAGTGTAAATGTTGTGATGTGAAAGTATTGTAATTGTCTCAGTTGGTAAATTGGGTTATTAGTAAGTATTAAAGGGAGTGGGTTAATTTCTGATTTGGCCCACTAAAACTCACTTTCTTGAACTGAGCGCTAGAGCAGCTTTACCAAGTGTCCAATGGGGTGAGGCATAAATTGCTTGGAGTAGCCCCTTGACTCTGTGGTAGTCACTCTCTAACGACCTCCTGAGTTCTCGAAAATAAGCTCTAAATGGATTCCCCTATTCGATTAGTCACTCTTATCCCCTTCTGGTGTAACCAACTAATTAGCCGAGCTACAGAGGTCTAGGGCATATAGGAACAAGAGTCTTGGTTTATTTTATAAGTTTTTTCAAAATGTTTTCTTGTTTAAATTAATACGAGTTGCAGAGGGCTAGGGCATATGGGAACAAGAGTCTTGGTTTATTTTATAAGTTTTTTCAAAATGTTTTCTTGTTTAAATTAATACCCTAGGAGTCTCTTTTTCGGTCCAGTACTCAGGCAAGCCCTTGTTCGTGAACCGTAATTCGGGAAAGCAAGGGGGCTCTATTTTACTTGTTGCAAACAAAACAAAATATTTAAAAAATGTAAAATCACTAAATGAAACATTGAAATATGTGTGGAAAGTGATCTAATCTATTGTTCACATGTAAAGTAAACTAAGGAAAATAAACAAAATGCACACCACCATACAAGAGATGACACGGATCCCCCAAAGGGGGATGGGGTGTGGGCACGTGGGTGTTGGGTCTTAGGGTCTTTGCTTGCCCTTTTGGGGCTGCAAATGAAAGGCACTTAGATTGCCAAATGTGACTTTTAAGAACTAGAAAAAAAGGACCTTTCATTTAGGCCTTTAAATTCAACAATGAAATAACTTATGAATGACTTCTAAAAACCGGAAAAAAGAACCTTTCATTTAAGCCTTTAAATTCAACAATGAAATAACTTATGAATGAGGAACTTTAAACTAGATCTAGCTTTAGATTGATAATCTATATTGCTCAACTGGATTCTAACCAAAATAAATGAAGCTTAGATATACTAAAGATTATAATTTTTAAGAAAAAGATATAATACTACATTTGCGAATAACCGGAACCAAAAGCAAAGAAAAGGAGGAGATGGAGAAAAAGAAGAAGCTTGAGATAAAAGGATTCAACTTCAAAGGTTTGGTTGTGGAAAACTAAGGGATTAAATCTACAACAATGAAGTTAAGAAAAAGTGAAGATGCAAGTAAGCTCTTCACCAATCCAACCCAAGGAAAGTTGCAATTCACAACATCTTACACACAACACACTAAATCTAGAAGCATGTAAGTGTGTTAGATTTTTAACATTAAGCTAGCATTATATAAGGATCTTTAACTGAGAGAATAACAAGCACGACAATCAAACACAAGAGACAATGAACACAGTGTTTTTCCTCGGGGAAACCATAAATGGAGAAAACCCTGCAACTTCCTTAGAGATAGAATTAGCACCAAAAGTAAAACCCCAAAACAGTAAGATGATCTCCCGACAGCACTAACCTCTTTCTTTCTTGCCTCAGTGTCTTCTTCTTCCTCAGTTATGCGCTACAACTGAGTGTGAGTGAGTGTGTGATAAATAGAGGCTAGCTCTCTATTTATACTAATTCCCGACTTGACTAAACCCTATTAGGGCGGACTTCTCTAGGAGAGTCTAATAACCCTAGTGCCCCGGATCTACATGGACTTTAACCCTTGACCAATAGGAGGGTTACTCACAATGACTTGACATGACTTGTTTACATTATAGAACCTCCCGATAGGAACATCAGGGTATGACATGACTCAATTACATTACAAATACATCCATGAATAAACATCGGGTTACAATACATAAGAAATACAAGTGAATACATTCCAAAGTTACAATTACATCAACAGTGAGAAATCGAAGTAAAAATGCAAATAAACTAATGAAACATTTTAACTATATCTATGAACATACACGACTTAAAAGATTAAGAAAGTAATCAAACTAGCTAATCCTTCATACAAAATTGCTATCAATCCTTACAGTAAGCCAAATCCAATGAAGAAGATGTTCAAGTAGCTAGTCACAGGTTGCCTTCATTCATACATAGATCTTTCATCCACACCAAAAAAGCATTACACAAGCTTGACCTCTAAAGCCTTTTTTATTTTCACCATAAAAATTACATAAGCGTTACAATAGCAAGCCTCAACTCCACAAACTCCAACCACCACAAAATGGGAGTGAGAGCTTGGATTTATAGCAAGAGGGGGTGCATTGCCTAATGGGAGAAGGTGAGAAAATCAGGGAGTAACATGAGGCTTGAGGTGGGGGGGGGGTGGAAAAGGAAAGTGCCCCACTAACATAGGAGATAAACCACATACTAAAATCAACCATCATTAAAAGAGGAATGCACCCCTCTTTCTAGGAATTTGTCATCCCCTTGAGTTATGCCAAAAAGGTTGGGATTTGACTCCCTCTTTACTTGCCAAACTTTTGCTAAATAAGTGCCACCACCTTCTTTTGATTAGGATATGTTTTGGGCAACATTGCATAAATCATGGGATGCTGATTTTTTTAATTTTTATGCCTTTCTCTCTTTTTTTTAAGAGAGAAAGTCACTTTAGGTTATAAATAATCATTAATTTCTCCCTCAAAGTGGGTCTAGGGGTAGAGTGGGTGCTATTAGTTTGAAAATGAAAATGAGCACCCACAAGGCAAAATCCCCTTAATGTCGTTTTGTGATTTTTTTTACTTTTACATTAAAAAAAGGGCTCGTTTTATGGGAAATTTTTTATTTGCGAAAATTAAAAATAAACCTAGGAGGACCTATCACATGTTCATATGAATAAAAAACAATGCCTGGCATGGTAATATACATTGACACATGAACTTTAATAACCTCCCAAGGCCTAACCACTAAGCCATGCATTCAGCTTTGGAGGAGCAGGTGAAAAAATCGAAAATTATAAGTCGTTTGTTCAACAACATATAATTAACAAGGAAAAAAACACCTTGGAAAACCCAGATTGATACTTAAGTCCTAGGAAAGCCAAGTTCTTTACAAAAATTCATCATGCTAGTAAATTTTATTACAAAGACGCCGTAGGGTATGAACATGTGAAAATAAAAAGAAGGGCCAGTAAAGGCCTAATGGACTTTTGGATCATGGTGATGTACACTTCAAATGTTCAAGCTTTCCATGCTTGCTTGAAATACTCAAGCTTTTCCTGCTTGCTTGAAATACTCAAGCTTTTCCTGCTTGCTTGAAATGCTCAAGCTTTGCCTGCTCGCTTGAAAGTCCGACTAAGTGCAACATAGTTGGTAAGGCCTTAAAAATATATGAAATATAACAAATGGTTGCAAATAAACAGAACATACCTCCGATGGAAAGATGCTTCACTGGAATCAACTTAATGGATGGACCTAGGACATACTCTTACCTTCCTTTGCTACATTGTTAGGCTATTGGATGAATGAATATGAATGAGAACAGAACTATAGGACATATGTATACCTACTCCTTTACCATCTTTGTCTTAGCCTCACGCACAACCTCGTATCTAAAGCAAATCAAAGAGGTAGCTGAAATGCTTCAGTTACCTTGAGAATCTCAAGCATTTAAAAATGCGTGCAACTTGGTAAACCAATGGACACATAATAATAATTCACCATAACTATCAGCGGTATAGATGAACATATGGTTAGTCTCCACTTTGCTTAACAAGTTCATGCTCATGTTTGTGTGCCTTTAGACTTCCATTGATATCCTACATTCACTTGTAACAGTATACATACTTCTACTTTTATTGTATATGAATGTTCTGTCAATATTTTGGGTATTATCTTCAAAGCATCTGAGGGTTTGTCCAGCTTTAGCTTGCTTGTTCCTTTGGTTATATGATCAGGTATTGGTGTTTTGTCAATATTTTGGGTATTATCTTCAAAGCATCTGAGGGTTCGTCCAGCTTTAGCTTGCTTGTTCCTTTGGTTATATGATCGGGTATTGGATTAAAGGCCCAAAGCAAGCTAAAGAGTATTTTCTTGAACAACAAATTTTGTCATATTCCTTTAGTTTCAATTGAAACATCTTTCAGTGCTTTCACAAGAGTTTATAACAATGACTACTCTATTCAAAGGCGGCATCCACACTGCAAAACCTTAACTTATTTTGGAATACGATATTTTTCATCTGGATGACATCTTTGGTTGATTCTTTGATGCATATTACTGGTAATGGATGTCTTGTTTGTGAGAGTACTTGAGAACCATCATCTCTTTTGCTACCGTGAATATGGTGCAAAGCAAGAGCTTCTCTTGATCGGATTATCTCGTTCCTGAGAACCATGTCACCACTTATCATAAATTTTAATTTCTTTTTGTGAAGGTTCTATTTTGAGAAAACTGAATTGTGTCCTTGGAGAAAAAGATTGTTGACTTTGTGAGTTGGATTGAAGGTATGGATTCTACAACGAGGGAATATGCCTATTGTTGAAAACTTGTGTAGGAGGACCACTTTAATTGTCCAATATCGTTTGGAAAGTATTTACATTCTATGAATTGTCGACTACGGGAGGAGATGTGGAAATGGAGGCGAGGTCCAATCCAAGACATGCTTTGTTGATTTTTAACTTCTTCATGAAGAAGTGAGCCACAAAAATTTTAGCAAACCTTGAAAAATGTTGTTATCACATATATAATAGTCGGGCTACCATATTCTATTTTTCAGATACAATACATTTTTCAGCCAGATCTCTTACATATGAGATGCTGAGATGAGCATTTTTTACGGATCATTATTTTGTTAAGAGACTATTATACTCTCCCATGTTAGGACTGAGTCTCAGGACACTCAGATTCGAGGACTGATGTAGCCATTTAGTCATTTGCAAAGTAGTTAGTGATGCCCAGATTGGTGTTAGTGTTTTCTCATTGGACAGATGATGGTTCAGATGAATTATTTGCATGGTTATGACTCGGCATTTATTAGATTGTGTTATGGTTATCATTGCTCTTATACTCATCTTTGTGACATATACTAGCATTTAGTGTCATGATCTGGCAATCATAAATATATGGACTTGGATATATTGGTATTATGTATTGATGTCCCTACTTAGACTTGGAAGTTCGTGATCTATACTCATTGGTTTTACCCTCCCTAGGGAGAATAGAGGTAGTCATTCCCACCATACTTTGGCTTGCTAGTGTTGGGTTCATTGTTCACTGACTCCACCCATCCATATTCTTCTAGTTTTGTTTTAACCATACTTACTACTTGACTTGTGGCATGGAGGACCTTTCCCCGCTAGAACCTTTGTTGGACAAACCTCCTTGTTTATATTGTGTCTTGGCTCTGAGTTGGTGACAGAACTTGCCTTTGGTGAGTTGGATTGTATGCCTAAATCATTATGGTCGGTTGTCCCGATGTTTAGCATTGTCCAGAACTCCCCCTGGTCACTTGAGATGTTGTTGGCTAAAACTAAAAGCTCATGTACTACTTGTATTGGAAATATTTATATATGCGCCCATGGAAATTGTAAATTCTAAAATGTGTTTCTTAACATATGTGAGCAAAGGGAAAGAGCAATGAATTGCTAAAATACCTCGTGAAGGGTATAAGAAAAAGTCCCAAAAGCAATGGTTAAATATATGCTATATCCAAATATTGCTGACCTTATAAATTTGAATATGTCATGGATGAAAGCTACAGTTAGCTGTGCTTTTAAGCACTGGTGAAGTCCCAAAGGGTCATATAGTCCAAAAAGGCCATGGAAATAAAATTGATGGTCCTAATGAACCTGGATCAAACTTGATGTAGACATGATTCCTAAGTTGAATAAGCACTCTCTGAACAACTCAACCATTGTTGAGGCACTGCCATTCCTTATGTTGTTGTTTGTTCGGCATGTGGTTATAATGAGTATTCCCTTTCCATATCCAAAGTGTCATGATGTTAAGTTGGTAGTCATCCTTTGCCCTAGCCTTGTCAATTTCAGCCTTCACCCTTCACTAGCAAATTGGCTACAACTATGAAGTGAGTATAGTCTTGAAAGTTTGGTCTGAGTAATAATAAATAAAATCCTATATATGTATTTGGTTGATGTACCGCGAGTGAGGTGACTGCTACTTGTTATGATTGTTACTTAAATGATTTGTAGAGCATGTCTTAGCCTTGTAACACTTGTAGCATATGGATGATAGTCTGAGTTATATTATTGGTATTTGGTCATTCACAGGTGATTATATTGTCTATTGGATATTGTTGATGATCAGGCAGAGACTTGGAAAGGGTATGAGTATGCACCCTAAATGGATTTGGACTCTCTGAGTGGGGTACCCTCCATGGACCCACCATGTGCTTCATTTATTTATTGTTGAGTGGGGTACCCTCTTTTCGGGTGATTTAGTCCACTTTGGCACTTTATGGTTATATTGATCCATGTATTGTATGTTGAGTTCATCTCAACCATTGATTAGAACATTTATATCTTTTAATCTTAGCCACTCGTTTTGAAAGTGGTTAGGATTTTGGTTCTCTCCTTCCTATTTAAAGGAGAGAGTTTCTCATTTGTAAGGGGTCTTTGGCTCTTGGATCTAATTAATAGAAAAAATTTCTTGTGGATATTTTTTGGATCTCCTTTGCATCTGGTGTTCTTAAATGGCGATTGGAAAGTCTTTTGCTTCCTAGCAATCAGGAAATTTGTGTGAGATCTATATTTTTTGGGGGATCATTGTCTTGTCTATAGGACGGCGACTTCATTTTGGGCGTTTTTGCAGGGGATCCTCAACTCACTTGGATTGGCTTCGTCTTGTATCAGGGGGTTTTCATTAGCTTCATTGTGATCTATGATTACATCTTGTTACTTTTTTGTAGATCTTGATTTTCTTTCGTGATACGACAAATCTAATATTGTTGACGTTTGCTTGTGCAGGAGAGAGGGCGCATTGGTCACTCGGAGCAAACCGTTGGACTTAGAAATCACATAGGTCTTCTCAAATTGATCGGGATAGCAGGGATCATCACTTTTAAGGCATCTACAAGGATTTCCAGGTAAGAGCTTCAGGTTACTTCCTTTCTTCCGGATCTCAATCCATTGACACATGCTTTTATTCATTTTTCTGAAAATTTCATAAATAATAAAAAACAAAAAATACTAAAAAATAAACCGCTCGATCTCTGGACAAACCACTGCTAGGTTTTATAGATCGGGCCTCCCTCTCACCAATTCACCCCTAATGCTGAGCTAATTCTGCATGGTTTGCTCTAGATCTGAGAAACTTCCTTCTCAAACCCTAGCTCCCTTCACTGAATTTTTGACATTTTTCGAGATTTGATTTTTCCGGGAAAATAACAACTTGGGTTTGTAGATCGGTTCCTCCTCACTCCAAATCACTTCCAACGCTAGGCTAGATGCTGACAGGTGGCCCTAGATCTGAGAAATTGTCTTCCAGGACCTTAGTGCTTCTCATCATTTTCTTGACTTTTTCCCAGATCTGATTTTTCGGCATTTTCCAACTTGGGTTTGTAGATCACGTCATCCCCATCCCATTTTCCCTCCAACGATGAGCTGATGGTCTCCAAATTGTCCTAGATCTAAGGATTTGCCTCTCCAAACCCTAGCGCTAGCCACTTTATTGTTGGTCTCCTCTGTAGACTAAATTTTTCGGCTAAATAATTTCCTGGATCCATAGATTAGAGCATTTCCCACTTGGGTCCACTCCAACGTTGGGTAGATATTGACTCCATCACCCTAGGTCCAATAGGCACTGATCTCCAACCCTAGCGCTAGCCCCTCTTTGGCCTATTTTCTTTGCAATTTGATCTTTCCCTGATGACTCGGGAACTTTGATATTGTTACATCTATCATCGAGTCTATCCATTGGTACTAGATAGCCCCAATCCCGTCCTTGACCTCCTTGCATTGGTCACATTTCCCAAGGCAATGGATATCCTCCCTTATTGCTAGTACCTCAACCCTAGATCTAGTTTTCACCTTATAGGTCATCTGTGTCACACTTTGGATCGAACTTCATACTTCCTAAACCCTTATCCAAATCCTTGGCTCACCTCGTGACATCATCCATAGATCTAGGGTCCCCTTTACCTTACACCTTATGTACCTCAAAGTCCATTTGATATGATTTGGTTTCTAGGTTTGATCTCTCTTGTCGGGAGTAGATCTGGGTCTCCCCCTTTGTTGTCTTGGGCTAAGACACTGAAAGTAAAGGCTGCCTTGATTGGCGTGACAACCATCCATTTGGGAGTCTTGGCGGTCTTGGTTCCACCTCCCTAGTTGCTTGTCCCTATACCATCCATCCTGGATCCACCTCACATAGGCAACTACAAGGTTGGTGATAACATTTTGGCGTCGTTGCCGAGGAGGTAGAGGCCTACCTTGGTTCGACATACCTCACCTCTCTTACGACATTATCTGTTGGTGAACACGGCAATTTGTTCACCTGGCGACTCCACAACGCGACTCCACTGAGAAGCAAACCCATCTCATAAATCATAATGAATTCAGATGTATTTTTGAGGCACATGAAGGAATTAACCAAAAACATGATTGAAAATACAAGACAAATAAACGAAAGGGATAGATGGAGGTCAGACTATGGGTATGAGGATGATCTCGAGCATGACTATGGGTATGAATCTAGTTATCACAATCTTTATGATACCCACCAACTTCCTCACCCATGTAATAAATATTTCCCAACCATCCTGAGTGGACCTGTAAGTCGACATGAACCTAGAAGTCAATCCCAGCCAAAGCCTTATAGCCAAGTAACCAGAGCTGTTAAAATACAAGACAAACGGTCTCCTTTTGACTTTTCTGAAATACCGGGAGCACCTCATCTTATGCCAAAGGATTGCATTAGGAGGTTGCCCCAGTTTAGTGGAAATAATGATATATCTATTGAAAGTCATTTGGACATTCTCTGGGATTACATGGAAATTAGAGGTGCAAACAATGAAGATGTTTATATGCGAGACTTAGGAGAATCCTTGCGAGGGGATGTTCAACTATGGTTTGATCATTTAGCACCGCAATCCATCACTGGGTATGACATGTTTACAGATCTGTTAATAGATCAGTGGGGTAGGAACACTGACGATTCTTCAGAGTGTGAATCTAGCAATGATTATAATCAGTATATTGGCAATTAGCTTTCTCAATTGGATCATTCCTCTCCTGAAATGTTCCAAATTATGAGTGTGCCTGCAATCCATAAGAATGTTTCAGAGTACTTTGATAATAATGTTTCAAAACCTCATGCTGAAATTAAGAGGGATATCAATCAGATCATACAAGATACTCTGTTATTATTACCTGAAGCAGTCACAGAGCAAATCTTGGACATAATCCGTGGAAGGGAACCTAACAATCAAGAAACATCCATATTTGAGCCTTCCATTTGTGAGTCCATTAAAGAGCCTTTAGAAGAGCAACTCCATAGTCAATGCCTAATTGACGATAATTTCAGTCAGTATTCAAGCCATCTGAATCTGGATTCAGAATTTGATGAAATCAATCAAATTTCTGATGAAGAGCAATCTTGTGGTCATATTGTGATTGAAGAGCACACCTATAAGAGTGATAGGGAAACTGAAACCGAACTTATTGATGTTTTTCCTTCTCTAGAGCTTAAAGAAGAACAATCACATGATGATACGATTACAAGTGAACTTGATCAAGAACATTGCAATGAGGAGCCTTGTCCTGATAGTATTGATTGAATTCTTCATCCAATCCTTATTTAGAATGTGTTGGTTCAATGTGTGGATACTGACCTTGTTTCGAATCTTGAAATCACTCTTGGAATTAATTTAAAAGCTCTTTCCTCTCATCAAATTCTGAGATCAATTATTCCAAGTCTAGGAGAAAATTTTCTATCCACCCTCCCTCCCAACTCTTCAAGTCTTCTTGTATGGGTTTGTCTTTTAATCAAGTTGTTACTTTCGAAATTTTGAATCAGGAGTTTAAGCAGTATCACGTAATTGGGGAAAAGGCACTTCATGTCTCTTCTCAGTCATCTGTAATGAATACTTTTTTTCAATTTGTAAATATGTATTATGGATGGTTGGAGAAGGTGTATAAAAATCAATTTCATCTTTTCTCCATTTTTAAACAACAAATGGGCTTGATCTCATTCAAAGTTTCATTACATTACAACTTGTCCTCATTTGATTCTCTCATTTATTCTGGAGTAAATAGAATTGAATGTACTAGTAGGGTAGAGGAGAAAACAAAGAACTGTTTGGAGTGGCCGAGTCATGAATCATATTGTTTTCCTCCATCAAGAACGAACTTGCACATCTTTTATGACCCTATCAACATCTTGATGGATGAGTTTTTAGAAATGCAATCTCATCCCTAGCACGATTTCATCTCTTTTGATTCATATCTTTCTTTGATTTTCAAAAAACAAGTTATAATGGCTTCAATTTTCGTTTACATTACTTACAAGCCATCTTTGACTTGTATCATTAACTGTGAAGAAAGCTCAACAGATTTGTTCAGCAAGTTGTTGCATTGGATTTATGGTTTTACCTAACACTTGCCTAAATTGGTTAGAGTAGGTTAGGTAGGACTTGAATAAGCCTTGTTATCACCAACCTTGTAGTTGCATGTGTGAGGTAGATCCAGGATGGATGGTAGAGGGGCAAGCAACTAAGGAGGTGGAACCAAGACTGCCTAGACTTTCAAATGGATGGTTGTCACGCCAATCAAGGAAGTCTTCATTTTATGTTATCTAAGTCCAAGACAACAACGGGGGAGACCCAGATCTACTCTCGACAAGAGAGATCAGACCTAGATACCAGAACAAATCAAATGTGGCTTTGAGGTACGTAAGGTGTAAGGTAAATGGAAACCCTAGCTCTAGGGTTTAGGTACTAGCAACTGATGAAGATGATCATTGTCTTGGGAAACGTAACTGTGACACGGTGAGCAGGGACAGAGTTGGGACTCTCTAGTACCAAGGAGATAGACTTAGTGAAGGATATGAAAGTATCATGTAACCTGAGTTTTTAAGGAATGGTCAACTTTCGAGGAAAGAGGTCAGGAAGGGCTAGCGCTATGCTTGGAGATCAGTGCCTATTCAGCCTTGGATAATGGAGTCAGTATCAACACAACGTTTTAGTGAACCCACCTGGAATATGTCCTGATCTATGGACCCGAAAAAGGATTTGGCCCGAAAGATTCAGGTTATAGGAAAATCAGTAGGAGGGCTAGCGCTAGGGTTTGGAGAGGAAAATCTACAGATCCAAAGCCACCAGGAGACTATCAGCTTAGCGTTGGAGTGGAAATGAGATCAGGATGACCCGATCTACAAACCCAAATTAGAAAATTTCAGGAAAAATCAAATCTGGAAAAATCAAAATCAGATGAGCGGGGCTAGGAGGCTGAAAGTCAGTTTTTCAGATCTAGGGAAACCTGGCATGAACTAGCTCCGCGTTGGGGGTGATTTGGACTGTGTGAGACCCGATCTATCAGTTTATGAAGTCAGAAATCAGAAAAAGTCAAAACCCTAGCAGGTCAAAATTTCAGTGGGGGCGCTATGCAGTTTTTAGGCTAAAAATCTAATCTAGGTCAAACCATCAGGAATTTGACCAACGTTGCAGTGGATTCAGTGAAGGGGAGGCTCGATCTATGAAACCCAGCAATGGTTTGGCCAAAGATCGAACGGTTCCCAAATTTAGTATTTTAAGGGTTTTTTAGTATTTTAAGGGTTTTCAGAAAGATGGAAGGAAAACAGGTACAATGGATTCAGATCTATAAAAGAGAAGAGAATTACCTATTGGATCGTACCTGGAAATGTTTGTAGAAGTCTTAACAGTGATGATCCTTGCTATCTCGATCAATTCTGGAAGATCCAAGTGATTTCTATGACAGAAGTAAGCCCCAAGCCACCAATGCGCCCCCTACCCTGCGTGAGCAAACATCAACAATATCAAATTTGCTAAGACAAGATAAAGAAACCAAATGCTACAGGAAAGTAAAACGAAGTAATCATGGATCACACTGAAACTAATGAAAACCCCTAGATCAAGGACGAAGATAACCGAACGAGTTGAGGTCTCCCTGCAAAAACGCTCTAGCCAAAACGCCCTCTTGTAGACAAGACAATGATAGCAAAAAAATATAGATCTCACATGAATTTCCACAATGATAGGAAGCAGAAGACTATCCAATCAGCATTTGAGAACATCAGATGCAAAGTAGATCTAGAAAATATCCATGGAAAAATCTTTCTATTATTCAGATCCAAGAGCCAAAGACCCTTTACAAATGAGAAGCTCTCTCCTTTAAATAGAAATGAGAGAACCACAATCATAACCGAATCCTAACCACTTTCAAAACGAGTGGCTAAGATTAAAAGATAAAATATTCTAATCAATGGTTGAGATGAACTCAACATACAATACATGGATCAATATAACCATAAAGTACCAAAGTAGACTAAATCACCCATAAAGAGGGTACCCCACTCAACAAGAAATAAATGAAGCACATGGTGGGTCCATGGAGTGTTGACTAACTCCCTCTGGGTGTCCCCATGGCACAATAAAATAATATAATATTTTAATTCTTTGACTTTGTGCCTCCTTGAGGAAATCGTGAGCCTCCCAAAAGCTCCAAAAAATAATATAAAAATGCCAAAAAATAGGTGTGGGCCCAATCAGGTGCTGCAACTGCTGGAGGAGGTGTGGAGGACATCACTCTCATTATTATGACTCATCCCATGTCATTTCCTTTCCTCAGTAGCCCAAATCGATTTCTTCAATAGCTATTTAATCATTTTTTAATCTGCCTCGAGAAACGTGAACCTGCCAAAACAACCTTCTAGGGTGTCTGCGTTGTCAAACTGATCCCACCAAGCTCTCTGGGATGGGGGTACTATGGTACAACCAAGTGGCTGCACACCCTATGCCCATACAACGCCCTAGGAGATCCAACTGAAACATCTCCCTGCTTAGACATATCAACCTATGAAGAAAAACTGCATCAGAGAGGCAGAATGAGCCTGATCATATCTGGAAGTGCCCAGAACTGGAAATAAATTGTCTCATTAGATTCAGAGAGTCCAAATCCATCTAAAGTGTATACTCATACCCCTCACAGGTCTCTATTTGGTCATCAACCATATCCAATAAACAATATAACCATCTGTAAATGATCAGACACCAATAATAACTCAGACTATCATCCATCTGCTGCAAGCGTTAAAAGGCTAAGACATGCTCTACAACTCATTCAAGCAACAATCACAACAAGTAGCAGTCATTTCACTGGTGGTACATCAACCAATACATATATAAGGGTTTATTTATTATTACTCAGACTAGACTTTCAGGACTATACTCATTTCATAGTTGTAGCCAATTTGCTAGTGAAGGGTGAAGGATGAAATTGACAAGGCTAAGGCAAATGATGACTTCCTACTTAACATCATGACACTTTGGATATGGAAAGGGAATACTCACTATAACCAATGCAGGACAAACAACAACACGGGGAATGGCAATGCCTCACAAATGGTTGAATTGTTTAGAGAGTGCTTATTCAACTTAGGCATCATGACTACATCAAGCTTGATCCGGTTTCATTAGGATCATCAATTTGATTTCCGTGGCCTTTTTGGCCTATATGACCCTTTGGGACTTCACCAGTGCTTAAAAACACAGCTAATCGCAGCTTTCATCCGGGACATATTTATTTTATAAGGTCAGCAATATTTGGATATAGCATATTTTTAACCATTGCTTTTTTAGACCTTTTATTATACCCTTCAAGGGGTATTTTAGCATTTCATTGCTCTTGTCCTCTTTACATATGTTAAGAAACACAGTTTAGCATTTTCATTTTCCATGGGCGCTTATATAATATTTCCAATATAAGTAGTACATGAGCTTTCAGTTTTAGACAACAACATCTCAAGTGACCAGGGGGAGTTCTGCACAGTGCCAAACATCGGGACAACCGACCAGAATGATTTAGGGATACAATCCAACTCACCAAAGGCAAGTTTTGTCACCAACTCAGAGCCGAGACACAATATAAACAGGGAGGTTTGTCCAACAAAAGTTCTAGCGGGGAAAAAGATCCTCCATGCCATAAGTCAAGAAGTCAGTCGGGTTGAAAACTAAATTGGAAGGTAATGGATGGTTGGATATAGTGAATGATGAAGCCAACACTAGCAAGCCAAAACAATGGTGGGAATGACTACCTCTATTCTCCCTAAGGAGGGTAAAACCAATGAGTATAGATCAAGAACTTCCAAGCCTAAGTAAGGACATCAATACATAATACAAAATACATCCAAGTCCATATAATTATGACCGCTAGATCATGACACCATATGTTAATACATGTCACAAAAATGAGTATAAGAGCAATGATAACCATAACACAATATAAAAAGCCGAGTCATAATCATGCAATATAATCCATCTGAAACACCATCTGTCCAATGAGAAAGCACTAATATAAATCTGGGCATTAATAATTGCTTTGTAATGACTAAATGGCTATATCGCTCCTCAAATTTGAGTGTCCTGAGACTCAATCCTGACATAGGAGAGTACAATAGTCCACTAATACAATAATGATCCGTCAAAACTGCTCATCTCAACATCTCATATGTAAGAGATCTGGCTGAAAAAATGCATTGTCTGAAAAATAGAATATGGTAGCCTGGCTACTATATATGTGATAACAAGCCTTTTAGGCAGTAGTGTAGATTAGAATGTTGCATCCTTGCCTGAACCTCGCCTTTGAAGCTCTTGGTTTAGTCTTGAGTTTATTTTTCTTTTTCCTGCACAATAAAAAAAATCAAACTTTTCTTAAAAGTTATGGTTATAAATTAGATTTAATTTATGCTTTTCAGTTTTCATGCATTTTCAGTTTTTGTACTTTATATTATCCACATATGGTTTTGACGACCGGTCTGTGAGTTTGGTATAACTCTGGACATGCTGCAGGTAGTTGGTGACATTTTGGTAGCGGTTGCAGAGCTGGAGGGATTGATCGAGGATGCGAGAAGCAGAATGCGAGGACCAAAGATTTTGAGGTTCTCAGGCGCTCTTTTCAGCAGAGCACTTGTCCCAACTAGAGCCAAATGTTATCACATATATAGTAGCTCGGCTACCATATTCTATATTTCAGATACAGTACTTTTTTCAGCCAGATCTCTTACATATGAGATGCTGAGATGAGCAGTTTTGACGGATCATTCTTTTGTTTGTGGACTATTATACTCTCCCATGTCAAGACTGAGTCTAAGGACACTTAGATTCGAGGACTAATGTAGCCATTTAGTCATTTGCAGAGCAGTTAGTGATGCCCAGATTGGTGTTAGTGTTTTCTCATTGGACAGATGATGGTTTAGATGAATTATTTGCATGGTTATGACTCGACATTTATTATATTGTGTTATGGTTATCATTGCTCTTATACTCATCTTTGTGACATATATTAGCATTTAGTGTCATGATCTGGCAATCATAAATATATGGACTTGGATCTATTGGTATTATGTATTGATGTCCCTACTTAGATTTGGAAGTTCCTGATCTATACTCATTGGTTTTACCCTCCCTAGAGAGAATAGAGGTAGTCATTCTCACCATACTCTGGCTTGCTAGTGTTGGCTTCATTGTTCATTGTCTCCACCCATCCATTTCCTTCCAGTTTTGTTTTAACTCGACTTGCTACTTGACTTGTGGCGTGGAGGACCTTTCCCTGACAAGTGGCAAGGAAGGCGTTCGTGAGGACCAACTAGGGCTTGCCACGTGGTAGCTTGGTTGGTGGTGGTTAGTTATGTCTACCAAAAAAATATGGAGTGGGGGAGGATCGAACCCTCGACCTCCTCTCTCCTAAGACTCGACACCGTTCGCCTTATTGTTCGTCAATTGCACACCAGCAGCAGAAATCAATTGAAAGTTGTCTCCTCACTTGAGAAAGTGGGAGAGGTGTGATCTTGGGGGCAAGCACAAAGCTAAGTACTGTCACCTACTCCTAGCTCCTCTGTTTAGGCTAACTCCTAACGAAGCCAATGGGGAAAGTCCTTGACAAAGAGTTTTTTATGGCTCAATGTTTAAGTTATGTTTTAAGATGTTTTGGATGCAGATGGGTGTTTGTTTAGGAGTTACTTGTGATTAGAAATGATTAAGTTTATGAATGTGACATGTAAATCAGAGCAATCCACGTTGTTAGCAAAAGACTGAAAGATAAGCAAATATTCCAGACTTATAACTTAAGCATTCAGATATAATCAACAAAATAAACCATAGACAGTTGATCAAGATAGAAGATTACTCAATTATAAGGAAGGACCAGTGCCTTATGGAGTCAAATAAATGCAGGAAGTAAAGTTTAGGAATTAAGCAAGTGCTCTTGGTAGATTTTAAGAATTTTAAAAATGCTCTTGATTAGGGTGTCAACGAAGGTTTGTCAAAGCCGGGAGACTCTTCTAAGTTTCCTCCGTTTAAGACATGTCGGGCCCGCCCAGTATCCCAGGTTGATATTGTCAAGTGACTAGCTAGCTGGGAATCTAAGACAGCGGGAGGTTCCGGCACCTCTAATAGGAAGTACTTTGGAAGGATCCCTACAACGTCGGTGCGTTGGTTAAGTGTGTTTAAGGGTTATTAAATTCCTCTTATAGGGTTTAAAGATCCAATGTCGTTTCTGGGTATTCCGATCTAGGATCAATCAGGGCATACTCTTGCAAGGAGGGAAGGGAGTTAATTAATTAACGGGGTATGTGTGTTAAAGATTTTATTAAAACAATTAATTAGACTCTCCGACGGAGAGCGCTCTTGACCCCGTCTTATGACAGCGGTTCAAGAGACTTAGCTAATCTATATGCAGCTAATGCAGGGATTGTGCAAACTTAGGATGCTTTCCGATAGAGAGTGCTCTTGACTTGTGTTTTTGCAAGTTCAAGAGTCTTAAATAATTAATTGATTAAATAAGCACAACAATTAAGATGAAAGTGGTTGATTAAACTCTCCGACAGAGAGCACTCTTGATCCACCTTACGGTGAGATTCAAGAGATTTTGGTTCTTTTTATGATCTGACAATTATATAACAAGATACCAAAATGCAATAATAAATCTGGCAATTAGTGTTTATGCTAAGGAACAACTAGCAATTAGCAAAAAATGAAAACTAAGACTAAGCAAAGAACAAAACTAATTGCTTAAAGGAAACTACACTAAAAAATCATGAAAAATGACACAACACCCTTCCCCCAAATAGGGGAAGTATAAAAGAAAGGAGACTTGCTCCCAGTAGCCCTTTTTATAAGTTTTTTTTTTACAATGATGATGTGTTCTTTGCTTCTTGGAAGAACAAGTAGAGAAGGGGATGAAAGAAGAGGGATAGCAGTCTTTTTGTTCTTTTTGCTCTCCTTGTTCGTTTGTGGCCTTTGGGCTCTCCTTCACCTGTCTGCAATCTAAGAGCTCTAGACACACACTTGTTATGATATTAGTTGATCAAAAATAACTTGAGTTTTAATCTATAAACTAGCTAAAAACACTTACCCAAACTTACCGAAAAGAAGGAAGAAAAAGAGGTAGGAAAAAGGCAAGGTAAGAGGGGTGAAAAAGGGTTAAAAGAGGGGAAAAGACAAGTCAAAGAAGGCTGGAAACTAAGTAAAAAAGAGGGCTGCAAATCAGAGAAAGAGGGCTGAAAAAGAGGGTGAAAAAGGCTGAAAGTACAACCCAAAAGATGGTTGAAGAAAGGAATGGAAAGGGGCTGCAAAAAGTGGAAACAAAGAGGCAAAATAGGGCTGTCCAAAAGGGTAAAAATGGGGAAAAGTGGACAGCGAACAAAAGGAAAGAAAGGCTGCAAATGATGGTGAAAAAAGGTTGAAAGTATAGCCCAAAAGATGGCCCAAAAAGAGGATGGAAAGGGGCTGCAAAAAGTGGAAAAAGGAGGCAAAAGAGGGCTATCCAAAAGGGTAAAAAGTGGGGAAAAGTGGACAGAGAACTAAGGGAAGGAAATACTGCATATAAAAGGCCTAAAAGGCTAAAAATAAAGCACAAGGCAGCCAACCGGGGAAAAGGCTAAGTGAATGAGTGTTCACTTTAGCCCAAACGTGCCCTAATCCCAAGAAAATAAAGATTTTTAATTTGAAAGATGAATAAAAGTAAGGAGAGAATGGTCAAACCTATGGATCTTTTTTAAAGCACTTGGATCTCGTGAAGCATGCAATTACTGGAAAAGTGTACTCGACTCCAAGAGAAGAAGCTGCAACTGAGCTCGAACTTCTGCTTGGTTGGATGGAAGGATCTGCAAAATAACACTCATAGACTTGCCATACAAAAGATTAGATCATGTATTGTTCACAAATTGAAATAAAGAAGAGCATGAACTATAACTGAATAAAACAATGCTCTTTTTTAAGTTCTAAAAGTAAATCAATAAACAGCTAACTTGCAAACCGCAAATACCTGTTCTTATGTGCTTACAGAAGCCTTCTAAAGCATAACATCATAGTCTCAAATAGACAAGAAAGAAAAGCATTAAAACAACATCACCTCATCCATCAAGTGTAATCATCCAAAGAATCACACCACATGAGCCTCCAAAGCCTTAATTTTATTCCAATGGTTGTATAGAAGCAATAAGCAATTACAAAAGTTTCACCAGAGTTTCTCTACACAAAAATCCATCATGATAGAGCTGAAAGAGCCTCTATTTATACAATGAGAGAGTGCTAAAACCCTAAAACCAAAAAACCAACCCTACTGCATGGGAAAGCTGCCTGCTAGGTCTGGAAACCTACTTTGTTAGGTCTGGGAAGTCTACTGATGGTGTAAGCTTCAGTCTTCACCTCGATCAAATCACTGGACCAATGAGAGCTCTCCATCTCTTCTTTAGCTGGAGATGACATGTCTGATAACTGATAATAAATTAATTGCTCTCTTAATGATGACTGCAGCTGAGTTATGATAACTCCAATCATCATAAGTGTCCAATGAGATGTCATTTAGCCTTTTATTTTATTGAATTTGGATTAATTTGGAGAGTTTTAGTTTTCTCCAAAATAATCATTTTTTTTAATAAAAATCATTTTTTTAATAAAATCATTTTTTTACTTAAAACTGACTTTTTTGAGTAAAAAGGCATTATGTGTTCGATTGCTGATTTGAAAGTTGGCTCTGACTGGCTGGCTGATCAAGAATGATTTTTGGCTTAAGGTTAGAGCCTTCAATCACTGAATTCTGAGTCCGGATGACTTATTTACCACGAATGGGTTTTTTCCATTTAATTAATGGAAAAATTAACCCAAGGATGACTTATTTACCACGAACGGGTTTTTTCCATTTAATTAATGGAAAAATTAACCCAAAAAACTTGGGAAAAGTAATAAAAAATATTTTTCACAGTTCGAAAAAGATTTTTTCAAATTTTTTTTGTGTCAAAATGACTTAGGACACGACCATGATCTATCTAAATAATGTCTAGTAGGCTTATAACACTCAGTTGGGCTCTAATAACCCCCCAAGGCCCAGAATTCAACATCGGGCATTCCAGCTTGGAGAAAACGGGAGAAAACCTCGTCAATTATACTCGGATGAAGGCAGAGCATAATTGTCAGGGGCAAAAAACTCCCTGGAATACCCTATTTGAGATTCTACGTCTCAAGAGACCGAACCACTCAAAAATATCCTACTAACACATTTTATTACAAACCCCGCGGGGCCATGGTCAAAATTATTCAAATAAAAAAGTGACTAGCCAATATTGGCTAGACAAGTAGACGGATCAACTGATACACTGGAATCAGACTTTGAACAAGTCTGTCAACCGGCGGCTCCTTAGGTAACCCAACTATGGTACAAAAAGTTGGATAACACGCCTAACCAAGACTCTCGGCAATGTTTCGTAATATCTACAGTGGTCAACTTCTATATGAAGTTGTTTGATTGGTTAGTTTAAAAAAGGGACGGGCCGGGGCTTATCCCTGGGCCCTAAGTGTAATATGTTCACCACATATTATGCCAACTCATACCACGAAACCGGTGGAGCCAAGGATCAACAACACCACCTGTCAACCCAAGTGAATGCCAACATAAACGAATGCCAAGTCATACCACCAATCACCATAGCGAGCCAATCTCTAAGTCCCACCGCAAGCCAAACCATAACAATCCAAACCATTTCACATTACAAATGGGAGGAACGTGAGGCCCGCAGGTTTGACCCCGGGACCTTCGTTCCCCAAGCCCACACTTTACCAATTGGCTATGGCCTAGTCCTTGGTAAAGGATTCGGAAAATATGTTTAAGAATTTGACGGGATTGGTAAACCCCAAAATGGGTGCGTAGCCACCATTTTGGGGCCCAAAACATTTATAAAAAGACCCTATTTGGAGTTGATGAAAACATTTTTTCAACCACGCTTTGCACAAGTACTAAGGAGGAGGTATAGGCCATTAATGGTCACGATTCTCGAGGAGAGAAAATGACAAATTTGTACAAACATGGAGGATAGTCTTCTCGAAGTGCATGCTAGAGGAGGTCTCAGGCAAAGGGGGTCGACTTTATATTATGTTTCTCGAAATTTTGAGAGCAACGTAGTGGTGTAGTCTGTTTCTGAGTTTTACTGACGGAACTCAAAAGTTTTTCCAGAACTCATGTATGTAAGCTTTTGAAGACTTAATAAGATCGACCTTCTCATTGGAGATGTCCCAGAGAAGTAGCAGCCCAGGAGGGGTGAACTTTGTTATCATCTATTGTCTACAATTTTATGGTTTGCATACTTGTTTATTTTCTAATGTGGTTTGGTTAAGCACTTAAAAATTATATTTTTAAAGTATTTTTATAAGGTTAATAATTCAATTTTCACATGCAATTTATTTGGTTAAAAAGGTCCTAAAAAATTTCAGATCATGTGGACACCAACAAATGAAAGTTTGACAAAAACGATAGAAAAATGGTTCTCATCGTTGGTAATTTGATGAATCATGATGGGGACATTTGCTTGAACGAGCTCAGTAGTTAATGGCTAATGTCTGTCCAACTCACCAACTAGCATGGTGTAGCTCACCAAGATGTGTTTCACATCGTATCTACTGATAACAAAATTTGTCCAACTAGTTTTTCCTTCGAACTTGATTGTAGCGATGTCGTGGGATTCTATGACCACATCCTAAGTATTGAAAGTTTCGAGTTAGAGGACCTTGTCCTTGCTACTCTATGGATGCACGCCTGCCATCTCTTGTGTTGGTGGTGCCTTGTTATTCCTCGGTACATAGTTGCTCCCTTGGAAAATCCGCTACTCTTCTTCCTCAAATTGGAAACATACTCTTGCATGGACATGTGCTTCTTATCTTCAGGTGCTTTCTTATAAGTGTTCAATGGGAAGTTAATGCGCGTTGTAGGCCCAATACTTAAGTCATAAGATTTAACAATGTTCTCTTCTTTACCATAACCTATTTATTAAAGCCTTGAGAAGCAATAGATAACATTACAACTGACTTACGGGTATCAACTTATGAGTATCATTTTCTTCAAGTACGTGTTGGCAATATGTGCAATGTGGCAGTGTATGGAAATGAGATTAACCAACGGTGGATAGAAGGGTTGCCAATTCCATTTGCGTTCAAGAATTATGTCTCAACTTTGTTTTGGTACGAAGGTATCGTTGTTGACGTTGTTTACACGAGTTTGGTATGAATGTATCACATTAATCTAAGTCTATTTTTGGACATTATTCATCTCCTTTGCTCTAAGAAACTATTTTAATGATTATCAATTCCATTTGGTAAATATTATGTCTAGTTGATAAATACCTCTGTCCTTGTCGAAAGTTTATTAAAGATATAAGAGATTGAAGAGAGATTGGAAGAAACAAAGTGGAATTCTAAGCTTCCCTCTTTGGAAGGAGGGCATGGAGGTGGATTGATCCCTTCCTACATTATCTAACTTTGTATTTATTTTAATTGTTATTATTGTTATTCAGATGTCGATTAAAGAGAACCATTGTCCAAAGAAATGTTCTTGACAAAAATGATAACTCTTTATCTAGAGATCTGAAAAAACTTAAGAAGGAAGAACAATTATCATGGTTAATGCAAGCATGACACATTATGTTCTTTGATTATCATGGTTGAAGCAACTATATCCCATTAGGTTCTTCGATTATCATGGTACAGCAACCATGGCCCATTATGTTCTTTGATTATCATGGTTCAAGCGACCATGGCCTGTTCTTTGATGATTTTAGAGCTTATCAGTCGATACCATATCTCAGGAATATAATTTTATTGTTTCAGTTTCACAGGGGAGCATGATTTCAAATCCAATGTTTCCAATTGATGGGAAGACTATGATTTTTTTGGTTCCATTGGGGAGCACGATTTCTAATGTAATGTTTCTAGTTGACCTCTTATTTTCTTGCTTAAGAAAATATTTGGATACATGGCTTGAGTCATTTAGATTTGAAACACCCAAATTATTCCTTGTGAAGGGCAACTTCTTTTTTCTTTAATGTGAGGACAATTTTTTTACTCTAAGAAAACCCTAGAAACCTATTTATTGTTCTTGCCTTTAGCAACCATGGATCTTAGATCAAGGAGGGGGTTGTCTTGCCCCTCTTGATGTTGATGTGGCCATTGATGCCAGCAGTGTCTGGTGAAGGCCGTGGTTGTATTAGTCTTGGTGCCCCCTGTGGAGCCCCTAAGAGTCGAGGGTTTGTGCGTGTTGTTTGTATAGTTGTAAGAGGCAAAGGAGTCCTTTTGTGGTTGTCCAAGCCCAAGCTTGAAGCCCTTGGAAACCTTGGGACAATAGCAAAAGTCCTCGTTACCCAATGACTTTGTTCAATACCCTTAAGTTGTGTCTTGGTCCACTCGAAAGTCAAAGTGATGCTCTATGTGTCTCCTTGTACTTGTTATAGCTTGGTCATGTCTATGAGCGCTTATTTGAGGTCTCTTTATTGTTTATATAGTATCTTGGTCTTTGAAACCCTCACACAATTTGCCTTTTGCCCCTCCTGATGCATTAGCCTATAAATGAAGCCCATACTTTAGAAAAGAAGAAATGAACCTTTCAGTGGTCATTTAAAATGGCAAAGTTAATGAAGCTTGAAGCCCTTGAACTCTTATCTATGGGATCTTTGAAGTCCTAAACGAATTGAAGAATTTAAGGCTAAGTTGCTTAGAAACTTGGGTACGGGGATGCCACTTTTTGAAACAGGGGACTTGGGTACGTCGAGGTACTATATATATGTGTGTGTGTGTGTGTGTGTGTGTGTACATATGAAATAAAAAATTAAATCATTTTCACCGGTATTCAATTTCAATAAGTAACATGCACATTGCTTCAAAGTTCATAAATCATTGATATAGAGTGGAAATTACATATGAACCTTAAGTATAAACATGATATCAAATAATCATAAGACATAAACCAAGTGGAAATTTAAGTTATTGTTTGCATATTCATATCAATCATGTTTCACCATTCATGATATATGTCCAATCACAATGTCAAACACCAACAGGAAACTAGTCTACATCCAAAATTCAAAATGCAAAAAAAATTGAACAATGAATAGCTTAACCACACAAACTGTAGCATGTTTGAGCTTCAACTCTCGAGCATGTTGCATTATAAAGTCACCAGTTTTGAATACAAGATGTAAAAAAGGATTATTGTTTCTGAATTAAGCTTTTTAGATTTAAATTGCCAGACTAGTTCATGTCATTCACATTTTAACTGTTTCTTTTGGTTGAAGTTGATTTGTCATTGTCATTTAATTGAATATATGTATCTTTGTATTACGTAATAGCCCGACGTGTTGAGATATCTTGTATTGTGAACATCTGAAAGCCGTTTTCTGGCACCAGTCATTAGTGGTTGAAGTTTGATATCAATTTATAAGTAAAGGATTAAAAGTAAATGTGCAAAAAATAAGAGACATTTGCTCTCTAATTATATTCTAAAAGATATTTCATGGAACGCTTTGTACATTGATAACATTTGGAATTTTAGATTGTTCTATTTGGGCTGCAACTAGACACAATTGTCATGGTTGTATCATTGTTTGGCATCATTCATTAGTGGTTGAACTTTGACATCAATTTACAAGGAAAAAATGTGCAAAAGATTAGAGAGAATTACTCTCTAATCAAATTTAAAAATATTTTTGCAGCTTGTTTTCTCTTTGTCGTCATAGGTGTCGACTGAAGACAAAGTGTGCATTGGGAGAGTGAAAAGGCCTGCAGGGTGTTGAGAGGGTAGGCGGACCGATGCCCACCTCGTCCACCTCGTCCCTCTTCATAAAAGGAAAAAAATTATTATTATTATTATATATATATATATTTTAATTTTCACAAACAAAAGTTTCCTCAAAGTCCCAAAAATCAAGGGATGGGGTCCCTTGAAATCCCCAAGTTTCATGTTTTCTGTCAAAAACTTTTATGGTACTCGGGGACTTCAGGGGACGTCTGTGAGGTCCTCGACCCAGTTTTTGAGACTTGGGGACGGCACCCCGGACGGGGACGCGAACCCATCCCCTAGGGATGGGTACCCCTACAACACAGATTTAAGGGTATTAGACTAAGAATTTACAAATAAACCCATCATAGGGAGATAGTCCTCGTCAAGCCCTTTCCAATGATATATGGAGTGTCATTTAACTCCTCACGGTTGAAGAGTTTCAAATTTTTAAAGTCTAAGGTTTAAATTCAAAATTTAAATTATAATTTGAAAATATTTTGGGAGGTCAGCTCATTAAATAAACAACAAATTCATTAATTAATAAAATACCTCTTCATGAAGTCAGCCTAGAATCTTTCTCCAACGTTACACTATATAAATACAAAGTTTTTCCACCACAAAATTGTAAGAATTCAAGCTATGATTTTCGCTGAACTCTGAAGACAATTTCGGTGGCAACAGACAGTTTCAATGGAAACCGACAATTTCGGTGGCAGCAGACAATGTATTTTGGTGGCCACAGGCAATTTCGGTGGCAGCAAACAATGTATTTTGGTGGCAGCAGAAAGTTTCATTTTGTCCAGCACAAAATTGTAAGAATGCAAGCTGTGATTTTCGCTGAACCATGAAGACATTTTCGGTGGCAATAGACAGTTTCGGTGGCAGTAGACAGTTTCGATGGCAGCGGACAATTTTGGTGGCAACAAGCAATTTCAATGGCAGCAAGCAATGTATTTTGGTGCCAACAAGCGATTTTAGTGGCAGCAGACAATGTATTTTGGTGGCAGCAGAAAGTTTCTTTTTGTAAAGTTTGTAAGTGAGGCCACCTCAATACTCAACTCTTTAACAGAAAATTCATGAGTATTCTGCCTCAAATCCCTGGAAGAGGTTTACATCAGTCCCAGGTAATCACAGTTTTGAGGAGCAACAGTCACAATCAGCAGGTCACAGTTACAAGGTCTTCAGTCACATCAATCACAGTTTAGAAATTGTTTGAAGGATACATCTCTTAGGTCTAAGGGTCTATCTCACCCTATTCTATCTCAGAATTAATGGTATGTATATGCTAATTTGTAATAGTGATGACAATCAAGTGTTAAAGTGATGTATAGTAAGGATAATGTACAATGATGAATAATGACTGAATAATGATAGTAATGACAGTACAACCATAAACTAAATATGATGATGTATGTTGTTCAGGACTGATGTTAATGTAACAACAGGTGATGACAGTGATGTACAATAGTGTATGATTATGTACAATGATGCAATACAATGATGACAGTTAGACTATAATGTCCTCTTCTGCTTAGGCATTTGAGGACCCACCCGCTAACCTATGTGATTCCTATAGGTTTGAGTGGGTACTGACAGTGAAGGAATCAGCCGAAGACTGATGCCATATATAGAAGATCTAGGGCATCAATATTATATCATCATTGGGTCGAAGAGGGCCACTAGAGCCAAAGGCCACCTGCATGCATGACATCCAGGGATTATTTAATGATGCATGCACCCGATTAAGTCTCCATGCACATGCATGCAAGTCAACTGCAAATTAGAAGATAAAGTGACCTAATTAGGTCAAAAGTTGGTATTTTCGCAGTTGAAAGTTATAAAAGAAAGATAAAGTGAATGGAGAAGTCACTTATGTGACAATTGATTTGTGGAGTCGAATTGGAGAGCTCGGCGAGCTAAGTTGGGGTTGAGCGCATGCTCAGCTAACTGGTGTATTTCGGCAACGAAATCTATCTGCCCTAGTTCATCATCAGGTTGGATCATACAGGTTCAACACTAGTTCATCATCAGGTTACATTCAACAGTTATTCCGAGAGGTTGATTATTCATCCAGCCAGAGGGTTTCACCGTCACATCGTGTCACCGTGATCAAAGACAAAGCAATTCGTTTTCCTACCTACAGGGTTCAAAACTTCCGCATGCTGCTTCCATCATCATCAAAGGGGTATTATAACCCTAGTGCACATCATCTGAGCTTCCAGCAGCAGCTTATTTATTATTCTGGATCTTATACAGTTTGAGAGGAGGGCGCATTCACCTGTGGAGGACGATTTGGTGTATCTCCTTATTCCTCCGGCAGAATCCTTGCATGTTGGGACCAGTCTCTTCACCATCAGCTGATCTATATACTGGTATGTACATGCATTGATTTCTCCTATTTTATAGCATCTTAGTATTTTTCTAGGGCACATATTGGCATGCAACTGCATGCATGCAAAGTTCGGGGTTTGCTTTCCTATTTGATTAAGGAGTAAGTCTATTAGCCATCTACAGTATACACATAAATAGGAAAATATCAGTTTGGGATATTACAGTGGTATCAGAGCTATTTTCCTTGCCAACTGTGGGCATGCAAAAATTATAAATGAATCCAGGAAACCCATACAACATTACTCACAGGAGACAGAGGTATAGAGACAAAGAAGAGGAGTTAGAGGACATAGATTTGGGGAACAGAGAGTATCATTTTGAAAAAGGCAAAGAAACAATGGCCGATGATGATAAAATCACTTTCAATAGTCTCATATCAGCCATAAAAGAACTCACCACTGGGAAAAAAGAAATGATGAGCACCTTCAGGCAAATTACTGAGAAGAATGGGCCCACCCCACACAGTCCCTTATTTCCCAACAGTGATAGGGTATCCACCAGCAGTAGTAGGGAGCACTTACATACCAACATGCAGAGCCATCCCCATATATGCAAGCCTTTCCAACCTACCATGCCTCAATTCTTAGATAGTCTAGCTGCAATGCCTCTAGCACAAGCAGAACCAAAAGAACCCATGAGTGCCTATTTGAGAGAATATAGGGCTTTAGGAGAGGACTTCCATTCAGCCATGACCTTCACTAACTTTTGCCACTTTAAAAGTAAGAACAAACCCAAAGCTTACAATAGGCCATTCACCCAAAACTATGAGTTACAGCGCACCGTAGGGAAACTGACTATCCCTACCTTTGAGGGCACCCGAGGTGGCCCAGCTAGGAATTGGGTGCAGAAGTTGGATACATACTTCCAACTCAACCCCGTGATTGAGACAGATGCCATTAAATTGGCTACTTTGCATTTGGACGGAGAAGCACATGAGTGGTGGTACCACGGGTTAGTGACACTGGGTCACAACACCATCACCTCATGCACAGATTTTACAAAGAGGCTCACTGAGCGGTTTGATCGGAAGGATCCAGAGGTACACTTTAGGGAGCTGGCACAGCTCAAGCGGACAAGGAGTGCAAATGCTTTTATGTTTGAGTTTCAAAGGATAGCAGTCATGGTCACAGATATTTCAGAGAGCAGGTTGATTATGTTGTTCACTGAGGCTTTCACTGAACCCTTACAGGGATGGCCAAGTCTTATAGGCCCACCACCCTAGCAGATGCCATCAGACGGACTAGAGACTTGCAGGATGCAATGCCCAAAAAGAGGTTTCCTCCCAGGACCAATGTTCCTATTAAAGATAAAGAAAGGAAACCATGGCCCAAGAAAGAATGGATGGACAATGATACCCGACAGGACCTTAGAAGAAAAAAGTTATGTTTCACTTGCCAGGAACCATGGATACTAGGTCACAGATGTTCAGGAAAAGGGAAGGCCTACTACATAGAGGCTTATTCCGACAGTGAAGAGGATGAGGATTACCAGGATCAGGAACAGGGAGAGACAACAAAGATAGTTGTTGAGGGACAGGCCTCAGGAGGTACCATTGCTACCATGACAGGGGTTCCTAGATTCCGCACTCTTCGGATGAGAGGTACCGTACAGGGCCACAAAGTGGGAGCATTGATAGATGGTGGGGCATCCCACAACTTTATTGATGTTGCATGGGTTAGAAAGAGAGACATTCAGACCGAGAGGTTTGATGGGTTTTCGGTAGCAGCAACAGGTCACACCATGGAGTGTAGTAAGAGGATTCCTAAATTAAAGGTAACGCTTGGGAATTATACAGTGATAGAGACATTCTATGTGGTAGATGTACCTGACATGAATGTGGTACTAGGTGTTCAGTGGTTGTATTCCATAGGGAAGTATTCCGCAAATTACCAGACCATGGAGATAGAGTTTACAGGAGCAGAAGGACAGAAGGTGGCATTGAGAGGGATGAATACCTATCCTCCCACAGCAGTGACATCACATTGGATGGAGGCAGTACTCTGGCAGGGAGATATTGAGTGGGTTGCAGAGTGTATGGTTACCTTCAGGAAACCACCAGATGAGGCCACACAACATCCAGCAGATATAGAGGCCTTACTACAGAAGCACAAGGTGGTATTCGGAGACCTTGCAACAGGTCGACCTCTAGATAGGGGATTTGAGCACATTATTGAGTTAGAGGAGGGGACCCAAGCAGTTATCACCACTCCTTATAGACATCCCAAGAGGTATAAAGATGAGATCGAGGATACAATCAAGGAACTACTCAAGCTGGGATACATCAAACCTAGTTCCAATCCCTTTGCATCTTCAGTAGTGCTAGTGAAGAAAAAGGATGGAACCTTACGCATGTGCATTGATTACAGGGCACTCAATAAGAAGACCATAAAGAACAGTTATCCCATCCCTAGGATTGATGAGTTAATGGATGAACTACAAGGGGCAAAGTACTTTTCCAAAATTGATCTCCGCTCAGGGTACCATCAGATTCGGGTCAGGGAACAGGATGTTCCAAAGACCGCTTTACGTTGCCACTACGGACATTATGAGTTTCTAGTGATGCCATTTGGGCTCACTAATGCACCAGCTACTTTCCAATCATGCATGAACCATATCTTCAGGACACGGTTATGTAAATATATTCTGGAATTCTTCGACGACATATTGATATACAGTCGGACTTGGGAAGAACATTTGAGACATCTTGATGAAGTACTTGGTATTCTACAGGAGCAGTCACTATATGCCAAAATGTCCAAGTGTGAGTTTGGCATGCAGGAAATGTTGTACTTAGAACATGTGATAGGGGCCAACGGGGTCCAGGTGCACTTAGAGAAGATTCGGGCAATTTTGGATTGGCCTACACCTAAAAATGTGACAAAACTGAGGGGCTTTTTGGGCCTTTGCACCTACTACAGGAGGTATGTCAGCGGATTCTCATAGATGACCGCACCCCTCACAGATCTTACCAACAAGGGAGCATTTAGTTGGTCGGAGGCAGCACAACAAACATTCGAGAAAATGAAGGAGGTAATGAGTTCATGCCCAGTATTAGCTTTACCAGACTTTTCTCAATCCTTTATGTTAGAATGTGATGCTTTAGGAGAGGGAATTGGGGCAGTTTTGATGCAGAACAACCACCCCATTGCATTTGAGAGCAGGAAGCTCAAAGACTATGAGCGCCACTATTCGATATATGACAAGGAGATGTTAGCTATCCTCCATGCGCTAACCAAGTTCAGGCAGTACTTAGTAAGTGCCAAGTTCAAGGTTAAGACAGATCACAACAGCCTGAAATACTTCCTAGAGCAGAAAGAGCTAAACGAGAGACAACAGAAATGGGTAAGTAAAATTCAGGCTTATGACTTCGAGATTGAGTACGTAAAGGGGAAGAGCAATGTAGTGGCCGATGCACTTTCTAGACGACCAGCTACTTTATCCCTTATGAGCATCTCATCAGATTGGAGGTCTCATCTTTTGGTTGAGTACTCCAAAGATAAGTTTGCTTGCGAGCTATTGAATGGACAGATTTAGGATGATAGGTACAGGGTCATTGATGATATCATATACTACAAAAACAGAATCTTCTTGGTTCCAGAGTCTCCCCTCAAGAAGAAAATCTTACAGGCATCACACGATTCACCATTAGCAGGGCATCAGGGGTTTCTCAAGACCTACAGACAGATTAGAGAAAGGTTCTCATGGAAGGGCCTCAAGAAAGATGTGATACAACATGTGAGGGAGTGTAGCTTGTGCCAACAAAACAAAATAGAGCACATCCACCCGGCGGGGTTACTACATCCCTTACCTATTCCCGAGCAGAAATGGGAGAGCATTTCTATGGAATTCATTATTGGGCTGCCCAAGGTCCAAGGCAGAGACTGCTTGTACGTAGTAGTGGACAGATTGACTAAGTTTTCTCACTTCTTTGCCATATCATTAGATTATTCAGCAGCACAGGTAGCAGAACTATTTTTCAGAGCGGTATTTAGACTCCATGGGTTACCCAAGACCATTGTCAGTGATAGGGATAGCAAATTCACAGGAGCCTTTTGGCAAGAGCTTTTCCGGTTAGTGTGGACCGAGCTAGCCATGAGCACAAGTTATCATCTACAGAAAGACGGGCAGACAGAGATTGTTAATAAATGGATTGAGGGATACTTGAGAAATTACGTATCAAGTCAACAGAGGACATGGATCAAATGGTTACACTTGGGTGAACATTGTTACAACACCACCTACCATATGATCATTAGGATGACCCCTTTCCGAGCCCTGTATGGGTATGATGCTTCCACTTTTGCAGACCAGATATTTGGCAATACCAAGGCCCCCAAGGCCAAGGAGTGGATTCAGGAGGGTCAAGATATCCTCAATATACTCAAGGAGAACATACAGGCTGCTCAGAATCAACAGAAGATATATGCAGACAGGCACAGAGTTGAGCGCAGTTTTGAGGTGGGAGACTTCGTTTATTTACGCCTCCAGCCTTACCGACAGTCATCTCTTAAAAAGAAAGGAGCAGAAAAACTCCAACCTCGTTTCTATGGTCCATACAAGATAATTCGGAAGGTCGGAGAGGTAGCATATGAGCTAGAACTACCCCCAGAGAGCAAGATTCACAACGTATTTCATGTCTCCAATCTCAAGAAAGTGGTTGGTCAACAGATTGTTACATCTTTTGAGCTGCCTCCCCTTGATGACGAGGGGCAATTGGTTCTGATTCCGGAGCGCATCCTAGAGGTGCGAGAGCGGAAACTGAGGAACAGAATCATCAAAGATTACCTGGTTCAGTGGAAATATCTGCCTATAGAGGAAGCTACTTGGGAGGCAAAACAGGTATTACAACACCCAGCTTTACGGTTGCTTGAGGACAAGCAAATTCGAGTAGGGAGGACCGTAATGTCCTCTTCTGCTTAGGCATTTGAGGACCCACCCGCTAACCTATGTGATTCCTATAGGTTCGAGCGGGTACTGACAGTCAAGGAATCAGCCAAAGATTGATGCCATATATAGAAGATCTAGGGCATCAATATTATATCACCATTGAGTCGAAGAGGGCCACTAGAGCCAAAGGCCACCTGCATCCATGACATCCGGGAATTATTTAATGATGCATGCACCCGATTAAGTCTCCATGTGCATGCATGCAAGTCAACTGCAAATTAGAATATAAAGTGACCTAATTAGGTCAAAAGTTAGGGTTTGCGCATGCATGCAAGTCAACTGCAAATTTGAAGATAAAGTGACCTAATTAGGTCAAAAGTTAGGGTTTTCGCAGTTGAAAGTTATAAAAGAAAGATAAAGTGAATGGAGAAGTCACTTATGTGACAATTGATTTGTGGAGTCGAATTGGAGAGCTCGGCGAGCTAAGTTGGGGTTGAGTGCATGCTCAGCTGACTGGTGTATTTCAACAGCGAAATCTATCTACCCTAGTTCATCATCAGGTTGGATCATCCAGGTTCAGCACTAGTTCATCATCAGGTTACATTCAGCAGTTATTCCGAGAGGTTGATTATTCATCCAGCCAGAGGGTTTCACCGTCACACCGTGTCACCGTGATCAGAGACAAAGCAATTCGTTTTCCTACCTACAGGGTTCAGAACTTCCGCATGCTGTTTCGATCATCATCAGAGGGGTATTATAACCCTAGTGCACATCATCCGGGCTTCCAGCAGCAGCTTATTTATTATTCTGGATCGTATACAGTTTGAGAGGAGGGCACATTCACCTGTGGAGGATGATTTGGTGTATCTCCTTATTCCTCCGGCAGAATCCTTGCATGCTGGGACCAGTCTCTTCACCATCAGCTGATCTATATACTGGTATGTACATGCATTGATTTCTCCTATTTTATAGCATCTCGGTATTTTTCTAGGGCACATATTTGCATGCATGCAAAGTTCGTGGTTTGCTTTCCTATTTGATTAAGGAGTAAGTCTATTAGCCATCTACAGTATACACATAAACAGGAAAATATCAGTTGGGGATATTACATAGACACGGTCATAGGTTATATGAGCAGATGCTTTGACTCAGATTGGTTGAGTTGTATGAGCAATTGGTTTGACCCAGGTGGACTAAGTTTGGTGTACAGACTCAGATGGACTGAGTCGGATGATGTGAGCAACAGATTGATTGTATAGGTTTATGAGCAATGTGGTTTAGTTGTGGTGCAGTGGACAGTGGTCAGTTGATGAGTAGTGATCAGATGACGATCAGTGGTTAGTAGTGGTAGTGGTTGTGTAATGTGGTACAGATTGTGCAATGTAGTACAGGTGTTGATTAGAAGGTTCGCAAGATCAGTGCGGTCGTGGTTCAGCAGTTTCTATCTTCATATCAGGGTGGCAGGACAAGGCAAGGAAAGGGGGTTGTAGTCTCCCATCAGTTGTAGTCGAAGAATTAGGGAGTTGGAGCTTCCTTCAGGTTGTAGCCTGTAAACCAGGGGGTCGTAGCCTCCTTCCAGTTGTAGTTGGAGAATTGAAGTCATTGTAATAAGGGGGTTGTTGCTGGAAAACTATTATTATAGGCATTTTTGTTTTTTTCCCCAAGACTTGGGTATCCACGTAAAAATCTTGTGTACCGTGTTTTGCTATGCTTCTTATGTGATGATGATATGATGATATGTGATGATGAGGTATAATTGTTGATATAATGATAATAACGTACTCTGCATAATATTGAATAAGCTATTGATGATTGTTAACGTTGAAAAAGTAACAAAATCTATACACGTTGTTCGCCCCCCTTCTCATTGTGCTCGGTGTGTCCAACGCTTGTTTAATCTCTTGGAAAATCAATTTAGAAATGTCAGCATTTTAGATTCGTTAAAATGATGGATTAGATCCTTGAAGTGAATCTTCTTTTTCCTTACTCATGGGATATGGCTTTAGATTTGGCCTCTTAAAGAGGCTCGTATGGAAGCTCATTGGTATTTGGCCTTTGCCTTAATCAATTGAGAGATTTAAATGTAGAAAATTTGGATAGCAATTGTTAAAGGAAACTGGACCTATTATGGGCTTTAGTTTTTTTGGTATAAGGGCAATGTACCCTTTCTAGGCCCTTGATATACCTTTGATTTACCCTTGATCTACAAGCCCTTGATGCACCCTTGATGTACCTGATCTAAGTTTGTTTGTCTCATTTTCCTATTCATTGTTGGGATGAAGACTCTTTATGGAGTATATGAAAGAAGGAATGTTTACTTGTACAAGGATTTATGTAGAAGTAGCTCTGGAAAAAGGTTTGCCAGAAGCCATCATTCCCACAAAGATAATTGGAAGCATGTGCAAAAATTAAAAAAGTCATAACCAAAAGAAGGGAAGTTTATTTGTACAAGGAATTATGTTGAAGTAACTCTGGAGAAAGGTTTGCCAAAAGCCATCCTTCTCACCTTGGATAATTGGAAGCATGCACAAAAAGTAAGCTACAAACAATTTTCATTCAAGTGCAAATACCTATCATGAATATGAGGAACAACGGAAAATGGCTTCAAGCTCAATTAGTAATGGACAAGGAGGAACAGCAGAAAATGGAGGAAAAAACTTGTTTCAAATCCCTTTGGAGCAAGTCAACAAGCCCTAACAATGCCCTAAAAATGACCATTGCGCTATTTTCATGTAGTTTCGTCTATACAATAGGTAGCTCAAACAACTCTTAATGTGTGGCCTCATCTAGCCTCATTACCCATCCCTGCAAGTCTATCCTTGCAACAATTCTGTTTGAAGTATTATCCTAGCCCGAAGCAAGGACAATGGTGGAAGATTTGATCAAGAGAGCAACTGTTTTCAATACCTAGTGACTACCCCTCAGTCTTTTTGGATTTCAACATTCTCAAAATCTCAAGTGGATACCCTCTTATTCCTAAAGAATTTTTTGTGTCTAATGAGCAAGTGGATACACCATAGAAAATCCACATGCAACCCAATGGGTGGTAACTCCTGATGCGTGGCCTTGTCTAGACTCATTACCCAATCCTCTAAGTCAATCCTTTCAACATATTGGTTTGAAGTATTATTTTAGCTTGAAGCAATGACAATGTTGGAAGTTTGACCAAGAAAGCAATTGTTTTCAATACCAAACAACTACCCCCCATTCTTTCTAGCAATTGATATTGTCGAAATCTCAAATGGATACCCTCCTCATGGTAAATAACTTTTTTGACTCCTATAGGCAAGTGGATGCACCATAGAAAATCCACATGCAACTTAATAGATTTGTACCAAGTATATGGCCTATCTTTTCTTGATTATGAAATTACTTAATATGGTCTATTTTTTGCGAATTTCTTCTCAAGATCTTTTAGAAAAAACACAATTGAATATATTAGTTTACTTAATAGAGTTGTACCAAGTATATGGCCTATCTTTTCTTGATTATGAAATTACTTAATATGGTCTATTTTTTGTGAATTGCTTCTCAAGATCTCTTAGAAAAGACACAATTGAATATATTAGTTTACAAGTAGAGACATACTCCAAAGTACTAATTTCTTGATTAAACTGAAAATCATGTGTAATGTCCTCTTCCGATTAGGCCTTGAGGCCCAAAACCGCTAACCTATGTGATTCCTGTGGGTTCGAGCGGTTACTGACAGCTAAGGAATCAGCTGAGGACTGATGCCATCCATAGAAGATCTAAGGCATCATCATTGGTCAAGAAGGGCCACCGGGGCCAAAGGCCACCTCCGTGCATGCCATCCAAGCATTATATAATGATGCATGCACTCTTTAAGTCTCCATCCGCATGCATGCAAGTCAACTGCAAATTAGAAGATAAAGTGACCTAATTAGGTCAAAGATTAGGGTTTTCGCAATTGAAAGTTATAAAAGAGGGATAAAGCGAAAGGAGACTTCACTTTTGATTATTATTATTTTGGGAGCTCTTGGATAGCAGCACAGCGTGTCGCACAACAGTTGGGGTTGGAGACGGAGTCTTTAGCTAACGGGATTTCGGCAATGAAACATCTGTCCTAGTCTCATTCTGGGTAAGCCATACAAGTTCACCATTTGTTCTTACGTTCATTCATAAGTTATCCAGTATATGGTATAGATCGTTGCAGGGACACGTGTGTAGCCGTAAGGGGGGGTTTTCAGCCAGAAATCCCTAATCAGTTGCAGGGCCTTCAGGTCTCAGCTTTACTCCGAAACTCAGGCACCATTCTCATCATCAGCATCATACTCCGGTACTCGGTGATTATCAGATCCGTCCGTGCTCATCCGGAGCAGTTATCAACAATTTCGGGATCCAAGGGGCGTGAGCAGCTGTCTCTCTGGAGCAAGTCGCTATCCTGCCTAGAGATCTCAGAAATCCTGCATGTACTAGGCATTCTCTCCGGCACGGGAAGGCTATCAGTCCTGCAAATCGGCAGCATCATCGGACACCTCCTTCACTAAAAGCATCACCCTTTTCTGACTAAGGTTCTTGCTGCTGGGGGTTCACCGGAAGCAGAAGAGATCTGCCCATCTCCGATCTAGTTCTCGGTGCTTGCATACTATCTCAGGAGCAGTCTAGCCGGCTTATCAGTGGTAAGTGTTCATTCTGTCCCACAAACCCTAACCCTAATTTTTGCATGGCAGTTTGCATGCCCAATTGTATCGGCATATTTGCTTAGAAATAGAAAATATCGGGATTTGGGATATTTTATCATGTTTAGTGCAAGGATAAATTTATTTACATGGTGTAATATGTATCTGCATTGTTTACACATACAACCTAATGGAGTGGGAAAGATGAAAAAAATTACATGATGTAATATGTATATGAATTGTTTTCACATGCAACCCAATGGAGTGGAAAAATTGAAAAAATCCTAGAAACAGGGGAAGAGGCAACTGAAGAGCATGTCCCTAAGAAAGTAGTAAGAAAGCCATCAAATTAAAAGAAAAGAGGGAAGAAACAACAAATAAAGGAAAAAGTAGAGGAGGGGTCTTTTTTCAATACAAAGGCTAAGATGGTGCTTGTTTTATGTAAAAGTGTCGGTCTAGTGGGGCTCAACACCTGTGGTTTGGCCATGGTAGGTCCTCTTGGTTTTCATTTTAAGGAGTATTGGCCTAGTGGCTCTACTAACTGCCCCTTGATGTGGTGGAAGTCCCCCATCATGTTGGTCATTTATGCCCTGTGTTGGTGTCCATTTTTTCTTGGGATGAGTCCATTCAAGACACATGGCTTAGGGGTTTGTTATCACACGGATTGTATTTGTCAACTAAAGGTGTCTTATCTAGGGTGGTAGAGGGTAGGGAAACTAAACTGCTAAAACTTTGAGGATGCCAATCCCTAACTAGGTAAGAAGGTTGTCACATAGAAAGGGATTCTCATCACTTTAGGCCAAGCTAAAGGCAATACCAAGGGGGGAACCCTAATGAGGTAGCCAAAACAAGACAACCAAAATAAATGCAATTTTAAACAGTGAGGCCTTGAATTGAAACCCTAGATCTATTGAATAATTGTTGAAGTAAAGTTTGCGAGACTTAATGAAATGGGAAATCATCAACTTAAATGATTTCACTTCAACAATGAAGATTAGCTAGATCTAGGAAAATGAAAGTGCTAGTTAAAATGCCGAATTTGTTCCAAAGCTAGGGTTTAAGCAATTAAATGGAATGGGGTCACAAAATAGGGTTTGAGTGAAGCATGGACACTTGATGTGAGATATGTCAATTTAAGTTGATTCAAGCATCACCTAGATCACCCGACCAATCAAATGATCAAATACCCAAGGAGGTTGAATTGCCCTAAAGAGACCTAGTGCCTTAAAAAGGGTGAATGGAGTGGGATTCAAATAAAATTTGGTCCCTAAGGGTTTTAAAGGATTTCCAACTTGGGTTTTCAATCACTAAGCCAATAGGTGACCGAAAATACCGCGATTAAGAAACCAGGATTTTAAATGAGGTTTGAGTTTTATTATTATGCCTGGGATGGATTAAATCGAAAAGACAAGAGAAAGATTTATGAACTCACCTGTATCATAGGAGATGCCAAGAATGTGATGATTGTCCCTAACGCTTCACAATTGAAAGAGATCTTGATGCATAGCTTTGCCCATCGAATGCTCAAGTGTGCCCTCCTCCTGTAAGACAAATAGCCGAAATTAATTGAATCACAAAAAGAGATAAATTGTGAGCAAAGATCCAGAGAGAGAAAATGAATAGAGTAACACAATGTACATATCAAAGAGCACTCCCTGTTTTTCAAATGATTTGGATGAGGGGAAAGAGGTTACCTAGCTATTGCACCCTCCTCCAAGATGTCCCCCCTCCCACAAGTTAGAATTATTAGAGTTTCTTATAAATTATAGCAGTATATCTTAATTGCATTTATCAATAGGATCACTAGAAGATAGACAAAGCACAGAACAATAACACAAGTATTTTTCACTTGAGAAACCCAATTGGGAAAAACCCAGCAACCTTCGTCTAGAGAGGATAATTCTGAGATCGGAGTACAATGAACAAAGAAAAGAAAAATAAGGAAATGTCTTTCAAATATGAAACCCTAAAAACCAATCTTCTTCTGAGCTGCTGTGTAGCTGCACCTCTGCCATAAACTGTGCACCTCTCTTGTGCTGCTGTGTTGCTTTGTGTGTAATAATGAGGAGGGGCGCCTCCTATTTATACTATTTTCCCACCCATAAATTAACTGGGCCGACTTCACATTGGGGTGCAATAATAATTTTATATTTTATTATTTTTATTTATTCTTTTATTGCTGGCTTTTCACCCCAAGGAATATATTGTTCTTTCTAGGGTTTAGACGAATGATTACAACAAATTCAACTCTCGAAGGAGGACAATTAGAATAGCTTTTGAAGTTGCACAAACTCCAACACTCTCTCTCAACAAGGAAGGTATTCTTCGGTCTTCATCAACATCATCATCATCTGGGTTTCATCTATAAATCTATATTGTCTCCATCATCTCTAAACATACTGAAGGTTGCCTTTATAAACTTGTTCTATCCGGATGTTTGAGAGAGAATCTTCTGCTACCTATCTATCTCTATTACCGATGGAATACTTCCATACCTGGCTAGAGATCCAGGATGAGCACACGTGCATGACCGTCTACTACATGTTCATCTCATATGTCGATGGGGTACTCCCATACTTGGTTGAGAACCTGAATGAGTAGAGGTACCTATGCAATCACACGACCATCTATTACCTGTCCGACTCATCTGACGATGGGATTTCTCCCATGCCTGGCTGAGCACTTGGACGAGCAGAGGCACCTGTGTGAACCCGACCATCTTTTACCTGTCCATCTCATCAGCCGATGGGATTTCTCCCATACCTGGCTAAGAACTTGGACAAGCAGAGGTACCTGGGTGAACTCGACCATCTACTACCTGTCTGTCTCATCTGCCAATGGGATTTCTCCCATACCTGGCTGAGAACCTAGATGAGTAGAGGTACCTGAGTGAAAGTATGGTAAATGTCTCTCAGTCATCTCTCCTTCTCAAGGAGGGATACGTTCTCTTCTACTCCAAGTCTTCCGCGGAAGTATTCAAATTTCACCCTGGGAAGAGGCTTGGTGAGAACATCTGCAGTCTGGTCATTGGTCGGAATATACTGTAGCTCGACTACACCTTTCTACACCATATCGCGTATGAAGTAATACCGAATCTCTATGTGCTTCAACTTGTCATGAAATACAGGATTCACTGACATCTGCACACAACTCTAGTTATCACAGTGAATCATGATTGGCTCTAGAATCTGGCCAAACAAACCTGCAGGGGGTTTATGAAGCCAAACTGCTTCTCGGGCTGCTGAACTAGCAGCCATATACTCAGCCTTTGCAGTACTAAGAGCCACTGAGTTCTGCTTCCTACTGTACAAGGAAATAATTGCAGAACCCAGACTGAAACAACATCTTGAAGTGCTCTTCTTATCTGCAGTGCATCCATCCCAATCTAAGTCTGTAAACCCTTGCAATTTCAAGTCAGATTCTGAATCATATCGTAGACCATATCCCACAGTGCCACGTAAGTATCTAAGTACATGTTTTGCAGCAATCCAGTGAATCTGCCTCGGTTCGCACATGAACTGACTAAGAGCATTCACAGCAAAACAAATGTCTTGTCTGGTGTTTGTCAAATACATCAAGGGCCCAATCAACTAGCGATACATGGTGGGATCAATCAAATTTGAATTTGAAGCAGAATCCCTCAGCTTCTTCAAAGTTGCATCCATCAAAGTAGCTATGGACTTGTAGTCCAACATTCCAAATCTTTTCAGTATATCTATGGTGTATTTTCCTTATCCTAGGAAAATCTCTTTATGCCTCTGCCATACTTCTAATCCCAAGAAGTAGTGCATCAATCCAAGATCCTTCATTTTGAACTCAAAGGCGAGTTTCTTCTTACACCATAAGATAAGTTTCTCATTTCTGGTAAGAAACAAGTCATCAACATATAGTACGAAAATCAGTGACTCATTATTCACAACCTTGTAGTAAAGGTTGGGGTCTACATCACTCTTGGTGAATCGCAGACTCACCAGGAATCTGTCTATGCGTCCATACCAAGCACGAGGTGCTTGCTTAAGTCCATATAATGCATTTTTCTGCTTGCATGCGTGAGAGTCCTTTCCATGGATAACAAACCATTTTAGTTGTTCAATGTATACCTCTTCCTCAATAATACCATTGAGAAAGGCAGTCTTGACATCCATCTGATGCAACTTCCATCCCATAGTTGAAGCAATAGCAATGATCGATCGGATGGAAGTGTATCGAGACACATGAGCAAATGTCTCATCATATCGACTCCCTCTTTCTGAGAGAACCCTCTGGCTACAAACCTAGTCTTGTATTTTTTTCAATGCTCCCATCTGCTCCATGCAGAGCTTCATGCTCCTTTGCATTCTGCAAAATCTGTTGTGCCCATCTGGGTCTTTTCCAGCTTACTGTCATATTTTGTGGGAGCATCATCTGGCTCAACTTGATCAATGGAACTGATCAGTTTATTCATTTATTCAGACTCCTTAATGTTTGGAAGGGGAGATGATCTCATTTCTTCATTGTCATCAATCTCCATATCTGATCCTCTTCCTTTTCGGATAGCCATTTCTTCTTCAAAGGTTGCATCCTGCCTGACCTTGGATGTAAATTCTGTAATCCTTTGAAGACTTGTGATATCCCACGAATATTTCTTTCTTGGTTGAAGTTTTAACTTGGGCACATGAATGTAGACTAGAAAGTAATTATCCATCCTGGTGACGACCAGGTTCATCAAGGATCCTTCAATTGTCTTGTTCGAGTCGCAACATCAATGTCGTCAGGTTTCTATCATATGCGATAGACTAGGATCCTTGTCTTTGAGGGATAACTCCCTCTGTCTCTCAAAAGTCGGTTGAGTAAATCTTGTTCAAGTAGCATATAGACCAACATTCGTAGAAGCTTACTGCTTCTGATCACCAATTCTCTGCATGAGATTATTCTGGGTCCGAGAGTCATAATACATGCTTCTTAGAGGCTTTCTACTTCCATTCCATCCGTATATCAATGGGATCACTTGTCCTTGTAGATCATCGCATTCCCTACAAGTCAAATCCCATCAGATGGTTAGCAATATTTCATAATCAATGTATTAACAAAATAATGGAGGCAACCTTTTAGTCAATGCTTCGACAAAACACACGTAAGGCCATTATCTGGATGCTTATTGTCTCCATTATAGCATACTATCAAGAGTGGGTACTACTCCAGTATGTTTTAAAGGAGTCCTCATCCTAGATGGGTTGTGCAGCATGACAGGCTATTTAACTACCTGAATTTTAGGAATGTAGATCTGTGTAACATATATTCAAAAACAACTAGATCTAATCTACTAGGGTATGTAAAATAAAATACTTATCTTTTGTATTTTTGTGGGTGGGCTCCCATTGTCAGGGTCCACTGGTCTTCATATGCTTGCTTGACAATCATCTCAATCTGGATCTTCATACATATCATTTCTTAGAAGAACTTCGAACGATCATCCTTTCTTGGCTCCTTGTGAGGAGGGTCTTCTTCTACATCAGCAGTTGAAGCTCCATGCTTCCTTTTGATTGAACTTCGACAGCTACTGGCATAATGACCATATTTCTTGCACCTGTAGCACTATATCTGAGATAAGTCCTTCTCTTGTTGCTTCTGATCTAGGGGAGGATTTGATCTCATATCTTGGTGCTTGTGATTGAATGACTTCCTTCCTCTTCCCTTGCCTTTCATGACATGAGATGCGAACGCTTGATTTTCCCCAGGTTGAGTGCCATGAAGTCTTTGGTGTTGATGTATTTGTAACTTTGGAATGTATTCACTTGTATATTTCTTATTGTATTTCATTTTACCTCGACGGAGAGGTTTGTTCCTCCGATCGGGAGAGTCATTAATTTAATAAAGCCATGTAAAGTCATTGAGGTTAACCCTTCGTTGTAAGTTGAGGCAATAGACCCCATAGTTAAGTTGTTTAGGGTTAGTAGACTCTCCTAGAGGAGTCGTCCCTGTAGAGTAATTGTCAAGTGGAAATTAAGTATAAATAGAGAGAGAGACTCTCTATTTGAAACACACACTCACTCAACAGTAGCACATGAGTGAGAGAGGAGTAGTTCGCACAAGTGGGAGAGAAAACAATTGTCGGAGATCATCTTTGTATCTTTGGGTTTTACTTTTGCTATTGGTGCTCATTCTATCTCTAAGGAAGTTGCAGGGTTTTCTCCTTTATGGTTTCCTCGAGGAAAAATATTTGTCTCTTGTGATTATTGTTGTGCATGTTATTCTCTCAGATAAGATCCTAGATCATATTGATTAAATGATAAAAATCTAACATGGTATCAGAGCTAACCTGAGAAGAAGACATTGTGCAGTTGCAGAAGCCAAGGCTTCTTACTTTTTGGGTCTCCCTCCACAGATCATCAGCAAAAGGAGGCTAGGCTAACTCTCCATTGAAGGGCACATCTTTTTGTCGAAGCAAAATCTGATTTCGAGCATTTTCAGTTTTTGACTTGTCACTACTGCGGGAAATTAGTGCTTTTCACAGAAGTGGAATTTTTTAGTGATCCCAACATAGGATTGCTCTCCTCCTCAAAATTGAAATTTAGAGACCAAGATCAAAGTTTTTGGTTGGATAGAACTCCAGGAAAGTAGAACCCTAATTTGACCCTAAACCAGAAAATCAGCACTGCTAAAGATCAGCTCCAAATTCAGTTCAGGCATCTCGAATTGGTAAGATCTAAATCTTTTGTATTTCCATTTGAGGGTCTCATTAAATACATCTCATCACACCAAGCTTGATGAAAAGCTTGAAGGAGATGATAACTTTCGAGAATGGAAATATAGGATTTCACTTCTTCTTGAAGAAATTGAATTGGACACCTACATAAGTAGAAAGGTTCCAGTTCCAGAGGGAGATGAGGCTAAAGCCTTACATATGTACTTGGTCAAGGCCAAGAGGATTATTGTTAATTCTATCAAGGATCACCTTATACCACATGTGTATTCCCTAAAGACACCTAGAGAGATGTTGATTCCTTAACCAAGCTATTTGAAGGGAAAAATATAAATCGGAAGATGACTTTGCGAAATCAGTTGAAGAATGTAAAGATCCAGAATGCAGAGACCATACAGTCATACTTTACAAGCATCTCTCAAATCAAAGAACAACTTGAAGCTGTGGAAGAAGAAGTAGAGAATGGAGAATTGTGATGACCACCTTGAATGGCCTCCCTAGGTCATGGGATTCCTTTATTCAATGGATTTGTGCTAGAAGAAAGTTAATCACTTTTAGTAGGATGTGGGAGGAATGCTCACAAGAAGAAGCTCGAATAGTAGCTCGAGAAGAAAAGATGGGAAATGGATCAAGCTCTCACAGCACACACCAAGAAAATCAAATGGCACCACCATGATCTCAAAGGTAAGCATTCTCAACAGAATCAGAAAGATAACCCTAGAAGATCTAGCAAAGATCTATCTAAATTCAGATGCTATACATGTGATGAAAAAGGACACTTCGCCAGAGATTGTCCTAGAAATAAAGATGGCTCTCACAAGAAGAAGGACAACAAAAGAAGACATCATGCTCACACTGCAGAGGATGATGAATCTCACATCAAGAGAGTCAAAGAAGAAAGTGAAGATTCTTCAAGCGATGAAGAGTATGTTTTGATTTCTGCCCTCACGGGAACTGTTACACATGGAAGCAATGATTGGCTCATAGATAGTGGGGATTCCAAGCTTCAAAGAATCCTTTGTGAAACTATCCGAACATGAGTCACCCCACAAAGTGAAACTTGGGATGACTACCAATATCCCATAAAAGGTAGTGGTGAAGCCTACTATAAGCTAGACTCTGGAAAATCTATGAAGATGAAGGATGTCTTATTTGTGCTAGGACTAAAGAAGAATCTTCTCTCCATATCCGCATTGGATGCAAAAGGTATGAGGGTTGCATTTGTAGATGGCCAAGTCCTTATGTGGCCAAAGGGAAAGACTATAAATGATGCAGTAGTAATTGAAGAGCAAGAGGGAGGCTTATAGAAATTAAAGGGCCAACGAAAACAACCTTTGGTCCATGACTCAGTAGAGCCAAGTGAACTTTGGCACAGAAGGCTTGCACATGTGCACTATAGGGCACTACCACTTACAAGCAAAGTTATTGAAGGTCTTCAAGAAATCCAAGCAAAGCATGAAGGCATTTGCAAAGGATGTGCGAAGGGAAAGAACACAAAGAAGACATTTCCAAGTAGCAAGAGCAAGGTGTTGGGGCCTGGAACTTCGCAGGCGACAACAGTAAAGGATTCTCTCCAATCAACGTTCCCAACTAGCCCGTTGACTGTTTGGTATAGGGAATCCATCCGGTTTTACGGTCCGGTTACCGTAGGTCAAAGTAACAACAAGGGTTTACCGGTTGCGGCTCGGCCCATCGGAATTTGTATTTTTGACTTAAATATGAAATGCAAGTATCTAACTAATTATGCAGGATGGTGAAGGATGCAAAAAGCATTCACAATGTGATGCGCAGGTTCTTACCTCTCGTCTTAGGCTCGTCATGCACCTTAATCACACATGCAGGAATGAGATGAACAAACTACTTATCTATATGCCTTCCTACCTATCTATCTATCCTATCCCCGGGAAGCCAATTTGTAATCAATATGTATGAGTAATGTGGATGTGCACACATAATTAAAAGCAATTACAGATAGCTGACATTAACTTTTACACACATGAACAATGAAAGATATTTCACAACCAGATAGCTAATTGTTTATGACAAGCATACATTACTCATGGTGGTTATTTCATGAAATAAATCGGAAATCATTAAACAAAGACATAGGTTGTAAAGTTAGAACGATCTCACGATTCATGGATACAATGCTGAAAAACAAAGTAGTTTATCTTTCAACTCTCCATGGCAAAACATTTGAAATCCCACCGATCTTCTTTCAACAGGCAAACTGTAATTTTTATTGCAAAAGGAAATAGTTCTTCTTACAACAACCTTCCAGTCTTACTGGGGAAAAAAGCCCCCTTTGCTTCTATGCTTCCTACTTTTATACAAAAGGTCAAAATGGTTGGGTTGCCCAAAGTGACCTTTGGGCTTCCCAACCTTTTGCTTTCCCAACGATTCATTTCTCAAAACTTTTACAAAAAATATTACATTAATAAAAAGTTGACCGGTCCTCTATGAGGAGGATCCTGCTTGGTTTTCAAAGAATTTTTTCCACGCTGCTGCTTCAGCAGCGAGGCCTTCAAAAGCGCACGGCTCTAGGAACTAGATGTTAATTTCAAACTTGTCAACTTGGTTCCTGATGGCCTCGATCCTTGCTGGGCTCAACCGAAGTTGGTCTTCTAGAATCTGTATACTAACGACTGCGTGGCCCACCTCGTTTTTCAGTACTATGGCATCAATGGATTGAATCTGCTGCGTCCTGGCCTCTGCATCTTGATGCCTTTTCTGCAATATGTCCACCAAGGTCTCATGATCCGGGAACTCTTCAAACCTAAGCTCAGCCTCTGTCTGGCAGCGGTTGTATGCATTAAGGAACCTTTTAAAATATTCTGAGCATGCTACCTGTGTCCTTCGGACAGCCTTCTTAAAGTCTTCAGCAGTGCTGATGGCAAACTCTACTAGGCTGTGATCTTTCCTGAGGGTTTGATGATCTTTGGCTGGTAGCTCTCCTGGAATCTCGGCATCATCTTCTGGTCTTGCCATTCTGGCGTTCAAGACCTCAAGAACATCTTGGGACCTGTCTACGAAATAGGAGGAAGTTTCTATGATCTCCTCTAACCTACTGTCCATCTGAAGAACTTTGCATCTTTCTTCTTCCAGAGCAGTCTGCAGATCGACTTGCTGTTCCTTTGCTGTCTCCAGTTCCGCAGTCAGAGAAGCCAGTTGTTCTTTCAGTTCTTGGGTGTATGCAGTATTGGACT
>LPNX011131448.1:100189-115350 GCA_001517045.1 Pseudotsuga menziesii | reverse complement strand
TCAATCATCACCTTCTTTATGTTATCAGCGGAGGCATCAATTAGTGCAGCCCCGGCTCTTATCGTGAGCATAGGATCTTTGTCTGTCCCTAGCATGACTGTTGTATCTGTGACCATCTTCCCTGATAGATCTTTTGCCTCCACCTTCTTTTCCGTCCTCCTCATTATTCTTTTAGTGGTCCTGTCATAGTATACAGTACTGAAATCAGGGACTTCTTCCCCTTTCTTCTGGACGAAAGGCACTATTTGGAGCATAGGGGTTACAGGAGTGCTAGCAGTAGGTACTTGAAGGATTTGCACCTCAGGGTTTTCCTCTTCCTGACTCTGCCCTGTTGGTGTTTCAGAGGCTGACTGTTGTGTTAACTTTATCTTTTCAGCCTCCTGCCCTTGGAGCTCTTCATTTAGTTTTCTCTGTGCTTCTTCGGCAGCTTGCTTAGCTGCCTCTTTTGTTTCTCTGGCTGCTTCTTTTGCTAGTTCAGCTGCTTCCTGGGCAGCTTTCCTTTTCTCTTCTTCTCCCTTCTACAACCACTCTGCAGCCTCATTTTCCAGCCTTTGAGCTTTCTCCCTTATCCTTTTGGCTCCTTATTCAGCTCTGGCTTGTTCAACTTTGGCTTGCTCTCCCCCTTTTCCACCTTTGGTGGGGTTCTTTGGTTTGAATCTTCTGCTGAGAGCCTTCATGTTTGGGGCATTCCTGAAGACGGATTCTTCCTTATCATAATGATGGGTATATTCAAAGAACACTTTATGCTTCTTGCAGTGCTCAGCCACTTTACCATGAGTGTCATTGCACCGGAAAGGCATCTCCCCAAAGTGGAACTTCCCTAGTTCCTCTATGAATTCAGCAGCTTGTTTCACATTGGCGACTCTGTAGCTACCTAACTTGAAAGGTAAAGGGGGATATACAGCCTTCTTATGCTGGAACAGGAAATGACCAACTCTGTCAATGAACACTTGTCTGACCGCCTCTTTATGGATTATATAATCCGTTGCATACTTTGGCAGCAAATAAGGTGTCTTCGAGCCTCCTTACATTCTAAGATACATACCATTGTCGGTCAAGAAATAATCTCCATACTCCTCTATTACCTGCATAGCATCTTCCGACATGCAGTCACATTCCTTCCGGAAGATAAGCGTATATAGTGGCATAATGAAATGCTCACATACTTCTCTGTAATAACTGTGGTACTGATGAGCCCACAATGGTTTGTAAGCTGCATATACAGGCATTCTCTCCCTGTCCCAGGCACACTTGAGGCCGGGGAAAGGCTAGTTACATAGTATGCAGTCTATCAAAATTGAACTCATAGAGAATTCAGATTTCTTACGGGCTTCTCCTCCTCCCAAGGCTGTAGCTACGCAAGAAGAGAGACTGCTTGATACGAGGCTGGCCCAGTTGAAGATTGTTCCTTGGGTCGCCACATGGAACATAATGGGGACCCATTCAAATTTGAAGAGTCTGCCAGTGGCTCTACCAAAGATCCTATTTAGCATCAGAGCTACAAATCTGTAAGGAGCTCTTAAGCTCGCTGTATCATAATCCTTGGTTGCTCTGTGTCGATAGAGCTTTCCTGGCAAGAGCATTCTCTTCAGGGTTTCCACTAAGTCCATCCTGAGGTTATCCAACCAATCGTTTGACAGGAAGATTTGAGGCTCTGGCAGGTGGTAAGCCAGCACCACATATCCTGGGCTAAATGCAGCATAGCCCTGACCTTCGACATTTCCTATAAGCATTGTGTTGTTGTTTGTGTGGGGCAGAATCCATCTCATTACATCAGAGCATGGGAACAGCTCTAGTCTGGTAGCCACCTTCATGATGGCGGATTTCTCTATGTTGGCATAAATGGGCTCCTCTTCGAGACCCATGTCTGGGACTTCCCTGCGGGAAATCAATCTGTATATCTCATCCCATTTATACTCAGGCTCAACACCCGAGACACATTGGGTGTCCTCATATATATATTCAGTCTTTGTTTCTGTTTCTGGTGCTGGTACTTCTTCCACCGCTGGGGCCTTCTTCTTTTGTCTTTTGGACATTGTAAGTTCCTCCTGCCATGTATAACATTGTGACATTAAGCAATTCGAATTGCAGACGTTATGCAACAGTTTATTCCTTCTCAAGTGTATCATGATAGTAACCAGTCAATGGAATTAAGACATAAGCCCTTTGGGTTGGATAATCAAACTAGTACGCAATACTGTGCCATGTGCTATTATCCTATGTCTAGTATGATGATAATCTGTGCAACAAATGCATGCATTGCACAGCTCTATAATGCCTTGAGACTAGGGTGCAATATTTCATGACTTGATTTATGTGAAGCTTACACAGTTCTGAACAATCTACCACTGTTGCATAATATCAAGCTTATCAACTATGCTTGAGACAGCATTAAATCTACGCTATTATGTGACATGCCATTTTCCCAAGATAGCAATACATTAAATCAAAATATGCATATCATATGCAGAGTGCCATTTAAAGTCAAAGCAGGCATAGAAACCAATGCATGTACGCACAATCCAACAATGCCCTAACTATTTAAAAAAAACTAAACCCTGCGCAATACAGTGAGCAATCATCTCGCAGTGCCGTTTCTCCTATTAAAATGACTCGCAATGCAAATGTATGGATCTTAAAAGCAAAGGGCAAATTTATCTTTCCCAAAATCAAACATTTCGACGACACGGCTTTATCAAGGATAAAAGCGGCAATAGCCTATGCGGCTCGCGGAAAGATAGTTACATCGATGCGGCTAGATACTGCGGGCATCAATAACAAATTTTGTGCACACGGCGCTCTCACCAGAGCCACTATCCACGACATCCTCAAATTGCAAACACTTTAGCGACACAGTCCTCATAAACACCTAGGGTTTCAGACAGCCGAGATTGACGAACTGTGCGGGACGGTGCGGGTGAAAAGTCGGGGTTCGAAACCAGGTAAACGGGAAAAACGCCATTCGACCGCAAGAAAACCACCGCAAAACCTCTCTGGGCTTCATCATCGTAAGGAAAACCAGATGCAGGCGGCATAACGTCTACCTGCACCTTGCCTTCATCCACTGCGCGAGGCGAAATAATACAGCCAGGGTCAAAAGATAATACGCAGGCTTTTTTTAAAAAGAAAACGCCCCTCCTAGCCTCAAATAGTTAACCGAACCGGAAAAATCTCAATATGCGGGCGCAAAACACAAGAAAAATGACTATGGCACCTAGCCGCGGGGAAAACTTCGTATGCAAGCAGAACAGGAAATGTGTACACAACCCTAGTAATACCCCCAACCGCAGCGAACATCACCCAATCAAAACCTTGAATAGCACTAGGTAGGGCGATAACGAGCCTACCTGGCAGTGCCGCGCAGCTGATGAGGCGAGGACGGTTGAGCTTCCAACTGACACCTGGACGCAAGCACCAGCACGATAGTCCATGGAGTTCGAGGGATCGACCACGCGGAGAGGACAACGACAGCTCAAGCCAAAATAAAATAATACCATATTCCAAATCATCCCTCGTATATATAAAAGAGTGGCACGTGCGAGAGCTGTAAATCGGCCGCGAAACCAAATTTGAGTCGGGCGGCTAGAACCCCAGACCTTCCGCAACGGCGGACAGTCCCCAGCACCAACTCACCCGCAACGGCTAATAGAACGCGTGAATCAACAATGATCGGGCGTCGGTGAGGACCGAGATCGGAGACAGACAACTTGGATTCCTCCGCAACGGCGGGCGTTCATAAATTGAACTTCATCCGCAACGGCGGACAGCACGAAACAAACAGGCTCCGATACGCAGTCGGAAGACAACTCAAAGCGCAGATCGGAGGGTAAGATAAAGTCAAAGCCCAACATGATCCGCAACGGCGGACGCCCGGAGTGAAGATTTTTCCGCGACGTCGGACGAGGGAGAACTCAACCCTTCCGATGAAGAATCAAAAACCACCCGAAACGGTGGAGAATCCAATAACTTAACTCCCGATTCAAAAGGTTTTGAAAGACATGCAAAAACAACGATGAGCTCGATTAAGGATGGGATTCTTTCAAGCATTAAAGAAGAAAAAACAGATCGATTGACAGCAATCCAAAGAGCTGGAAAACGTTCCAAAATCCATAGACCAAAAGTCATCAGACTGAAACCAGGAAGAAAACCAACTTATTCAAAGTAAAGGAGGGTCCAAAAAATTTTAGAATTTTGGGAAAATGTTGCAGCTGCAACACAAGGCAAAAGGAATATTAGAAATTATTCACTCCGATGTATGTGGTCTGATGTCATCCAGTTCATTAAGTAGGTGTGTATATTATGTTTCTTTCATTGATGATTTTTCTAGGAAGACATGGATACATTTCTTGAAAAGCAAGGATGAAGTATTCAGTTAGTTCGAGGAATTCAAATTCTTGATCGAGAACCTCACAGAGAAGAAAATCAAGACCTTTCGATCAGACAATGGCAGAGAATTCACATCAGATGAATTCAAGGAATTATGCAGAGAGTCAGGGATTAAGAGGGAGTTGACCACTCCATATAATCCACAACAGAATGGGGTTGCAGAAAGGAAGAATAGAATGATTATGGAAGCAACAAGGGCAATGCTTCATGATGAATATCTTCCTATGCATCTATAGGCAGATGCTGCTAAGACAGTTGTGTATGTACAGAATCGCACTCCACATAGAGTACTTGAGAACAAGACACCAGAAGAAGTCTTCTCTCGCAAGAAACCAGAAGTCATCCATCTCATAATATTTGGTTGTCCGGTGTACATACACATTCTGAAAGAAAAGAAGACGAAGTTAGATCCTTCGAGAAAGAAGGGTATATTTGTGGGATATAGTGAAAGCTCGAAGGCTTATAGAATATATTTCCCAGGATTCAAGAAGATCGACGTCAGCAAGGACGTGATATTCGACGAAGACTCAGCTTACAACAAATCCAGAAAAAGACCTATTGAAGACCTTGAAGAAACAAAAGTATCTAGGATCCAAGATACAACAATGAATGAAGCAACTCCAGAAGAAGATCGATAAATGGAAGAACCTCAGGAACCTATAGATCCACCCCATGAGAAGAATCTTTACAAGAGGAAACCAACATGGGTACAAGAGGCTATCCTAGTTGCAGAGAGATATGGCGCTCCAGAAGAAATGCACAGAGAAAGGAAGAGAACTAGGGCCTATTCCAGTTATGTAGCCCTGTTGTGTGACATCATCGATAAAGAACCTTCCAACTATGAAGAAGCAGCAAAAAAGAAAGAATGGAAGGATGCTATGATCGGGAAGTACCAGTCGATCATGAAGAATGATCTCTGGGATGTGGTCCCAAGACTAGAAGAGAAGTATGTTGTAACTTCCAAGTGGATCTACAAGATCAAGCATGCTGCAGATGGCAACATAGAGAAATATAAAGCGAGATTTGTGGCATGTGGCATCTCTCAGAAGAAAGGGATAGATTATGAAGAAACTTTTGCACCTGTAGCCAGATACACTTCCATCAGATCAGTACTTGCTCTGGCTGCAGTGATGAAATGGAAGATACACCAGATGGATGTCAAGACCGCGTTCTTGAATGGTGTAGTGGAAGAGGAAGTGTACGTGGAGCAGCCACTTGGATTTGAGACACATGATAGGGAAACTCATGTGTGCAAATTGAAGAAGGCCCTGTACAGTTTGAAACAGGCACCCAGTATGTGGTACGATAGGATTGACAACTTCCTGACTAGCTTGGGCTTTACCAAAAGTAAAGCGGATTCCAACCTTTACGACAAGGTTGAGGAAGGGAACCCAGTGATACTCCTACTATATGTAGATGACCTGTATGTGACAGGTGAGGATGGCTTGATTGCTGACACAAAGAGGAAGCTTGCTGCCGAGTTTGAGATGAAGGACTTCGGTATGATGCACTACTTTCTAGGCATGGAGGTGTGGCAAAATGCAGATGGAATCTCCCTTGGACAAGGGAAGTATGTAGTGGAGATCTTGAAGAGGTTCGGGATGATGGAGTGCAAGGCCATGGCCACACCTATGGCATCGAACCTGAAGCTATTAAGAGATGCTTCATCAGAGTCGGTTGATGCCATGATGTATCATCAGATGATTGGATCATTGATGTACCTGACGAATACGAGACCAAGCATTTGCTTTGCTATGAACACATTGAGCCAGTTCCTGACGAATCCGAGACATGTTCACCCGATTGCTGCAAAGCATATTTTGAGATACCTGAAGGGTACAGTTGATTATGGGCTCAAGTATGAGACGAATCAGAAGATTAACCTGGAGGGTTATGTGGATTCGGATTGGGCAGGAAGTGCCATTGACAGGAAGAGCACTTCAGGGTGCTGCTTCAGCATGGGATCAAGTGTGATCTCTTGGTTTAGTAGGAAGCAGTCATGCATGGCACTGAGTATAGCCGAAGCAAAGTATGTCGCAGCTTGTTCGGCTAGTTGTGAGGCAGTGTGGCTAAGGAAGCTACTATCTGACCTGTTTGATCTCTAGTTGGATGCTACTTGTATATATTGTGACAACCAGAGTTGTGTGAAGTTGTCTAAGAACCTGGTGTTCCATGACAAGTCGAAGCATATCAAGATCAAGTATCACTATATCAAGGATATGGTGCACAAAGGAGCAGTGAAGCTCCAGTATGTTGCGACGGACGAGCAGATAGTTGATGTGTTGACCAAGTTGTTAGCTAGAGTGAAGTTTGAGTACTTCAGAGAGAAGCTTGGTGTTCATCAGATTGAGGTTCCCTCTAAAGGGAAGTGATGAGTCCAAAATACAAAGATACACATGAGCCTTTCCGACATGGTGGCAGGTTCGGCCTCCCATGGTCGGATGCAAGTGTAGATCCTTTCCGATATGGTGGTAGGATGGGCCTCCCATGGTCGAATGTAAGTGTAGAGCCTTTCCGACATGGTGGCAGGCTGGGCCTCCCATGGTCGGAGATAAGTGTTGAAGATGATGGGACCTACATCCAGCATTAAAAAGGGTTGGCACTGTAGATGAAGACCTACATGGAGGCTAGGCCTACATCCAACATGAAAAAGGGCTGGCTCTGTAGAACTTCCTATGACGAATAGATTTGAGAGATAACACCATTTGCTCGAGATAGCGGCAGCAACGATGATGATGATCCAGTGATGAAGACTTGTGCTGATGAACTGTGTCAAGAGAATACATTCCTAGTTAAGAGGGAGTGTTGATGTATTTGTAACTTCGGAATGTATTCACTTGTATATTTCTTATTGTATTTCATTGTACCCCGAGGAAGATGTTTTTTCCTTTAATCGGGAGATTCATTAATATAATAAAGTCATGTAAAGTCATTGAGGTTAACCCTCCATTGTAAGTCGGGGCAATAGACCCCACAGTTGAGTTGTATTAGGGTTATTAGAATCTTCTAGAGAAGTCGGCCTTGGAGAGTAATTGTCAAGTGGAAATCAAATATAAATAGAGAGTGAGACTCTCTATTCGAAACACACACTCACCCAACAGTAGCGCATGAGTGAGAGAGGAATAGCTCACACAAGTGAGAGAGAGAACAACTGTCGGACATCATCTTTGTATCTTTGGGTTTTACTTTTGCTATTGGTGCTCATTCTATCTCTAAGGAAGTTACGTGGTTTTCTCCTTTATGGTTTCCTCGAGGAAAAATATTTGTGTCTCTTGTCTCTTGTGATTATTGCTGTGCATGTTATTCTATCAAAGAAGATCCTAGATCGTATTGATTAAATGATAAAAGTCTAACATATGGCGTGCTACGATTCTTGTTTCTTCCTAAGTGCATCTGCCCATAGCTTATCAAATTTGGGCAACTTGGTCGGGCCACTTATAGTTTGGATAAAAGACTCCCAAGATGGTGGGAGACCATTTAGGGTGGTCATAACGAGATTCTTTTTTTCAAGATTGTCTACACTGGATTTTAGCTTGTCTTGGAGCTTGGTGATCCTCGTGAAATATGAGGCAATATCCTCGGACTTTGTCATCTTCATATTTGATAGTTGATTCCTCAATGTGAGAGTCACATTGATGCTACTGTGTTTAAACTTCAAATAGCTTTTTTAGGGTTTTGAACATCCTTCTTGCCGTTGACTTTTCTGAGATCTGAGGAACCAAGTGATCTCTAACTGAGTTCGCTAAAATCTTCCTTGCTTTGGCATCATCCTTTCTCCAGCGAGGTTTGTCTTTTTCAGCTTCTGGTTCTGGGACCTTTGCCTTTACAAACTGTAATAGGTCATTTTCTTCTAGTAGAAGAAGAACCCTAGTCTTCCAGGGGATGAAATTGGAAGCCCCTTCCAAACGATCTTCAACCTTCATGCTGATCATCTTGACTATAGATCTGGATTTGAGACCCTAGCAGAGGCTAGGTCAAAAATGAAAGTTGGAGTTTTGGAAAACTAACTCCATAGATAAATGTGCCCTAGGGAGGCGAGTTGTTTAGAGGTAGAGTCGAGCAAAACTGTGGAGAAATTAGGTCAAAACTAGAAACCCTAATTTCTAATGCATCTACAGAATTAGGTCAAAAATTGAAAATTCTCAGAATTTAATTCTGTCTTCACCAAAGATGCGCCCTGCCCTCCTTAGAGAGAAATTCCCAAGGCTCTTTTTTTGCCTAAAAGTTGGGTGAAGACCTTGAAAGATGAAACGCTAGTTTCAACAGGTTGTCGACAGAGTTTCGGTAATGGCTTCTTCTAGTACTGCTCTGATACCATGTTAGATTTTCTTATAAATTATAGCAGTATATCTTAATTTCATTTATCAATAGGATCACTAGAAGATAGACAAAGCACAGAACAATAACACAAGTATTTTTCACCTGGGAAACCCAATTGGGAAAAACCCAGCAACCTTCGTCTACAGATGATAATTCTGATATCAGAGTACAATGAAGAAAGAAAAGAAAAATAAGGAATGCCTTTCAAATATGAAACCCTAAAAACCAGTCTTCTTTTGAGCTGTTGTGTAGCTGCAGCTCTGCTAGAAACTGTGCACCTCTCTTGTGCTGCTTCGTTGTTGTTGTGTGTAATAATGAGGAGGGGCACCTCCTATTTATATTGTTTTCCTACCCAGAAATTAACTGGGGCCAACTTCACTTGGGGGTGCAATAATAATTTTATATTTTATTATTTTTATTTATTTTTTTATTGTTGGCTTTTCACCCCAAGGAATATATTGTTCTTTCTAGGGTTTAGATGAATGATTACAACAAGTTCAACTCTTGAAGGAGGACAATAAGAATAGCTTCTGAAGTTGCACAAACTCCAAAAAGAATCACCATGAATTTGCTAGAGAAAACCAAGATCTACTTGCAATGTTCCTTGGGAGACGGTATTCAATCACTATTCTCAAACTCTACCATAAGATCACATGATTTGCACAACAAATGGATTTTCTTTTATCAAATCGCTTCAAGAGCCAAAGTTCCAATGGGATCACCTCTCTTAAATAGGAGAGTGATGTTCACATTCTAACCAACTCAATTCAATGGTTGAGATCATAACATCATCAACGGTGGAGATCATTTAATTTTACATTACATGGAACACTCACATAGGGGGGGCACACTTTTTATCAAGGACGCCCTAGAGAGGCGAAATACATCATAATGAAGGAATATAACAATGTGGTACATGATGGCGGTCATCTCAGGGGCATAAATTACTCTAGGTACCCACTTTAATACTTAACATCAAGATAGAAAATGATAATACATCAAATGCCAAGGTGAGGGGCGCCTCTTATGGGGACGTCCTCCCTAGATGAACCAAAATAAAAAAAAATATGGAGAATGATTCGTAGAGCCAAGATACATCATAACAAACCATCCCATGCCATTTCTTAGCCACAGATTAGCCAAATTATTTTCCTTGAGGTAGCCATAGTCACTTGATCATTTATTGTAAATATTTAATATGCCCATAATTCCATTTTTGGTTGCTTGAAATTGTTGCTTGAAATAACAATTTGACTACACCAAAAATTCCAAAAAATACTAATTTGGTAATACTTGTTACTAATATCCCAAAATCACTTTTGGTGGAAGATCCTCAAATAATTTTTTTTAAATTTGATAAATTTTGATTCATTTCATTAAAAATTAACCCTGTGACTGTGTAGAACCAATTTTTGCATTTTTGGAGCACTGGAATGGTCTGAATGCCCTCCAAAGGCATCAAAACATGAGAATAAGAATAGAATAACTGTATCCATATCCATGCTCAAAATATACTAGTTGCATGCTCTGCTAAATGAACCATGGCTACAACAAGTCCATCTCAATGGATCATCCAAGGCCAAGTCCCGTCATGCGATACTGCTGTTGATCAAAAGAAATGGCTTTGGCTGCTGCTGATCAAAAGAAATGGTTGGTTGGTTATACCGCTAATTATCTCTAGAAAAATATGATCAACACATCTAGGACTAACACTGTCTAAAAGAAAAATATAGATATGTTGCATCATGGTAGCTCCAACTACATTGCATGTGATAACAGGGTTCTCAACCACACTTCTTTTTATGCTTTGTAGAGGTGATTGTGTATGTTAGGCTGGTCATAATCGTCTTAGAACACCCCGTTCATGCCCACTTGGACCTATTTTTCTCATATATTAATCCTCCTCATGGCTCAAGCATGTCGAATTGATGATGATGCCATCCTTTTGAAGAGGTCGTACCAGCTAATGGAGGAGGGGTTGAAGGAAAAAATAAATCGTTGGGGTTAGTTGGGGCATAACATCCTCCTTCCAAGCTCAACGTTTCATCAAGTTATAGCAATTTGTCATTTTTATTATTATTTTATGTCTTATGAGGTTTAGTCACCAGCTTGTAGATGACAAACCCTAACAGTTCATTGAAAAATTATTTTAAGTAATTTTTGATAGGTTGGCCTAGAAGAGTGAAAAGGTATATTTTTTGAAAAGGCATGTCTTGTCATACATAAATAAGACACTCATTCATTTGCAATACAAGATCATGGGATTAAATAAATCATCTATTTTTCCTCTTGTCTACCTTGGTTACATAGTGTGCATCTCTCTTCTTGGCATCTTGAATTTTAAATGTGGTAATTTTTTGGTAATCGAAGGCAAAGGCTTGTCTAAGGGAGATAATTCTTGAGAGGGTTACTCTCTTCTTCTTTGCTCTTCTTTTGTAGTAAGATCTTTGGTTTTCTTGCCTTGCATTGTTGGAGTCAAGACATCCAAAGTAAGAGTGAATTAGAGTTTTTTATGCATAATAACAGTTTCTTGTAAGTGAGACATCCCCTTCCTTGGAGGGTCTCTCTTGTTTGGCCTTTGGCACATCTCTTTGCCCTAATTAAGTCAAAACAAACACAACCTACAGTTTCTTGGTTTTGCCCTATTTCATCAAAATTGGATTACTAATTCTTGAGAGGAATGCTATAACCACGATTCTTTGCTAGCATTGAAGGGAGAGGCTTAGGTCTTATTCCCTCCTCTTCACTCGGAATTTCTTTTTATCAAATTTTTGTACTATATTTTACAAAAATACCAAAAAATAAAATATTGTTAAAAACCCTAAAATTAAATATATCTGTGCAAAATCCAAAAATATTTATTTGTGCCCTCCATATTTTAATTGTAGTAGTATATTTCAGATTTTGATAAAATAGAAAAATTCTAGAAACTTGAAAATATTGCAAGAAAGTCAATTTTTAGCCTTGAAATCTCCCTAGAAGAGGTGGCATCAATTTTTATCCCTGAAAGCGCCTTAGAAGAGGTGACTTAATCCTAGGGTTAGGTGATGTCATCCCTTAGGAAGCCCTTAGAAGAGGTAACATCAATTTTTATCTCTGAAAGCGCCCTAGAAGAGGTGACATAATCATAGGGTTAGGTGATGTCATCCCTTAGGGTTTGTTGCAGGGCCATTTCAAAGGAAAAGTCCCTAGGGGTTTGAGGAGTATTGGTTCAATTCCTAGGTCACCCAGGGTGACCCTGGGAGGATTTGAGGCCAAGGATATTTCTAGTTCACCTTGACTACAAAAAATAACAGGTATGAAGTGTAAATCAGCATTGAAACATATCTTTCATCCCCACCAAAAGAGGGGTGCCTTAGTGGGGATTGATGCGCTCTCTCTAGTTGGTTCTTGGGATTTAAGATTTGCGTGATTTTGGCAATTAGTTTGGGAGATATATTGTAATTTATCTTGTTGGTTTCTACAACATAAATATCTAGTCATTTTACATATCCATCATAGCTCCAAACTTTCCAAGTCAAAGAGTTCATTGTACTTATCCTTCATTGACTCCATTTGGCATTGGTCTATTCATGTGGGAATGTCTAATAGGGATATAAGTGCTCTCTATTATGTTTATTACAGGTCTATCCTTACCTCATTTGGGGAGCTTCCCGTGGCCCAAGGAGCAAGGCCTAAAGAGGAGGGGGGTCACATTGAGGTGACATTGAACGTACCTCCTTGAAGAATTGCCAATCGTAGCACTAGGCCTATTGGGTCTGCCTATCATATTTTATCTTTGATCGTGGAAGAGTGCTAGTTTTTTAGGTAACAACACCAATGAAATTTGTTTAGGAGCATGAGAAAAACTCTATTCACTCATGAAAATATTAGGATCACAAGCGCCATTAGATAGTTAAGCAAAACCCTCCAACATTAAATATTGTGAATGATGCCTTGAAATTGTAGAGGTTTGGGCAACAAGTTTAAGGAAGAAGCTCTGGGAGATTTGATAAGTTCAAAAAAGCCAATTGTTCTCCTCCTCCAAGACGGTAAGCTAGAGAATGCTAACATATTCATTACATGATCCTTGAATTTAAATGGTGGCATGCCCTTAGTCAAAGGATCAGCGATCATAAACGGTAGTCCCATATTCATTACATGATCCTTGAATTTAAACGGTGGCATGCCCTTAGTCAAAGGATCAGCGATCATAAACTCAGTGTTGATGTGCTCAATGACCACTTTCTTTTCTTTAACGCGTTCCCTTATGGCTAAATACTTAATGTCGATGTGTTTATTTCGACTCCCACTTTTGTTGTTTTTAGCCATAAAAACAGCAGCTGAATTGTCGCAATACATTCTCAATGGCTTAGAGATAGAATCCATAATTCTAAGCACAGAAATGAAACTCTTAAGCCATACACCATGTAAAGTAGCCTCAAAACAGGAGACGAACTCGGCTTCCATAGTGGAAGTGGCAATCAAGGTCTGTTTGGCACTCCTCCATGATACAGCTCCACCGGCCATCATAAAAATGTATCCTGATGTTGATTTGCGTGAATCAACACATCCAGCAAAGTCAGAATCTGAGTAGCCAATTACTTCCAAATTGTCCGTCCATCTATACATAAGCATGTAGTCTTTAGTTCCTTGAAGATACCTCATTACTTTCTTTGCAACTCTCCAGTGGTCTATATCTGGATTACTCTGATATCATCCCAACATTCCCACAACAAATGCAATGTCAGGTCTTGTGCAGACCTGAGCATACATTAGGCTTCCGACAGCAGAAGCATATGGAATGTTCTTCATTTGTTCCCTTTCAAGGTCGTTCTTCGGGCATTGGTTCAAATTGAACCTATCACCCTTCACAATGGGAGCTATACTTTGTGAACAATCCTTCATCCGAAATCTCTCTAAAATTTTATTAATATAGGTTTCCTGAGACAGACCCAAGAGGCCTCGTAATCTGTCTCTATGGATCTTAATGTCAATGACATAAGATGCCTCACCCATATCCTTCATATCGAAATTTTTAGAGAGGAATTGTTTCACTTCATGCAGCATACCCTTATCATTGGTTGCTAGCAAAATGTCATCCACATATAAAACAATAAAACAAATTTTACTCCCACTAACTTTCAGATATATACATTAATCCATAATGTTTTCTTCAAAACCAAAAGAAGAAATTACATTATGGAATTTCAAATACCATTGGTGGGATGCTTGTTTTAAACAGTATAAGGATTTCTTGAGCTTGCAAACCAATTGCTCACCATCACTAGAGGGGAATCCTTCAGGTTGTTTCATGTAAACCTCCTCCTCTAGATCTCCATTTAGAAAAGTCGTTTTCGCATCCATTTGATGCAACTCCAAGTCGAAATGGGCTACTAATGCCATAATAACGCGCAAGGAATCTTTCTTAGATACAGGAGAGAAAGTCTCTGTGTAGTCGATTCCTTCTTTCTGAGTGAATCTTTTAGCAACAAGTCTAGCCTTGTATCTCTCAATGTTGCCCAATGAGTCTTTCTTTGTCCTAAAGACCCATTTACATCCAATGGCTTTTGCACCATTAGGCAACTCAACAAGATCCCACACTTTGTTATTCTTTATAGAATTCATCTCTTCCTTCATGGCATCGTACCATAATTTGGATTCTTTGCAATTCATGGCTTGTGAAAAGGACTCGGGATCATTTTCGGCTCCAACGTTAAAGTCAGATTCTTGTAGATACACAACATAATCATCAGGAATTGTTGATCTCCTTGGTCTAGTAGATCTTCTTAATGTTGTACCACTATCTTCTTGAGAAGTATGTGGTTCAACTCGTTGTTCAAAAGTTCTTGGAAACTCTTGAACTACCTGATCTACTAGAATGCCGTCAGCAGCTTGTGGAACTTCAACACCAGTTTGTACTTGAGGGGTGCTGTGAACAATAATCAATCTATCACCTGAGGTGGAAGGTTGAGATTCTGAATGATCCTTCTCGGAAACTATGTTCCTGGTTAGATTGCTCCCACTGATCAAGTCATTTTCAAGAAATTTTGCATTTCTTGATTCCACAATCTTAGTGCCGTGAGATGGACAATAAAATCTGTAACCTTTAGACCTTTCAGCATATCCAATGAAATACCCACTAATGGTCCTTGGGTCCAGCTTCTTTTCTTGTGGATTATATATTCTTACTTCAGACGGGCATCCCCAAACGCGCATATGTCCGAAACTCGGTTTCCAACCTTTCAATAATTCAAATGGCGTTTTAGGAACGGCCTTGGTTGGAACTCGGTTTAATATATACACTGCCGTCTTAAGTGCTTCAGTCCACAAGGATTTAGGAAGATTGGAGCTGCTAAGCATACTCCGCACCATGTCCAATAAAGTTCGGTTTCTTCTTTCTGCTACACCATTCTGGTCGGGTGAATTAGGCATGGTGTATTGGGCAACAATCCCATGCTCTTGAAAAAAATTTG
>LPNX011131448.1:0-98025 GCA_001517045.1 Pseudotsuga menziesii | reverse complement strand
GTACGATGCCATGAAGGAAGAGATGAATTCTATAAAGAATAACAAAGTGTGGGATCTTGTTGAGTTGCCTAATGGTGCAAAAGCCATTGGATGTAAATGGGTCTTTAAGACAAAGAAAGACTCATTGGGCAACATTGAGAGATGCAAGGCTAGACTTGTTGCTAAAGGATTCACTCCGAAAGAAGGAATCGACTACACGGAGACTTTCTCTCATGTATCTAAGAAAGATTCCTTGCGCGTTATTATGGCATTAGTAGCCCATTTCGACGTGGAGTTGCATCAAATGGATGTGAAAACAACTTTTCTAAATAGAGATCTAGAGGAGGAGGTTTACATGAAACAACCTGAAGGATTCCCCTCTAGTGATGGTGAGCAATTGGTTTGCAAGCTCAAGAAATCCTTATACGGTTTAAACAAGCATCCCGCCAATGGTATTTGAAATTCCATAATGTAATTTCTTCTTTTGGTTTTGAAGAAAACATTATGGATCAATGTATATATCTGAAAGTTAGTGGGAGTAAAATTTATTTTCTTGTTTTATATGTGGATGACATCTTGCTAGCAACCAATGATAAGGGTATGCTGCATGAAGTGAAACAATTCCTCTCTAAAAATTTCGATATGAAGGATATGGGTGAGGCATCTTATGTCATTGTCATTAAGATCCATAGAGACAGATTACGAGGCCTCTTGGGTCTGTCGCAAGAAACCTATATTAATAAAATTTTAGAGAGATTTCGGATGAAGGATTGTTCACAAAGTATAGCTCCCATTGTGAAGGGTGATAGGTTCAATTTGAACCAATGCCCGAAGAGCGACCTTGAAAGGGAACAAATGAAGAACATTCCATATGCTTCTGCTGTCGGAAGCCTGATGTATGCTCAGGTCTGCACAAGACCTGACATTGCATTTGTTGTGGGAATGTTGGGACGATATCAGAGTAATCCAGGTATAGACCACTGGAGAGCTGCAAAGAAAGTAACGAGGTATCTTCAAGGAACTAAAGACTACATGCTTATGTATAGACGGACGGACAATTTGGAAGTAATTGGCTACTTAGATTCTGACTTTGTTGGATGTGTTGATTCACGCAAATCAACATCATGATACATTTTTATGATGGCCGGTGGAGCTGTATCATGGAGGAGTGCCAAGCAGACCTTGATTGCCACTTCCACTATGGAAGCCGAGTTCGTCTCCTGTTTTGAGGCTACTTTACATGGTGTATGGCTTAAGAGTTTCATTTCTAGGCTTAGAATTATGGATTCTATCTCTAAGCCATTGAGAATGTGTTGCGACAATTCAGCTGTTGTTTTTATGGCTAAAAACAACAAAAGTGGGAGTCGAAATAAACACATCGACATTAAGTATTTAGCCATAAGGGAACGTGTTAAAGAAAAGAAAGTGGTCATTGAGCACATCAACACTGAGTTTATGATCGCTGATCCTTTGACTAAGGGCATGCCACCGTTTAAATTCAAGGATCATGTAATGAATATGGGACTTGGTTCCATTATGTAGTTTCTTATGGACAATGTTATTTTTAATGAAATTCTTAATTACTATGATATTTTTTCTCATACTTATGTGCACCTTAATTTAATTTGAGAACATTCATCTATGAGGACCAAGAATAAACATAAGGTTTATTCATTGAGAAATTGTTGCCACATAAATTAAAATAGCAATCAATACATAGTAATACATGGAAGATAATACTTGTCATAAGCGGACTTATTGCCATGATTCTTGTATCTATTACTTAATACAGATTGTTAATAGGTTTTAAGATGAGACATTAAGTTTGGAAGTATGGACCAAGTGGGAGAATGTAAGCTCCCGCATCCGCGTCTAGCATTTAGCGGCTCCTCAAAACTGCCGACGGTTCATTCAGTTATCAACCACACTCAAACTGATTTCTAGTTTGGAAACTGTTTTTTTGCTGGGAGCTTTTGGAGTGGTCCATCTAGGGTTCTCTACCTAGATTTGTGGAACAGTTGACACATAGCCAACAAAAGCTTGATGGAAGCTTGGCTATTAAACCCCTGTTTGGTCCCCAAGCTCACTAACTCAATCCCCTTCAGTTTTACACCATCAAGAAAGAGAAAGTAGAGCTTGGAAGTACCGTACAGGAAGTTAAAACTTGTGTGGAACAGGGAAAACTTCTACAGCAAATCAAGTAGCATCAATGGCTGGAGGTATGATCTATTCATCATTTCTATTACGATTATGTTTCAGAGATTTATTCCGCAGAGATAGAATCCATAATTCTAAGCCCAGAAATGAAACTCTTAAGCCATACACCATGTAAAGTAGCCTCAAAACAGGAGACGAACTAGGCTTCCATAGTGGAAGTGGCAATCAAGGTCTGCTTGGCACTCCTCCATGATGCAGCTCCACCGGCCATCATAAAAATGTATCCTGATGTTGATTTGCGTGAATCAACACATCCAGCAAAGTCAGAATCTGAGTAGCCAATTACTTCCAAATTGTCCGTCCGTCTATACATAAGCATGTAGTCTTTAGTTCCTTGAAGATACCTCATTACTTTCTTTGCAACTCTCCAGTGGTCTATACCTGGATTACTCTGATATCGTCCCAACATTCCCACAACAAAAGAAATGTCAGGTCTTGTGCAGACCTGAGCATACATTAGGCTTCCGACAGCAGAAGCATATGGAATGTTCTTCATTTGTTCCCTTTCAAGGTCGTTCTTCGGGCATTGGTTCAAATTGAACCTATCACCCTTCACAATGGGAGCTATACTTGGTGAACAATCCTTCATCCGAAATCTCTCTAAAATTTTATTAATATAGGTTTCCAGAGATAGACCCAAGAGGCCTCGTAATCTGTCTCTATGGATCTTAATGCCAATGACATAAGATGCCTCACCCATATCCTTCATATCGAAATTTTTAGAGAGGAATTGTTTCACTTCATACATACCCTTATCATTGGTTGCTAGCAAAATGTCATCCACATATAAAACAAGAAAACAAATTTTACTCCCACAAACTTTCAGATATATACATTGATCCATAATGTTTTCTTCAAAACCAAAAGAAGAAATTACATTATGGAATTTCAAATACCATTGGCGGGATGCTTGTTTTAAACCGTATAAGGATTTCTTGAGCTTGCAAACCAATTGCTCACCATCACTAGAGGGGAATCCTTCATGTTGTTTCATGTAAACCTCCTCCTCTAGATCTTCATTTAGAAAAGCCGTTTTCACATCCATTTGATGCAACTCCAAGTCGAAATGGGCTACTAATGCCATAATAACGCGCAAGGAATCTTTCTTAGATACAGGAGAGAAAGTCTCCGTGTAGTTGATTCCTTCTTTCTGAGTGAATCCTTTAGCAACAAGTCTAGCCTTGTATCTCTCAATGTTGCCCAATGAGTCTTTCTTTGTCTTAAAGACCCATTTACATCCAATGGCTTTTGCACCATTAGGCAACTCAACAAGATCCCAGACGTTGTTATTCTTTATAGAATTCATCTCTTCCTTCATGGCATCGTACCATAATTTTGATTCTTTGCAATTCATGGCTTGTGAAAAGGACTCGGGATCATTTTCGGCTTCAACGTTAAAGTCAGATTCTTGTAGATACACAACATAATCATCAGGAATTGTTGATCTCCTTGGTCTAGTAGATCTTCTTAATGTTGTATCACTATCTTCTTGAGAAGTATGTGGTTCAACTTGTTGTTCAAAATTTCTTGGAAACTCTTGAACTACCTGATCTACTAGAATGCCGTCAGCAGCTTGTGGAACTTCAACAATTGGTTGTTCAACACCAGTTTGTACTTGAGGGGTGCTGTGAACAATAACCAATCTATCACCTGAGGTGGAAGGTTGAGATTCTGAATGATCCTTCTCGGAAACTATGTTCCTGGTTAGATCGCTCCCACTGATCAAGTCATTTTCAAGAAATTTTGCATTTTTGATTCCACAATCCTAGTGCCGTGAGATGGACAATAAAATCTGTAACCTTTATACCTTTCAGCATATCCAATGAAATACCCACTAATGGTCCTTGGGTCCAGCTTCTTTTCTTATGGATTATATATTCTTACTTCAGACGGGCATCCCCAAACGCGCATATGTCGCAAACTCGGTTTCCAATCTTTCAATAATTCAAATGGAGTTTTAGGAACGGCCTTGGTTGGAACTCGGTTTAATATATACACTGCCGTCTTAAGTGCTTCAGTCCACAAGGATTTGTTTTTTTGAAAAAGTTTTCGCTGGTGTCGACCTTAAAACGAGGATGGAATAGCAAATTCATTAAAGCTGCACGACACCAACTTTTTTGACTAGCAAAAAATCAGGCTAGCAATCAAAAGGCCTGGACTCTACAGGTCCCGAGAGGGAGGAGAAAAGTTATTAGAAACAATGTGAAACAGTCTTTTGTAAAGCTGTAGTACAGTTTTGTAAAGCTACTTATAGCAAGAACAGATGGCATACAGTATTGTATAAAGTTGCATGATTAATAAAAATCAGCTTTTTTTCTTTCAAAAAAAAATAAAAAATAAAAAAATTTAGAAACTTTGACTTCTATTTTTTCATCTCTTTGTCTTTGTTTTTATGAAAAAATATATAGCCTTATTAAAAATAATTATCTTGAAATTTTTACCTCCTTTATTCTAAATTTTTCATTAATTATAAAATAATTAGAAACTTTGACTTCTATATTTTTATCTTTTTGTTTTTGTTTTTATGAAAATTTATATAACCTTTGATTAAAATTATTGTCTTGAAAGTTTTACCTTCTCTATGTCATTTACATATACTATAAATATACACTTCTTAATATTTACTTTTCAATGTTAAAACATTAGTTGAAGTTTGCTTAATACTTACTAATTTATTTTATTTTGAAGTGGACTAAGTTCTATGGTTTTTTATCTATGAACAAGGATGAGACAAGTGTATGGTTTTTTATCTATGAACAAGGATGAGACAAGTGTATTGTAGAGACTGATTTTATGATCTTAATTTAAAATTTGAAATAAATATATATATATAACTCGTAGTAATGCATGGATAATTCATAGTTGATGAATGGATAACTAACAGTTCATGGAAGATAACTAGCATAATGTAAAATTATATATATTGGATAACAACTGTCCATTGGGCATAGCTTGGGTGGTTGAGAGATTTGGTTATTGTGTTCCTCACCAAGGTTCGAATCTCTAGGAGTCTTTGTATGTAATGAAATATTAAGTTGGTGACTGTGATTGGATTTTTCAAGGGTTGTGACATAGCCATGGTGTAAACATGGCTTCCACCATGTGACTCTTGTTACTTATAAAATACCTCATAAATGTATTTTTCATATTTTCATTTTCATTTTTCTTTATGTTAATATGTTTATGTTTAATTAGAGTTTTATTATCATTATATATATATTTTTCATAACTCTCATCAATTAATATGTTTTCTTTCATAACTCTCATAAATTAATATGTTTTCTAATGACTCTAAACTTTATGGTTCTGAGGTCCATTCAATTCGTTTAAAATGATAACTTTACTAATTTACATATGGTGAGTTGTCTATTATTAAACATAGATAATAAAACTGGAAAGTATCAAGTACAATATATTATATATATTTATTTGAAAGGCGTTTTCTTTATGGAAACGTAGTCTTTAAGATCATGTTTAAGATCATGTTGATACGTGTTTTTTTCCATCCATGAATTACGATTAGATAATTGTCTAGCATGTTAAACAACGATTTTGGTTTTATCATCTTGCTCGCTGTCACGGTTCAGTCACTGTTCATTATCATTTTCCAGCAAAATAGCAAGGTTGATTTCACGATTCTATTGGTAGTCAAGGAAGTTGCCTTCATTGTATAAATTCAATCATTATCTCATTGTTCATTTTGTCTTTTGGGTGCACCCTATAATGCAGAGAATTAACTGTAATCGATACCAGGTTCGCCCTAGAGAAACTATTCACAGTTCATTATCATTTTTTAGCAAAATCGCAAGGTTGATTTCACGATTCTACTGGTAGTCAAGGAAGTTGCCCCTTCACTGTATAAATTCAATCATCTCATTGTTCATTTTGTCTTTTGGGTGCAGCCCTAGAATGCAGAGAATTACCTGTAATCGATGGAATTTTGACCAGGTTCGCCCTAGAGAAGACTACCCACATGTAAAAATATATCCAAGCTGTTAAATTTGGTCCCAAAACTGATTCAAATCAATGAAATGATCAGATTCGAATTGGAAACAGGCTCTGTTTTAGCATTTCACCAGTTAAATGGAATGAAAATTAATGTTGTCTCATCATGAATACAATTTTTATGTATATATGCAAATGAAATAGATACAATTTTGATGTATATATATGCAAATGCAATAGATACAATTTTCATGTATTTATGCGAATGCAATAGATACAATTTTGATGTATATATTGCATATGTGAACCATTTCTGTCATTATTGAAAGTTATCTTGTGATTCTTACTGAAGCGAGCCAAGCCATCGTAACAATGCTCATCATTTTTTGCATTGCAATTGGTTAGCAATGGTTTAGGAGCGCTATAGTTTATAATTTCCCTTGCAAGTGGTTATAAGTCCATGTAGATTCGGTATAATAGAAATAAAAACGTAGATTTGGCCATCGTTTTCAAGCTGCGGCTAAAGCTCTCATTTATAAAGGGTCATAAATTCAGCAATCATTTTTCAAATAAGAGTATGAAGGAGCATCAATTCAGCAATCAATTTTCAAATAAGAGTATAATTTCACTGAATGCCTGGCAACAACCAAAATAAATATATAATTCCGTCGGGCCCGAGTTTTCCGTGGGCTAGAACGGATATTCAAAATCCTCCACAGGGAAATCTATGGGAGGAAAATTTTGTAAACTGAGATAATCGCAATAGTCCAGACCTTCAAGCGACGGTAAATCCCAACACGCCGGACTCTGCTCCGCCGTAATCTGTTGGTGGTCAATGTCGCATTTAGCTTCCAAATTGGAAGATGAGGACGCCGCGCCGTCATCCGAAGGAAGCCGGAATTCTCCTGCGACGAACTTGGCGGCAATGGCTTGAATTTGCTGCGGTGAGAGATTATAATTGCAGGGAATGGAGGTGGGAGGGGATTGCCAATTGGAAAATAGATAATAGCTGGATTCATAAAATAGCTTAATCTAGATTGTGTTACTTTATATTATATAATTCTCCCAAAGCAGGTGTATTCTTTCCAAAGTAAAAGAATCCAGGCAACTGTGCACTCACAATATTGAACAATTCTTGCATGTCTTTCTCTTCTTTTTTTCCTTCTACTTTGGTGGTTGAATTACAACCTTCATTGCCGCATCAAACACAGATTTAATATTTTGCGAATAACAACAAATACAAATTAGAAAAATATAATGACCACCCAAAGTACTATTTGCCATTGCAGAGAGCAGATGAAAGTGTCTTCCACATTATCTAGGTAGGGAATATTTCAATAACCACAGCATAACCATTGTAGATTTACAAGACTGATTTCAGCACCTGCTGGGTCTTTGATGTCTTCCACATTATATAGGTAGGGAATATTTCAATAACCACAGCATAACCATTGTAGATTTACAAGAGTGATTTCAGCACCTGCTGGGTCTTTGTGCTGCACTCAATATATGAAGCAACCCCAATCTGCTTCCTCAGTTCTTCTCCCTAATAGAAAAAAGAGCAGTTTTAAAAATCTCTATGAAAAACTACACATCTCTTACTCACCACACAGAAAACCAAGAAATTATATAAATTCAAAAATAGCAACAATTGTTGAAGAACACATACTTCAGCAGTTGTTACAGGGACTGAACCAGGATGGTCAGCCAAGTAATGCCTATCATCGCGAAGATCTGTGATTCAGTTATCATTCAAATAATTAAGAAACAATATTATTTAGACTCTGGACAAAAATGCAACAAATGCATGGAGTAGATGAAGTAATGAGCAGGCTTGAAATAAAATAAAATAAAAGTGTTTTAGAAAATTCCTCTGGAGCTAGCAAGGCATCTTGACATACAAGAAAGTGAATTCACACCAGAAAAAATGTGCTTATTCAATACAATTTATGCAACCAGAAAGGTGAACATAGGTTTACTTACCTAATTTGGGTCCAACTAAAATCACTGGCACACCAGGACAATAATGTCTTACCTCAGGCACCCACTGGAAAAGAATCGAACCACAAAACTTTTAGAAGAAAGTATTTCTATGCACTGGAAAACAATCGAACCACAAAACTTTTAGAAGAAAGTATATCCATGCACTGGATAACAGCAACAAAACAATAACTTATTCAATGGCCTTGACCCTACATAACCATGACTGTAAAATGGTAGAAAATTGATATCAATACCTTCTTAGAAACATTTTCATAACTAGCCCCGCTAATTAATGAAAATGCTAAGACAAACACATCTGCTCCTCTGTAACTAAGTGGCCTCAGCCTGTTGTAATCCTCTTGACCCGGAGAGACAAATATCAAAAACCATCCTCAAACATGTCATATAATTACTTCAAAATCATACATCATTAATCACAATAAACAATAAAGTGTGCAAATGAATATGGACGAAAGGATTCCACGGAGAGTCTTGAAACATAAAGATGCAACTTATATTCTTGAAGATGTAGGCATGAAATGCAGTCACCAAACATCTTGTTACGATTTAGGCAAGTTAAGAAAAGTTACCTGCAGTATCCCACAAGCCCAAATTGACACTGTACCCATCAATAACAACACTTGCACTGAAGTTGTCAAAAACAGTCGGTATGTAGTCCTACAACAAATGGCAAACCTAATAAGTAACTCAACAAATAATACATATTAATACATAAACTTTTCAAGGTTTAGTCCAGAGGTGCAGCTATAAATGGGATTAAATTTACCAAAGATACCAGACTTGAATCAGCAAGGCAGAAGAGTAAGAGTTGACTATGGCTCAGGAGTTGACTCGGTAAATAAATGTAAATAAATAGAGAGTACATCAGAATGAAAGTTAAAATGTCTATATAATGCAAATTTTCAATAATAATCCATTTCAAAGTACACATATGATACTTCATACTATAAAACCCCAATGATTCTCTGACGGTTAACAGTTTTCTTGGTTTGTCAGCCATGAAATTGGGTATCACAAACATTTTATGTTTTTATGTTTATAGATAGTAAGTCAATCTGACTAGCATTTGGCTCACGAGTGCAAGGTATACTGGCAAATCAGCAAATATGACTCGAGGTTGAGTCAGAATCGGGAGAGCTAACTTAGCTCGGTTTCCTCAAAGAGTAAAGTCAACTTGGACTCAAAACAGTCTGGTAACACTAAAATTTACTATATTGCACGTAGAAAAGCTGTATTCTTTTCAGAGACCACAGTAGAAGCATATATTGGACTGTAACAAATCAAAATTTATAGCAATGTTTACAAGGAAACGGTTTTTTAGAAACTCACAGTAGGGAACTTGTTGATTGTGTAGCAAATAAGCATGCAGGTTTTCTCCACAGCACCATCTCCAACCGTCACAAATTTTATGAATCTAGACGTATTCCAGCGCGGATTGAAAATAGTTTCGGCTCTGATATTAAGTTTTTGTATAATCATCACAGTTGGATTCTGGCTCTTAAACAAGATCTTTAACCTAAACGAAAAACTGTAATTTACAAGATATGTAATATTTGCAAGCTATACTACCTTATACTCAAGCTGGAATTATGATGCACTATAAATTGTCCTTCCGCAACTTCAGTGTCGCAAAATCGCACAGACATTTATTTCATTCTGCATCCTGAATCACGCATCTCACAATGGGGAATCACGCATCTCGCAATGGGGTTACAGGAGCTTGAAATTTATTATTTGCAAGTTTTCCATCCTGCAATCTGCATCCCAAATGAGCTTGAAATGTATTATTTGCAAGTTTTCCATCCCGCAACCTGCATCCCGAGCAGGAGTTTTAAATTTATTATTTGCAAGTTTTCCATCCCGCAACGTGCATCCCGAAATTTGCGTTGCAAATAATAAATTTAAAGCTCCCCTCAGGATGCAGGTTGCCTGATGGAAAACTTGCAAATAATAAATTTCAAGCTCCCGCAACTCAAGCTCCCGCAACCCGCATTGCAGGATGCAAGATAGGGAATAATAATTACTTGAAGAATCTAGCCCTAATATGCAAGATTTGGGATTCAAAATGCGGAATAATAATTACTTGAGGAATCCAGCCCTAATATACTTCAGGCCGCAATAAAAAAACCCATGATTCAAATAATGTTTTTGGTGAGCATTTCTGAGTCGTCAGAAAATATTATTTATTAAGATTTTCCGGATGATGAATGAATTTGAATATATCAGACAAGTGGTTTTATTATAACCAGTGCAAACTGAATGTTAGTCTTACCCGTCTTAGGGAAGACATGAAACTATCCCGTAGATAACGCTGCATTGGCGTAATGAGAAGATTATTCTCTTCCCTCGGATGCAAATTATTAGAAATATTTGTAAGGCAACCCAAAGCAGACGCGTCCGCTGGTTTTCTAGTCGGCTCTATGAATGGTGCAACGCTTTTCACCTTCTCAATATGTTACTTGGCTGTCTCAACGCGTGCTGGTATGTAAAATAAAAATGGGGAAGAAGGATACAATTCATGATTTCATTGGAAGAAGTTATGTGATCCATGAAAACTTCTGTAAATTTTATATTAAAGATAGTTACTGTCAATGAAAATGAACAAGGATTAAAAGTCTAAGAGATTAATTATAAAATTAAAATAAGCCTTTCACTTTAGACAACCAAAATAATCAATCATCGATAGCAAATCATAATTAGCAGTTGCCTCAAAAAGGTGCAATATTGTTAGAGGGTTAAAAAGACTATCAATATCAAAGGTGGAAATCCAAAGAATGTAGTTGCTATAACGTCGGATCTGCAATTCTGCATTTTCTCTCTAGTTCTCTTTTTATTCACCTCGGAGGAATCTGTAGAATCGTGAGATGCCGAGATTTGTTTAGAAAATTTTACATATCACATCACACTCAAGATTCATCTTTAGAATTTTGTAATTTTCATTTTTTTTAATTCAAAGTTTTTCAATATGATACTAAGATCCCTGGCTAATTAATAGAACAGCGCATTGACTTCTTACGATTATGAGATTGAACAACACATTAATTTCTTAAGATTATGGGCATTTCAAGAGAACTTGACACATTTAACAGTCTGTATAAATATACCTTGTGAGAATGGGTATATGGAAAATTGAAACGTAATAGTAACACATTCATTTCAAGGTAAATATTTATTTCATTTTAAGTTATATATTTATTTATTTAATTATGAATAGATGTTTATATCTTAAAATTTAGTAGTAGTAGTAAATATGTGTTTTTTTAGCAAGATTGGTAATGTAAAGATTCATATAACTTGTTCATAACACACTTAACTTGTGATCTATCTTCACTAACTACAAGTTACTGTAGTAGTTTATAAAAATAAATAACTAAAAGGAATTGTGTTGTGTCAAATGATGAATCGAGCCAGTATGAAGGATAATCAGTCTTGTTTTTCATTCTTTTTTAAAATTCTATGGAGCTCTTTCTGCAACTATTTCTGATTTTCTTGATGCCTAATTCTCAACTCTTTATTCCAGTTACAGCGTTTTATATATATATATATATTTGGTATTAATGAAGAATATAAATATTAAAAATACATAAAATTAAAATAAACTTAAAATAAATTAAAATTATATTTAAGTAATATATGCTATGCCCAAGGGTGAGAAAGGATGATATAGCGGCCCCAACCTGCAAAACCTATGAGTGCCCACCCTAAGTTATTGTTCATGAAGATAATGAGTTGGAGATCAGGCGTTATAGTAATCAAATGATGAATCGAGCCAGTGTGAAGGATAATCAGTCTTGTTTTTCATTTTTTTTAAATTTTATGGAGCTCTTTCCGCAACTATTTATGATTTCCTTGATGCCTAATTCCCAACTATTTCCTCCACTTACAGCGTTCTCCTTATTGAAAAATATATATATTTGGTATTAATGAAAAATAAAAATATTAAAATTACACAAAATTAAAAGAAACTTGAAATAAATTAAAATTATATTTAAGCAATATATGCCCAAGAGTGAGAAAGGATGATACTGATCAGGAGATAGCGGCCCCAACCTGCAAAACCTATGAGTTCCCAGCGTACATTATTGTTCATGAAGGTAATGAGTTGGAGATCCGATGTTATAGCAACCACACTCTCTGAATTTTCACCTCTGATATCAACGTTAATAATTCTTTCAAACATACTACTAGGGTTGGATTCCTGAAGTAATTATTATTCTACATCCTGAATCTTGAATCCTGCATCCTGCAATGCGGGTTGCGGGAGCTTGAAATTTATTATTTGCAAGTTTTCCATCCCGCAACTCGCATCCCAAAATAACAGACTACTAGGGTTGGATTCCTCAAGTAATTGTTATTCCGCATCCTGAATCTCGAATCCTGCATCCCGCAATGCGGGTTGCGGGAGCTTGAAATTTATTATTTGCAAGTTTTCCATCCCGCATTCCGAAATATCGGGATGCGGGTTGCGGGATGACACACAATACTTACAAAAATGCTCCCGCATCCCGGATTCTGAAAATTCGGGATGCGAGTTGCGGGATGGAAAACTTGTAAGTAATAAATTTCAAGCTCCCGCGACTCGCATTGCGGGATGCGGGATTCGGGATTCGGGATGCGAAATGAAATAAATGTCTGTGCGATTTTGCGAAACTGAAGTTGCGAAAGGACAATTTATAGTGTATCATGATTTCTATTTCGGAAAACATAAATCACTTCATATTTATAAATGATGCATTGCAAGTTATATCAAAATACGTAAATCGAGCATGACATTTACGTATTTTGATATCATTTATAAATATGAAGTGATTTATGTTTTCCGAATTAGAATTCACAATACACTATAAATTGTCCTTCGACAACTTTAGTTGCGGAAAGACTCAATATTTTTATCTTCTCGACGTTTCTTTGCACCTCTCGATGCAGATGCTAGTACATAAGATATTATATATATTACATAAGTGTGTTATAGGTTTGACTTTTATTCTTTTATTGAAATAAGTTGTTGAAAAAAGTATGTTATTTAATTCTTATCATTGTTTCAATTATAAGTTAAATACATATAATAAATAATATTATGTGATTTTTTCAAATTTTGATACAATAATTTTTAATATAGAGTGAACATAGCTCCTTCGAAGTGAACAATTTTACCAAATACTTTAATTACAATTACAAAAATAAATATGTTTCTTCTTGAACCAATGAATACTACAGATTTAAAAAACAACACGGAAACCCTTAGGACCATTCATTACTACACATTTTATAAACAACACATAAACCCTTTTAACTTCCTCTTTCTTGTTATTCCTGAAATCGACATTGTGTGTGGGGATAATATTATTACCCAGAGATTGGACTACTTGCACATGCCATTCAGGTGCTATTTCTGTCATGAAACTGGACACCTCCGGAATTCCTGTCCTAGTCTTCGTTCTGGTCTACCTTTTAAGAATGGGTTTAATTTCTTGCCTGTCTCGGATGTGCCCCATCCTGAATCTGATATCCTATCTACTGCTCCTCTGGAGGGTCCTACTGAACCCACGGTCCCTACCTTTCCTAGTTCTAGCACCCTGCCTACTGTTCCCCTGGAGGTTCTACGGTACCCTCCCTTCTTGATTCTAGTACACTGCTTACTGACCCTCTGGAAGACTCTACTGATCTTATCTACAACTCGTCTTCTCCCTCTACCTTTGATGACCTCTCAAAAGGTTAGCTGATGTACATTGAAGACATGGAAGCTGTAGCAAAAAATTCGTGCATTATTCCGGCGGTGAACTTGGCTAGCTCTAATGTGATTGGCCCCCCTCCCCTTACCCTGGAACACTATCCTTCCCTCCCTCTGAACTCATTTGGCCTGTCTTCCTCATCCTCTCTTCCTTCCCCTGTAGCCCTCCCTGTAGCTACTCCTTTAAACTCTTCATCCAGTCCTCCTGAAGCACCTGTTTTTCAGGACCCTTCCCTACTCACTGCTCTTTCTATCTTCTCGGACAAGACTCCTTTATCCCCCTCTACTTTACCTTTGGACTCTATTAGATTTAAGGATGTGACCATCAGGAAATCTAGGAAGGCCCAGCGGGAGGGCACTAGGGATCAAATTTCCTTTACCCCTCTTTCGACTCGTTTAAAGCAAGCACCCGACTTTCCCCTTCCTCTCCTATCACCCCTCAGGTACTTAGAGCATGTACACCTGTGGAAGCCACTTCCCCATGAAGATTTTATCTATGAATATCCGTGGTTTTGGGGGTTTTGCCAAACAAAAATCCCTTGGTTTGTTATTATCTGACCTTAGACCTGATCTGATCCTCTTCCAAGAGACGATGTGTAGTCATGCACATGCACTTTACTTGTTCTCTAAACTTAAGCCTGGTTGGGAATTTTGTGCATCTGATGCTTGTGGTCTCTCTGGGGGACTACTTGTTGTTTGGGACCCTCACTTGGTTCGCTGCAAAGCTTTTTCTTCACTGGCTGGTATTGTACTTAAAGCTACCTTTAAAGGTATGGCCGAGACTTTTACCGTGATTAACTATTACGGTCCCTATGTTCAGCGTACTAGCTTTTGGAACAGTTTGGTGTCTGGTGGGTTGTTGGGATTGCCTAACTTACTCCTAGCTGGGGATCTCAATTTCACCTTAACATCAACTGAAGTATGGGGGCTTAAAGCTAGGTTGGATCCTTTGGCTTCATATTTTTCCCAGCTTATCTCTGGTAATAAGTTGGTGGATCTTACTATGGACCCTTCTACCCCTACCTGGAGAAACGGGCGCTCTGGGGACACGGGCATTTGCAAAAGACTGGACAGGTTCTTGTTATCCGAGTCTCTCCTTCCTTCCTTTTCCTATTATAGATCCTGGGCTACTCCATCTGATGTATCAAATCATTATCCTATATGTTTGGAATGGGGCCCGTATAGCCAAACTCCTTGCATGCCTTTCAAATTTAATAGAGCTTGGCTGATGGAGGAGGATTTTAAGCATTTGGTCTGGTCCTCCTAGAAGGGTTCCCTGGATTACACTGATCTCTACCATATGGATTTACTTGCCCACAAGTTACGTAGACTTAAATGCTCTGTGAAGGATTGGGAAATGACTAAAAATCTTGATAGGCGGCAGCAGATTCTGGATATAAATATTGGCATCTCGGACTTATTATTGGAGGATTCTGGTATTTTATCGGTACCTAACAAAATTAAATGGGATGCTCTTCAAGAAAAGAAGAATAAATATTGGGCCCACAAGATCACGACTCTGAGGTTGAATAGTAGGGCGATGTGGTTAAAGGAGGGGGATGCAAATACGAAGTTTTTTCACTCCTTTTCTTCTGCCAGAAGGAATTCAAATACCATTTGGTCTCTAAATGGCCAGGATGGTATTTCTGTATCGAAGGACTTGGCTCTTAAGGCTCTTGGCGTAGAGCACTTCGGTAACCTTTTCTGTGATGATAAGTCCTCTGATATTGCTGATCAACTGAAAGTGGTCAGACTCTTTCCACACATGACTACTGATGATGATATAAATTGCTTCCTTAAGCCTATATCGGGCATGGAAGTTGAAGCTGTGCTCAGGGGGTTTAAGAAGGACAAGAGTCCTGGGCCTGATGGGTGGCCTGTTGAGTTTTTTCTGGCGTTTTATGATCTGGTGGGGGAGGAGCTGGTTATGGCTGTGGAACAAGCCAGATTACAGGGAAAAGTCACAGGTGCCTTGAATTCTACTTTTTTTACCCTGATTCCTAAATGTGAAAAGCCTTCAACCTTTGCGGATTACCGACCGATCTCCTTATGTAACCTGGTCTACAAGATTATTTCAAAGATTGCTGCTATCAGACTTAAGCCTATCTTGAACCGTTCTCTGTCAGCTCATCAATTTGGCTTTCTCAAGGACAGACAGATTACTGAACCGGTGGGTATTACCCAGGAACTTCTGCACTCAATTAAGACTAAAAATTCTGATGCCTTGGTTTTAAAATTGGACCTTGTAAAATCTTTTGATAGAGTTAACTGGATCTTCATCAGATTGGCATCCCTCTTAAGGGAGTAAATTGGATTGTGGGTTGTGTCTCGAGCTCTTGTCTCGCTGTATTGGTAAATGGGACTCCCTCTGACTTTTTTCCTGTCACTAGAGGGCTGCATCAAGGCTTCCCTCTATCCCCTCTCTTATTTATCTTCATTATGGAGGGCCTCAGCCGCATTATTTTGGATGCTCAGCACAATGGATCGATCATGGGTTTTCAGTTCTCTCCTCATATGTCCTTAACGCACCTGTTATTTGTAGATGATGTTATTCTTATAGGGGCATGAAATATTGATGAATGGAGTGCTTATAAAGGTGCTCTTGATTTATTCTGCGGGGTATCTGGGATGTCTGTTAGCCCTTTAAAGTCTTCTTTCCTCTACCAGAATGTAGATTCTGTGTTCAGGGGGAAACTTGCTGAACTCTTTCCTTTCAAAATGGATCCTATCACTGTGGGTTTCAATTACTTGGGCTTCAATCTTAAACCGTTGGGATACCACACTTCTGATTGGAGCTGGCTTATCCATTTATTTGAAAGAAAGATTCATAATTGGACATATAGGTATCTTTCTGTGGGAGGTAGAGTGGTCCTCATCAGAGCTGTGCTAACTGGTTTGGTTGTCTATTGGTTTGCATTGGCAAGATGTCCAAAATCTATACTAAATGCACTGCGCAAACTTATTTTTTCTTTTCTCTTGGGATCCTCTATCGGACACATGGTTTCCCATCTGGTCAACTGGGAAACTCTTTCTCTTCCTATTGAATTTGGTGGCTGGGATATCGAGAACCTTGAATGGTTTGGTATCTCACTAAGGCTCAAGAGCTTGTGGCAACTTCTTACTGGTACTAGGACCTGGAGTAGGATCATTGCTCATAAATACTTAAAGAACAGACCTCTTGAAGTTTGGATTCGTGGTCGGTCCTTTAGTATTGTTGGTACTTCATATTTTTGGAATGGGTTTATCAGAATCATTGAGTGGATTACCTGTCAGCTGGGATGGAAGGTGGGAAATGGATTAAAAATCAGGGTGGGCATTGACCCCATTGCTAGGCTCAACTCACAGTACATTCTATCTGAGGAGCTTAGGGAATATCTCACTGGCCTGGGAATTACCCATCTTGCACATGCTCATAATCTGGATGGTTGTGGCTTGGATGGAACTGTTTGGTACTCTACCTCGGATCTGCTATTGGGAGGAGCTTGGGCTGATCAGTGGTCCTCTTATGTAAATGGACTGTCACATGGGGGTATTAGGATTGGGCATTTTGAGGACAGGCTGTTATGGATGTTTGATGAAGAGAGGGGTATGGTGACAGCCAAGAAAGCTTATGACTTCATTGTCTCAAATCACAAAACTGTACTGGAAAATGACATCATGATGAAGATTTGGTACTTTAATATTCCCCTTAAGATTAAATGTTTTGTGTGGCTCTCTTGCAATAAGAAAATTAATACTTGGGACATTTTAAGCAAGAAAGGATGGAGCAAACCTAATAGATGTTGTCTCTGTAAAGAGGAGGCAGAGTCGGCTGAACATCTTTTTGTTAGTTGTCGGTTTCTGAAGGAGGTGATCGGTGGACTCATCTGGTTTTTTAATGTGCACATAGACTGGAGTGCCCCTTCTTTACTGGAAAATTTATCTATTTGGTTATCACAGAGGGGTATTTTAATGTATCTGCCTATTTTCACCATATGGAATATTTGGAAGGCTAGGAACTGCTTTTGTTTTGATGATCAGGAGCCCATATTGAACAGACTGTTATATATTATTTATGATGATATTATGACCTTTAAGCCTCCTCTGATTCACAAGCATAGAATTAAGAACATTGGGAAGTCTCCTACTTCTGTGTATCCTATGATCTTTTTTGATGGTGCTGCTGCAAATAATTTGGGTGGAGCGGGATTTTGTATTTGGCTGAATGAACAACACATTCTTGACTTCAAACTCGGATGTGGCAGCTGTACCAACACTAGAGTTGAGCTCTTAGCACTTTGGGCATCACTATGGATCGCCAAGGATATTGGGTTACCTTACCTACATATCTTTAGCGACTCCTCTGTGATTATAAACTGGGCTAAAAAGGAATCTACCCTGGATATGGTGAATCTTGAGGCCTGGTGCTTCAACACTAGAATTCTCATGTCCTCTTTTATGTGGGTGGATCTCAGTCATGTTTATAGGGAACATAACAGGAGGGCAGACATCTTATCAAAGGAGGGACTGCACTTGGTGCCGAGCCATCTCTTACTTACTGAATTTTTTGGGAACGAGATTATTGGGGATAACTCTTCACAGCTCTTTTAGAATATGCTCATTCTATTACAGTTGATCTCTCCTGATTCATTGAGATACTATCAGGTTTTGTTGAGCAAGCTATTACTGGATACAAGAGTCTCTCTCCCTCCTTGGATCAATTTTCTAGGCTCCTGTTATTTTCTTTAGGGACATAGATGACTGTATCAGACAGCCTTCCTATGAGAGGGATCATATTTGTAGTGATCCCAAAGTGCTCGGAGCTACTCTGTTATTACTGTGGGTATCTACGTGTATCTCTTGTGTCATATGTATGTTTTTGGACAGGATTGATTTACTGATTTGCTGTACTATCTCTGGTGGCAAAACTGTATATCTTGAAGATGTAAAAGGTTCCTTTGATTCATTGAATACCAAGGAATGATTTTTTCGACTGAAAAAAAAGTGACATAAAATTTGGGCTTTTAAATGAGTTTTTATTGTAAAAAATATTGGAATATGCTTTTGTTTCATGTGCGATTTAAAAGGTGAAAATTTATGCATTCAAACTTTATACGTGATGTCCTCCTTTTTAATGACATTGACCATAGGAGCAAGTCGACTTTGAATTCGATGGTGATGCCCATGCTCGATTGCACACAAGTCATGTTTTTATATTATGTAATTTTCCTCTCTCTATGTAGTCTGTATCATTTTTTCACATATTAAATGACATTGGACGCACCATTTTTCACCTATTAAATGACATTTGAAGATAAATACTCTTATTAAAATGCAAAGTTATCATTTTTTTCCATGGGAAAATATCAGTTCCTTGTTACTTCATTGAAATCAAAGGTAACGTAGTTACAACTTCAACTATTGTTGTGCACATGGTATAGATACAGCTATGTTCATCATCAGCAGACAGAAGACAATTGATCAGCTTTGCAAGAATACTGGACAAACCTTCAAAGGTAACACCTATAATATGGGAATCTTGACTACATCCACATCACTGACCTTCAACAGACAAAGATTTCAAGACTAATACTGAAGTAGCTAATCCAAAGAAGCATTAAACAAGAGAGATCAGTAATATGAGGGGATCATCCACCACAATCATCCAAAGGATGTCAATAACAACAGCACATAAAAGACTCAAATGCTAAGGGCTAGAAAAGCTGGAAAGTGCCATGATCAGTACATTCACCATCAGTGAATCCAGTAAACTGAAAATGGCATGAGGCCAAGGTTAATGCTTCTTTGGATAAGCTATCGGCCTTATTATTGTGTTCTCTGAATATGTGAACTGCTTTTTAGCTGGATGAAGTAAGGTTCCAGATCACAGATACGTTGACACCAGCCATCAAGTGCAAGTAAAGATAGCGCAGATCTTCTATTGAACCAATTAATGATGACAGTGGAGTCACCATGAATGTGTAGAGTGGGAAGGCCCATGGATTTAGCGCAATAAAGGAGAGTCCATAAAGCAAGTAGTTCAGATCTGGTGTTTGCACTCAGACCAACACCCAATTTGAAGCAGAAATAGTGGTCATGGCCGATCAAAAGATGAACACCTATACCTCCAGTTTGATTGGCTAAAGCCCCATCAAAGAAACTAGCAGGAAAATCATAAATAGGTGCCAGTCCAATAGTTCTCCTTTTAATTTTCTACTGAGACAAAACAAGATAGAGCTGAAGTTGTTCCCTAATAGTATGTACAACAAAGTGTATATCGGGTTTTTTGTCTTCAAATAAACATTTGTTTCTTGTCAGCCATATTTGCCACGTAAAAAGAAGAAGAAGATAAATAAGATTATTTCCTTTGCTGATCCAGGAAGAAACATTATGTGTGTAGTTAGTCTCCTTCCAAAAAAATGGAATGCCAAGAGAGGATATATAGGGTTTATGTAACACTTTTAAAATTTGTAGTTTTTCACCTATTAAATGACATTTGAAGATATATACTCTTATAAAAATGTAAAGTTATCATTTATTTAAATAGATATATAGGGTTTATGTAACACTTTTATAATTTGTAGCATTCACTAAGTAATGGGGATTATCACTTTTGTAATTGAAATATTCAACAATATTATTCAATTTAAATGGTAGCTTGTTTATGTAACACTTTTAAAATTTGTAGTCTTCACTAGGTAAGGGGGATTATCATTTTTGTAATTGAAATATTCAACAATATTATTCAATTTAAATGGCAGCTTGTTTATCTTATATAAAGAGTATTATGCCAAATTTTAAAATTTGACAAAATTGAATAATTTTTATAACAGGTAAAGAATTCTATGCATGACTTCTTTCATTGATATTATCACATGGGTTGAAGTCAAGTCTGTGTAACATTCATTTTAGTGTGTTTAGTGTCTACTTTCTATTTATTACGTGCATTTTGTAAATAATTAATTTATTGGTTTTGGGTGGACCCAATAATTATAAGGTTTGGAGTTGTAATATGCAAATCACATTAATTTATAAGGATTTATGGAAATATGTATATAGTGGTGATATAAGTCAAATTTATTATATTGATGTTAGAGAAGTAGTGAAATCGAAATTGAAGGATGAAAATGCACTTGCACATTTGAGATCTTTTGTAATTAATGAGATGTTGTAATGTTTGAAAATGCAAATGATGTTTGGAATGCATGTCAAACCTTTAAGAAATGTTTGAGATTCATTTGAATCAAAATGAGATGATATCCACACAAAGTTCCATAAATAGGAGTTGGTTGAAGGGGGAGATAATTTCAAGTACATCACTCGTCATTTAAAAAACATTTGACAAAAAAAACTCAAAAGTGGATTTAAAGATGTAGAAGAAAGTTTCATGATTTCAATATTATTTAATGGTATGCCAACCTCTTATCAATATTTGTTAGGTAGCTTTGCAAATTACCAACAAATTAGAATGTCAGACTTTAGATTTTCGTAGTAGACCTATTAGTCAAACATGACAAAAGAGTTGGTAAAAAGATCTTTGAAGAAGATCTACCCTTTACTAACTCAAGAAAAGGAAACATTAAAGAGGAAAATTCGCATACAATGAAATTACAACAAGGAGAAAAAGATTCAATAATTCAAGAAATCAAGAGCACGATTATGACCATGGTAGAAGTCAAAAAAGATGGCGAAACAATAAAAAAACAATAATATTTTAAGAGATCATATAATGTTTTTAACAATAATAATTCATAAGGAGAATGATAAGTGATGACAAAAGTAGGGTGCAAAAGGTGTTGTTGCATTATGCACGTGGTGGATGAGTGTAAAACGGAGAATTGAAACTTGTCCAACAATAATAATAATAATAAATAAACTCAAAACAACATTTTAAGTCTAATGTTTCAAGTTGAACTTAATGTGCCAATAATTAAGAGGGTGGTTTTGAATATGTGTCGACAACTAATCAATGAAAAGTAAAGATTATGAAGATGATTGGATACTGGATATAGAGGCCATTCAACATGTATTACATAAAATATGATTTTTGGACATAATATCATTTGAACTTAATCCAGTTTATTTGGTAGATGAGGCAATCCATATATTTTGAGGAATATGCAAAGTTCACTTCTTTTACAATGAATTGCTGAAGTATTATTTGTTAATGTCTTGAATTAAGGAATTTTGAGGTTAAAAATGAGCCTCAAAATAAATAAATAAATGTACTATTAAAATCAACTTTATAAGAACCAATATGATTCAAGATGATAATGTCAACCATAAGAGTAAATGGCATTGGAGTGAAAAGAAAAAATATTTTTTTCTCATATTTTCAACTTATCTCCTTGTAAGTCTTATTTTATAATTTTGACTATTATTATGTCCCTGACGGGGGGTCATATGTTTCATGGAGGTCGGATTAAACTTTTCCATACAGGGCAATATTTGGATTTTTTGCTATAGTTCCTAATGTCTTGTATTAAAGGTGGTTTTTAAAAGTGTGATTTTTCGAGCTTCTGATTGGTAGAGGGTGGTTGACGTCGTCCTCATTTTTGCCTCTCTGGGAGTGGGAAGAAAGTGAACATTAATCGCTATTCGGCCTCTACTGTGAACCATTAAACTGTGTACTTTGATTTTGCATGAACATTGTTGTTAAAGTAATTTCACAATCTGAACTATTTGTTTTGGAACATTTCTACAACATACTTTACTTGTGATGTCTTGTGATGCTGAAGAACTGCGGTTAGATGCAACATTTGAAGTACAACTTAACACATCATCATCATCAAAAATATCCATAGATAGGAAAGTCGGTAGCCAGTCAGAAGACGTCTGCTCTATAGTTTGCTTGGATAATAAAAACAATTGACAACCTGAATACTATCCTCACTATGGACATAAAATGCAATTGAAACATGGAAAAGCTATAGGTGCATGTTACTCTTTATAGAACTCGGAGCTATATTTTCATTATATGTCGAAGAGATGAAATAGAAACTTGGCAGTTTCCCTTGAGTTCTTGTCTTCTTTGCTTTTAAACTTGTCCATTCAACTGCTAGAGACCACATTAGAGGAATCATCAACAAGTTTAGTCCAAGTTGCAGAAAGAGGAACAAGCCTAATATTTGTCTCTAGTTTCAAAAGATAGCATTTAAATTCTACAATAGTTGAACGTTGTCCAATATACTTGTGCCAATATTTTTTGTAAGCCAAATTCTCTCGTCGACCCTTCAAAAGGCCATGTAATTGGTTTTACGTATACAATATATAGACCACGACTGGAAAATGACCATCACCATTCTTTGTTTTACAAAGGCAACCTTCCATTCATGTAGCTCTTGTCATAATATTTCCAATAGTTTTATTCAACAAACAATGGCTACGACTACCTCGAGATGTCTTGCACACAAAGCACCACCTACATATTTCCTTACAAAGTATTTGAATAAAAACAATGTAACAAACAACATTGGGCACCATACCATTATCAAGCATTTCCCATGGGTGACAACTTCCACAAACATTGTGCTTCACTCCTTAAACTACAACAAAACCTGACCAACATCTTGCATCTGAGAAATATTGCACCAAACCTTACAACTTTGAGTAATTATTCCTTAGCTCCACAATCACACCATCCCCCATTTAAAAGTATTATTCACTTGATGGCTCGTCGTCTTCAATAATTACTCATGGGCGCTTTTGAGCAGGACCATTGGATGTTTTTAACATCTGCCTTGGGACACTTACTTATTGCACGCATACTAGAACACTTGGGTGATTTTGGTTTTGCAAGTAGTGGGAATATCCCACATGTATGAGTTGAAAGAGCTATAGAGTTTTTATATGCACAAGTGTTTCTATTTATATTCGTCGCATTGTGCAGTACATGACTCATGGGCTCTCTCTTGGTGGTGTGTTGGTGCGCTCACTTGCAGTCCTTGATTTAAGCGCTTGGGTGATATTTAGGATAGTTTGGTTGTGACTTGGAGGTAGGTTTCAGTTTATGGATTGACTTGACATTGTAACAAAACCTAAAAGTATTTAATCAAAAGCCATATATATATATAACACTTTTAAAGTAATATATTTTTATATTTGTAATTTTTAGAAACTTAGCATTTTCAAATGAAATCAAAGGAACCATAGGTTAGACGTTGAATTATCAGCTTTAACAAAACAAGAGCCACTTAGAAACTTAGCATTTCCAAATGAAATCAAAGGAACCATAGGTTAGACGTTGAATTATTGCCAGAAGAGGATAAATTGCGACATTCTCTAGATGAAGTTTGAGAAGAGATGATACTTGGCAAAATTTGTGTAATTTTGGAAAATGGTCTAAAATAATCTTTGGTTTATTACTCAAATTTGTATGGCAATGGCATGTTGGTGAGACATGTACTAAGTATAAATTACATCATGCATATATTTTGCACAATAACCTATAACCTATAGTTGATAATTTAATGTCTAGAAATTTGATTGTTTCTCTTAATTGAAAAGCAATAACTTAGCATTTTCAAATGAAATCAAAGGAACCATAGGTTAGACGTTGAATTATCGGCTTTAACAAAACAAGAGCCACTTAGAAACTTAGCATTTCCAAATGAAATCAAAGGAACCATAGGTTAGACGTTGAATTATTGACAGAAGAGGATAAATTGCGACATTCTCTAGATGAAGTTTGAGAAGAGACGATACTTGGCAAAATTTGTGTAATTTTGGAAAATGGTCTAAAATAATATTTGGTTTATTACTCAAATTTGTATGGCAATGGCATGTTGGTGAGACATGTACTAAGTATAAATTACATCATGCATATATTTTGCACAATAACCTATAACCTATAGTTGATAATTTAATGTCTAGAAATTTGATTGTTTCTCTTAATTGAAAAGCAATTCAACATCCCAACAACTAGCAATCCACATAGAAGGTTTCTTTGATTATTATTTTTCAGGGAATGTTTCATCAATGGTCTTAAAGAGGTCATTCGTGCCATTTTCCTTATGCGACAGCCCTCCACTTGGTTGGAAGCATGCAGTCGATCTAGAGAGGTTGAACTGGTGATCATGCTCAACCCAAACGCCCATCCTTTCACACCCGCACTAGGTATCCCATGGTTCCTACTTCGAGTAATTATACGACATAACTTTTACGTATCCATAAGTTGAACCTTGATGCCATGGTTGAACAATAGTGCATGGGCCTCTAGTACATCTATGATGAAAATATTTCCAAGGGAATAAGTACAAAAAACATAAGTTATTTCATATTGATGCATCCCCCCCCATGATGCCTGAAAGGAAAACACCATGGATGTTCTGCTTGCACCAGAAGTGGATGAGACTATGCCACCCCTCGAAGATGCTCCTAGTATACTAGTTCTGAAGGAACAACTACGAATTTATCTTCATGATTTATCAGGTTTTTCCTAACCTTAAACATTGAAATTGATCTGCTACATCAAGCACAAAAAGTATCACCATGGTAATTGATAGTGGAAACACGCATAGTTTCATTCATCGATGAGTGCCTATTAAAACAATTTGTTATATATGCCCTATCTCCAATTTCCAAATTATGTTAGCCAATGGAGGTACAATGAAATGCGGTGGTCGATGTGAAAATGCAAAACTCTAAATGGGTGACTACAATGTCAAAACACATATGTTTCATATTGACATGGGTGGTTTTGTAGTTTCGAGGGTGAAGAGATTCAGACTTTGGGACCTGTTGCCATGGATTTCAAAGTCATTTCGCTCAACTTTACTCAGGGTGGGAAAAACCCTCACCTCAATGAATCTAAACTTTGTTCTCTTGATATTACCTCCTCCCATCATATGGATAATTTTTTGAAGAAAGGCCAATCAGGTGTCATTTCTCAGTTCAATGCAATCTAAGTCCTAGAGACGCCCACATCAAATATTCACCCTGAGATTCAGTAGATCTTGTCTCAATATAAACATGTTTTCAAGCCTCAAATGGTTTACTTCCCTCTCATGGGGAATATGACCATGGTATTCCTTTAATCCTAGACAGTCAACCCCCTAATTCCCACCCTTATCGCCACCCTTTTACCCAGAAGAATAAAATAAATAAAATAATCATTCAAGAATTATTAGAAGGTGTCATTGAGTCTAGTACAAGCCCTTATTCTTCACTAGTGATCACAGTTCTAAAAAAGGAAGTCACTTGGTGCATGTGTCTTGATATCTAATATCTCAACAAATTAACCATCAAAGATAAATCCCCCATTCCTATCGTTTATGATCTCTTACATGAGTTGCATGGCACCAAATTCTTCACCAAACTGGACCTTCACTTGGGTTACCATCAAATATGTATGAAAGAGGTAGATATCCCCAAGACAACCTTCTGCAACCATGAGGGTCATTACATGTTCTTATACATGACTTTTAGCCTTTACAATGCCCTTTCTACTTTTCTGAGCCTCATGAATAAAAAATTATGCATGTTTGTCCACTATTTTGTCCTCCCCTTCTTCGATTCTATTTTTGTCTACATCCCCACTTGGGAAATCCACCTCCAACATGTTGCTTGTTCCTTGCACTTATTATAGGATCACCAAATATTTGTGAAACATGTTAAAATGTTCTTTTGTGGTGACAGAAGTTGAGTACTTGGACTATATTGTTAGCTAGGATAGTGTCAGGGTGGATCCCAAGAAAGTGGAAGCTATTTAGAATCGACCCCATCCCAAAAATATCAAGAGTTTGAGAATGTTCCTCAATCTTACTAGAAATTATAGTAAATTTGTGCCAAAATATGGGAATATTTCCACTCCTATTACAACCTTTCTCAAAAATATTTTTTTCACTTGGAATGAAGCAACAAAGCAAGACTTCTCATCCCTCAAGGAAGTTATGTGGATGACCCCTATGTGAGCCATGCCATATTTCATTAAGACCTTGATCTTAGACTTTGATTCCTTTGGTCGTGGTCTAGAAGTAGTCTTACTCCAAGATGGATGCCCACTAGACTTCACCAGTAAGCATCTCTATGATCAAAACTTGGGCATATCAACCTTATGAGAAATAAATGATGGATATCCTTCACTCAATTGAGTCACGATGATCATATTTATTTGGGAGGCATTTCCCAATCAAGAACAACCCTCACAACCTTAATTTTTTTTTAAACAACAATTGCCCTCTCCATTACAACATAAATGGGTCACTAAGTTGCTAGGTTATGATTATGAGATCATACGTAAGAAGGGTCGTTACAATGTGCTGAAAGATGATTTTTCTCAACAATTTGAAGAGGAGTACTCGCTCTTCACCTTATCCTTATTATTTCCAGAATTGTTCGATGAAGCACTACTAAAGCATGACTAGAATGGATGTCTAGGGACATTATTCAACACCTAATCAATAGGCCACAAGACAACCTGATCCCTTTGCGTATGCATACATGGGACCAAAATATCTTGCGATATAATGGGCACATCTTTATCACCTTGGATTCAACCTTGAAATCACAAATCTTAAAGGAATTGCATTCATCATCCACAACCAACGACTGAAGATTTCATAAGACTTATGAACAAATCAAGCACTCCTTCTTGTGGGAAGGCATGAAACAAGATATCAAGAACTTTGTTACAGCCGACAACACTTTCCAACAACATAAGGGTGAAACTGTGAAGTCCCTAAGTGCTTTGTAGTCACTTCCCATTCCCAACCACATATGGACATACATCTCTATGGATTTAATAGTGTGGATTCTTAAGGTAGGTAGTAAAACAATCATTGTGGTGGTAGTCAATCATCTCACCAAATACACCCACTTTTGTGCATTACGACAATATTTTACTTTATCCTTGGTGGCATAGGTCTTTATGGATCGTATTGTTAAGCTCCATGGCATGTTGACTTCTATTGTCTATGATCATGACCCTGCCTTCACAAGCAATTTTTTGCAGGAATTATCTAAACTTCAAGGCACACAATTGAATGTCAAAATAGCTTATTTCCCTTAAACTAAATTGGTCAACAAATGCTTGGAAATCTAATTGTAATGATTTGTTTCATATATGCCACACGATTGGGTCCAGTGGATTCCTCTAGCTAAGTGGTGGTATGATACCACTTATCATGGTTCCACCAAAATAACACCCTATAAAGCAATGTGTGGCCAAAATCCCTTGTCAGTGATTTCCAACCTACTTGGTACCTCCAAAGTTTAGGCAATGGACAACTCATTTCACATCAGAGAAGATACTATTTGTGACCCTTAAAGAGAAGTTTTGGCAGATCAACATTGCTCTATTTCTTCCTTTCAAGTAGAGAATTTAGTGTTTCTTCACCTCCAACCTTAAAGGAAGACTTCCATCAAGTCTCAGTTGCACCATAAGCTTTCTTTGAAGTCTTATGGAACCTATATAATCCTCCAATGTATTGGACATGTGGCCTACATGCTCACTCTGCTGGATCACTCCAAGATTCACCTAGTATTTCATGTCTCTTGTCTAAAAAAGGTGGTGTGCTCCAATTGCAAAACGCAAACCAACCTACTAGAATTTGATGAAGAAGGCTCCATTGGGCTCCAACCAACATTAGTTTTGTCCTAAAGGGAACTATAATCATGTCGATTCCCCATCAAACAAGTTTTGATCTAGTAGAAAGATATGATGTCACATGATGCTATTTGGTAACCAACTAAAATTTTACAACAATTTTATTACCATTGGCATTAAGGACAAGGGGGAGGATATGTTGGGGTCCTACCCTAACCCTCCTTACTTTAGTAGTTAGTCATGCATTGTATACAACCATTTATTGATAATAAGGCCATGTATATAGTAGTCATCAATCAATGTAAAAAAGGTTCTCTCTATTAATTAAGACCAAATAGGAAGCTAATACCTATTAATTATTTTACCATGTCAAGTAGTTAGGGTTTTGGAGTCGGGAAACCTACTTAAAGATCTTCAAGGCTATAATTTTTTTTTGTTGAGAATTATTGTAATGAATCTCTTCTCAAGTGAATGGTTTCCCTACCACAAGAGGCATATGAACATTGCATCCAATTTATAAAAGCTCATTCCCTGCCATATTATCTTTATATTGCCTCGTGTTTCTAGTTTTGTTCTACATATTTTGGTTTATTGCATCCTAATCTTTCTATAGTCTGTATGGTTTTTAAGTTTCAAAGGTAAAGAACACCACATAAAACCTTGACCAACAAAATTTTGAAACAATTCCCATCCATATATGAAGGTAGAGGAACAAAATTGGAAATGAAACCTCTATGAATGGAATTATCAATCATTCACATTTATATCTAACGACAAAGGAAAACATACTTGTAATTGAAACCTAAAAAAATAGAATTATTAAAAAAGGTTCACACCCATAGCTAAAGCTAGCGGAAAAGAATTTTAAATTAAACCTTAACTAATAAAATTATGAAAATAATTATCATCGATAGCTAAAGACAAAGGAGAATGATTGTAAACAAAACCTCATCTAAAAAAATTATGAAAATGATTGTCTTCTACAGCTAAACATGGTGAAAAAATAACTGTAAATGAAACCTTAAGTAACGAAATTATGAAAAATAGTTATCATTGATAAATAGAAATGAGGGAAATTTATAACAATCCTTAATTTCTTTAAAAAGAGTTTGCATTCCGTCCCTTTTCCATAAGCATATGCGCTAGATATCATTAATTTCAAAGGATTTTCTTTCACATTTGTCACAACCTTAACCTAAAATCATCCATGGCGTATTATAATCAAATAAATAATGATATTTGGCAATGCTCTTACTTACTTTGACTTCACATACATGTGTTTACAATGCATATATACTGGAGACAGTGCAATAAGCCGTGACATTTGTTCTCTACACCTGAGCTTGCATTTGAAATCAATCTAAATTCTATGTTTTAGGAAATTTAGAGAAGTGTGATGAAGAAGAGGACATGGAGGAATGATAGATGCTTTAAAAGTGCATGAATTTCAGAGGCTTGCCTTAGTTTAAAATCTACGATAGTTATTATTTAGTAGAAATGAATATCATGATGCATAAATTATGAATAAGATTCTTCCTGAAATTGCTTAATCATTTTAGACCACATTTATCCTATTCACCATTATCTATTCATTGTATATGGATCTCTATTTGTTTGATCATCCATGCCCATTAAAGATGTCATAATAAAAAACCTATAATTGAGAATCTGAGAGTGTTGGATTATGAATCGAATGCAGTGCCTTGTTATTTGATGCCCATATGGAGAAATATAATCACAATTGGAATATTCTAGGTCTCCAATAGCTTAAAAAAATTTCAAATAAGAAACAATAAATAAATTGAGCTCCTAATGTCCACATAGGCCTATAAATCTCATGGAAGATATGCATGCTCGTCTTACAAGTCAAGTTAAATGAGTGTATGAGATTTAAATGTTTTTATGTTTGAGATTTTAAATGTTGGTCATGACTGGTTTATAATTACCACCCAATGACCACTAGGCAATATTCATTGGATCAAAAGGCAATAACATGGATAAACAAAAAATTTATCAAGTCAACAACATAGTAATTTTTTACTTCTTTCCCCTGTAGCGTGGAATTACAAGAATTCAATTATATTATTGGAGGTTCTAATTCTTCTCTACGTGTATCTATAAACTTATCCTTAAGTCTTACAAGATAGACTTAAATGATCCAAATATGAGACATATATAGTTTCATGGCAGTTTTATGCAAAATGTCATTTCAAAAAAATTGATCGTTTTTTTAGGGTGCCTCTAGACATATCATATATATACCATTTTGTAAACGACCGCTAGGTTGAAACAAAAAGATTCCTTGCAGAATCGGGCTTCCATACATGGATTGGAAACTAGTAGACATGCCATTGAAGTCACTATCATTGTCTACCCAACAATTGCATGACATGTTATCTTGTGTAGTTCTTTTTTGTAACCCCTTCCTTGAGATTGCACCCAGAGATCCCTTATCATTATTTCCATATATAGAACCTGATCCACATGAGTTGTTATGACAAAAATTCACGTTTTTAGAAGATTTTCCTTCAATAGGTAATGTTAAGCATACGCTCGATGTTGGAGTGAATGTTTAAGTGAAGAAAAGTTCTCGAGATAAGGTTGACAACAAAGGGGTAAATGCAAGGAACCTTTTATTGGTTACCCATCCCAAAAATTAGGTACAAATATATGGAAATGATCAAAATTATAGTTCTCCTGAGGTAGAGGACCTAATATTGTCAAACCAATTAGACAGGAGCATCATTTCCTTGTGCAAGCCACTTTGACATTGCTTACAGATTTGATCCAACCGTTCTTGCAAGTTTGAGTCCTTTCCTTCAAAGATTTGATTGGAAAACAATTGAAAAAGTTCCAAGAACATTGACACCAAGTCCTCCACCTTCCAGAATCATGGAGAAATTGTGTCCCTTCTTGAATACAACGTATCTATATGTCCTATCTTGTTTCTTCTCAAGCATTTGCTCAAATCCATCAGGACCTTCAACTGGAACACTCAGAGGGGATGATATTCGTAGGTTTGATTTATGAGGATGACAACAAACCATGCCCACACCATCTCTAGGCTCACACTACCATGTCCAGAGTCAAACCCCATAGACTATGCATTAAAGGAGATTGATAACAAGGCAACATGGCATAATTTGTTTTATTTTGATTTTGATTTTCTTTTTTGGTTCTAACAATTAACCTTGTTCATACAAGAATTTATGTTCCATAAAAAATGTCTATCAATAAAAAATTTAGAATATTGAATTTTGATATGTATATGTATATATGTATATATATATATATATATATATATATATATATATATATCTATCCATATATATATGTATATATATACATATATATATGGATATATATACATATATATATGGATATATATACATATATATATGGATATATATACATATATATATGGATATATATACATATATATATGGATATATATACATATATATATGGATATATATACATATATATATGGATAGATATATATATATATATATATATATATATGTATATGTATATGTATATGTATATGTATATGTATATGTATATGTATATGTATATGTATATGTATATGTAATTTTTAATATCTTGACAAATGTTTGCAAAACTATGAAATAAACAAAACGAATAGGATGTCAATACTTTTTTTACTTTTGAACAAAAAGTATAGTACTCACTTTGGTAGGTACTAATAAAACATAAAGGCAAACACATTGCTTCGAAAGTGATAGGTCACCACTTTTATGATCAACGTTGCATAAACCCTATATTGCATTACAATATATCCAAAAACGGTAAAATAACACAAGCACGCTATACAAGACATAAGTGCATGTTATACAACTTGTTATGGTATAAGTAACATAAATATCACAATATACCCATAATATATAAAGTAACACAAGTGTAATAAATAAAACATAATCACAAACACATTGCTTCTAAAGTGATAGGTCACAACTTTTATGATCAAAGTTGCTTAAACCCTATATTACATTACAATATGTACAAAAACCATAAATAACACACAAGTACAACATACAAAGCCTAATCACAAAGACATTTCTTCCAAAGTGCTAGGTCACACCTTGTTACGATCTAAGTTATATAAAACCCTATATTACATCATAATACACCCAAATTCCATCAAATAACACTAGTGCAATATAAAAACTTAAGGAGAGACACGTTGCTTTTAATGTGTTGGGTCACAACTTGTTATGATCTAAATTGCATAAAACCCTAGATATAACATCACAATATACCCAAAATCCATAAAATAACAAAAAGCGCAACATATAAAACATAAGGGTCAACACATTGCTTCTAAAGTGATGGGTCACATACTAAGCTTACAAACTAAATAGGGCAGTTTACCAACCAAAATAAATATATGGTTACTCTTGGGAATCCATGAAATATATTTGAGAAATAATTGTCAAGTGATTATACTCCACTGATGAAAAAATACATTTACTTATATTAGAAAGGATAAAGGAATTTTAAGTTTGGCGATCACTATTGAAGCAACATACCATAATTAACATGATAATACAAGCAATTGACAACTTAGTTGATCACGTGAAATGACCTTAATGATTGATTGCATTGACTTACATGAATGACTAATTGTTAAATTTAAACCCTTAAAACCCAACGTGAGAACCATAGTATATGTTTTACATGTTGTATTTTGTGCTAAGGGCAACAACATGTGCATTATGCAACAATTAATGTTTGTGATCTCTCCAAGGACCTCAAATATTATTAATCAAAACAAAGTCTTTCCCATTACTGTATAGCTATATAATTCATCTATTAGGATTTCCAAGGATCTCTACGTGATTCAATGCTAAAAGTTTATACATTGCGTGTAAGCTTTTTTGAAATCATTAACACCAATCGTTGGAACTATACAACCACTCTCAATCAAATTACCAATGGTTGTTGTTGTTCATTGAGATGTTCTTGGCTAATTGAGAACTATGCCAAGGCATTTGATGCCCGCCTTAGGCATTAAGATAGCCCTTGGGCCTGAGATGGTATCCTTTAGTAAATCAATAAAAATATAGATACCCATTGTCACCACAAAATAACTTAAAACAATTTGAAAATTGAATGTCAAATTTAAGTGAATGAATGATAGGTTGAATGTTGAATGAAGATTGTACCGGGCTGAACTAAAGCAATAATATATGTACATCAAACCAAATCCTTTCCATCCAATGTTGGAGTCTCAAATTGCAAAACATAAAGTTGATAATGCAAGGTGCAACAAAGGCCAAGAGGAAAAATAAATCCTTATAATAACAAAGAGTAAGGAAGTCCTTGCTACCCAAGGATGAAGAAACATCACAGAGAATTTGGGAGCGATGGAAGTATTCAAACGTCCAATAACATATAAATGAATTTGTTGGGCATTAAACAAATGAATCCAACAATATGAGTGCATATGTTAGGCATAAACAATGAATCCAACAACATACACACTCACACAAATAATCTAAAGAACAATTATAGGTATAACTAAAAGGTACATCAAAGAGTCACAGTAACTTAAAATTATGTCAGTATACTTTGTATAATGCATAAACACCTCATGCAAAGTCAAAAATTGCAAAAGGTACATGTATCACAAACTAGATTTTGTTAACCTTAAATATATGGGAGTCTTCTTCTGCAAATTACATATGTAAGCAAATAGAAACAATTGTGGAAAATAAGAAGGTAATGATAAGAGAAATATAGGAACATGTTATGCAAATGAGCAAAGAATCTAATTATTGGTGAGTCTTGGTCTTCATAGAATACAAAGGCCCATAGTCTCAAGATGAAGTTCCAGCCTCCCTAAAAGAATCCAACCCCCATTTTCACTAATACAAAATGTTGCTTTTTAATATTTTGAATGTTAGGTTCTAGCCTATCTTCATGTAACTATTATATAAAATTATAAAAGGAAGAGAGAGTGTTATAGGATATGTCAACAACTCAAAGTATTAGTGTCACGCTTGTCCATAAGATATGGGGATTAGTTTCCCACCAATTTCCCACCAATCCTTTCATTTAAAACAAATTGCCAATCATCTTTTCTTTCGAGCATTGGATAGATTTTTTATGCTTTCAAGGAATTATGATAAAATCGTGAAGATCTTTAATCTCTAAAACAGTACAATGGAACCTGATAAAACTACTCATAGCCCTTATGGAACAGATGTGTTCTTAAGAAAGCTATCTGATCCATGGTTTGAATTTAGTATCACTCAAACATTGTTATTATTACCTTCAAAAGGCCAGAATCATGAAGTATTTTTCAAGCATCAAACCCATCAAGTTCAACCAAAACTTGAATTATAAGAGCTTCGTGATCTTGCATTTTGGTGTTCAATGTTTTCCCACAAACACCAACAAAAGATCAAAACCATCCATAAAAATAATCAAAGGTGCTAGTCCTTCCAGTTTGCAATAACTCTCAGACATTAGTAGCACCTTGGCCCACCCCTGTTCCACATTCCAAGTCTAAAGCTTTAATGTGGCAATTGCATATGTCAATATCGTTTTTCATGTTCCTGAATCACCTGCAATAAGAACACCCCGAGGTGCCCTTGATCCTATCTCCTAGAAGTTTTTAGGATTTTTCAAGAAGGGTGCAACTTCATTGACTTCCTCTTTTGTGAGATCAATTTCTACGAAGACCTTCAAATGCATATGTATTTTTTACTCTCTTCATTATGTCAAAAGCACCTTTTATAGGGTCAACCTTCATTTTCTTTAAACCACAATGCATTTCCTTGTACACATTTCATGCTTTATTTGTTTTTCCTATAAAGGAGTATTAAGCGTATATTATCCACCAAGGATTGTTTTCAAGAGATACCAAAGTCTTAATAGAAGAGGATATCCATCGAGGAATCAACTAAAAGTAAATATTAAGAGTCGTTGAAGTAAACTATATTCTTGTTTTTTGCGATCTTAGACATTTTTTTCCACTTCCTTTTGCCATATCAAGTACTATATAGATACAATAGTTTCTTCTACAACATCAAGCCATGCTAATCCCATGTGGAACAATGAACTCAATAAAAGGGAAACCAACTCAACCATGACCTCTTCAATAATATGATTGAGTTTTTCAATGTATCGAATAACTGGTTCATATATCATCCTAGACCAGACAAAATCGAAAAAATTTACTACAAAACTTTAATGGAACAAGAATTTGAACTCTTAGTTGCCATTCCTTAAATTGTATCAACATAAACTCTATTGTGGTCAAAATACTTGAAGTGACCATTTTTCACATAAAGTCCATAAAAAATGTTGTAATTTTATGTAATTTATTGGGAATCCTTTCTAATGCCTCAATGTGTTCAACAACAACACCACAATCAAGGATGAGAGAAATTCTCTCAATATATGTGAGATGAGTTTTGCAAAACATAGACCATAAGTTACATTCTTTGAGAGCCAAATTTGCATCTTGCATTGATTTCCTTAGAACATGTATTCAATGAGTTTCTCGTGTGGGGTTGTATGAAATCAAACTAAATCTCAAGAAGTTGAACCAACACAACACATACCAATATCTTCACTTTGGCAACATGCTACTGAGCAAGATTAAATAGGTCTTGAAGATATTGATCCATTGATAATAATAATAATGTTGTAGCCATAAACACATTAAATTGGTTAACAGACCAAGTGACTACCAAAGAGTGATTCGGTCTACTAGCAAGACCCATCTTTACTAGAAATCAATGTAGAGGACCCATATGATCAACCATGGTTGAGTTAATGAAAGCATCCATAGTTGAACTTGGATCCCCAACAATTTTTAGTTATTCTCCAGGAAAAGAAAAATATTGACCAACCAACCCCACATCAAATCAAACGTAGCCATGCAAAATTCAAGCTCAAAAGAAAGCTCCCCACGCATTCCTACATGGAATATAGGCATTGGATTGTTGATGTCTTAATCAAGCCTTCCATGTGTCCACCATATCGATGATGGTCATCAATTGGGAATTTCTAACATGTAACCCTTTTATTTTTTCCTAATTAACCTGCAAGGTACAAAACCCCTTTTCAACACATCATATCTAAATGAATTGTGAGTCCAATTTTTTTTTTGGAAATACCACTTTCTTTTGCATGGTTTTCAAATTATGAAATCATATGATGATGTGGGAGTTCAATCTAATAAGATCAATCTTACTGAGCATGAATCCTACAAGCCTTTGTAGATCTCACATGGTAAAAATAAGGGTGGGCCATTATTTTTTTTCTAGTTTGTCCTTCTTGGTGATCATATCTCAACAACTTATCTAGGAAACCAATTGTGTCGAGAACAACTAGATGTTGACAGTTAGTATTAATGAATTCTGACCAAGGATTTATGTTGGGCCTCAAAATGAGGATCGAGCTTTATTTTATATATGCTCAAATAAGCATTTAACTCATCCATGCCAAGGAAGGCTTTGAAATCTCAACAAGTTGACCATAATTGTCATGGCCATGTAAGAATGCCTCCTTCTGAAATATCATCCCTGCAAACACACATCAAAGGATCCACATATGTAGTGAGTAATCACACTCTTGCAAATCGACAAGGATATTTGGACCTTTAAAGTATCTTGAAGCAACCTAAACATTATACTCCTTCCCAAGATGATAAAATTCTACAAGCCCCCAACTTATGAGACGAAGTTTTATGTGCTAATGGTTTATCATGAGATTGTGTGGCTTAACATCATGATGCATGCTTCCTTCAGAGTGAAAATAATCTAATGCCTTTAGAAGCTCATAAGTAGTATATAATATCAAAATATGATAATGTTGGATAAAAGGATTTTAAAACTTGTGTTTTCTACATATTCAAAAATCAACATTGTTGGTCCCAAACTATATCAAGTAGTTTAATAATATTTGGACCCCGCAAAGGTTCAACAATATTTTGGTCTCTCTCTTAATCTTGTTCTTCTTGACAAGTTTCAAGATCTTAATAATGCATCTCTCATTGTTAATGCTATCTCAAAAATCTCATTGTACTTGCCCCGACAAGGTATGGCCCTTGATAATATTTTTTACACTATACCCAAAATTTAAATATTATATGACTATAGTTTTAAAATTGGTTTGGGTTGGTTAATTATGGATTCACCCAATATGAGATGGGGAGGAAAACCAAGATCAAGATGTCGCCAAATCTCTATGGGTGTAACAATCTCACCAAGTGTCAAAGTTATAAAGCATTTGTCACGAATTCACCTATCCTAATTAAAAATTTAAACGAGGACATTAGATGTTATAATGGCTGTAATAGAAAAAATCTATAATTGTATTTGTTAGTCATTTATGGTAATCAATTACAGTGTTAAACTATTATAAATAATGATTTGTGCTAATTGACTTGTGTCACACCCCCGGTTTTGACCTCGTTGCATTAGATGTATATGATGTATATATTGTAATAATCATGGTGCAGAGCTAAAGGCCAAGGCCCCACCATTGAGCTATTATGCTATGTTTTGGATTTGTCACCGATGGTATATCGGGGCATGTGGCATACATTATGTTTGTCATCATGTAAATATGCATCTATAATTAATAAAATGAACACAACCAACTATGATCGCGGCAACTAAATTGAGAAGGGGCATGATTTTCACAAGGATAAGGATGTGGGAGAATTTGTCAAACCTTGGCCAATGGGGTAAAAATCCATGTGTCTTCTCTCCTTGCCTTCCCCAGCCACTTTCATTGAAGAATGGCTACTGGTGGTTGAGGCAGTTAATTGCTTTGGGAGTGGGGTGGCAGGACTTTCAGTCCTCACCCACACACACACTCCACCACAGTTGAATTCACAATGGAAGAAACCACCATCCTCACGATTTTTCTGTTCACCTCTATGCACAGGATTTACCTGGTTTTTCACTTCCGCAGATGCATTCTCCTCTCCATGCCTATGCTGAACACTCACGCACGTTTAATTCGCGTCTTCCCTGTTGTCTATTCACCCACGCACGAGCTGGGAACTGTTCATCTTCGCACGTGAACCAATGTCCGTTCATTATCCTCACGCATAGGAATTTCCTGGTTTTTCGGCTGATGCAGCGAGCTGAGAGCCGTGCTCTTCCATCCACGAACTGCTGTAAAGGGCCATTCACGTTTTTGACTGTCTCACAGACTGGTATGGTCGTTCTGTTCATTTCATGCACAGGATTGGGAAGTCTGCGTTTTTCTCTTCCTCAGCGTGGTCTATGTAAGTTCCCTTGGTTGGCTTGATTGCCCAAGACGGGTCATTGTTTTTCCCTTGTTGTGAGCTACATTCACTGTTACGTTTGGGACTGTATAATTCCCTGGGGAGTCGTCTTCCCTCTTAAGTTGTATCAGCTGATTGATTGCCTGAGTGCAATGGTTGGTCTTTGGACTGTGTAGGGAGCAAGGATGGGGGCTTAGTTTTGCTTGACAAACCTGGTGATTGGAAACCACACGGACAGAGCTAGAGGGCTGGCCTTCTTCTCCATCACCCTGAATAGCACTGGAAGGGAATGCAGGGCCTGAGGGACTGTGTAGCAGAGAAGGGACTGATTCCTTGTGTTTGGTGTGTTTGGGTGTCTTAGAGGTCAGGCTAGTTCTGGTGTAGGTGTGCTTGGCTCTGTAATGAGCTCACCAGCTTAGCATTGAGCCTTTCCCACTCCTTGATGGCCTGATAAACCCAACTGTGTTGGTTTGGCTGTGTGTTGTATATCCTTGGCTATGTGTAAGCCTGCTAGTTCCCTTATTCCTTAGAGAATCATGCCCAGCTCGGGGGTGGCAGCGCTGCTAAGAGATTAAGGAGCACGTTGGCCTATGGTTGGGTGGAAAGTTGCAGCGACGTAGCTGGTTGCGGAATGACTTCATCTTAAGATAAGTGATCTTGTCCATTTTACTTCTACAATCGAAATTTCTGTTAATGAAAATGATGAACATGTTAAATGAATGCATGCATGTATGAATGTATGATGTTTCCGCTGTGTCTGATAGATAATTGCATTTGTGCATGATAAATGTTCATGTGTGCATGTTTCCAGTTCAATACGTTTGCTTCAGCATTCTGTTTTAGCATTTTTATGCATGTACATGTTCATGGGGCGGTTAGCCCGGGTGGTCAAAGCTTGGTTCGCGTCTCCTTTGCCAGTCGGAGGCATGGGGACGTGACAACTTGCATTATCAAACTTTCTTTGTGTCTAGAGGAATTAGGGAGACTTATGATAAATGTGCATGGGTGTCACTTACTGACTTATTATATCACCAATATGTATATTTCTTAATCATTCAATCAATAATTCAAAACTATGTCCAAAAATATCTCGAAGTGGTATGTGTCTCAAAGTGGTTTGTGGTGGGTCTACTATGACACACATAAATTATATCTAGTTAGAAGCATCTACTTTGAAATTGAAGGCTTGATTAATGCTAGTTAATGTGAGGATAAGAGAAACCATTACCTAATGCTTAATTTCTTTGAACACTCTTGTTGCATGACCCCCCAATTGAAACATAGTTGTGATTCAACTTGTTAAGTGGATGTGCTACATGGGAAAGATGCATAATAAACCCTCTTAGGTAATTCACCATTATCATGAAATCTAACAAGTGATGGATATTGTTCAATGGCAGCCAATCAACAATGGTTGAAATGTTCCTCAATTTAATGCTCAATCCATTTTGTTTCTAACATAATCTAAAACAAATGAGCTCTATTTGCTTAAATGTACACATATTTATGTTGACCTAACAAATTATCTCCGTGCAACACTGCAAATACTTGGTTTATGGTGTAAATTATCTTCTTAGGTAAAACATGTATGTTGCCTAGATGCAAACTCGTGAATGAAATAAAACAATATTGACATTTCATTTGTCATCCTTGTGAAGGTTGTATGGGCATCAATATGGCCAAATGACATCACCATCCATTCAAATGGTCCTTGTGATCATGTATTGAAGGTTGTCTTGCACTTATTCTCTAGCCTTAGGCATCTAGTAGCTTTAACCAAACTTAAGGTCAATGTTACTGAAGAATTTCACTTCTAGAGTTTAATTTAACAAGCTATCAACATTTGGCACTGGATATTAGTTTTTAATTTTGATACTATTCAAGTTAGTAATCTACACATCCTCCACACACCATCTTTGTTTCGAACTAATACAATATTAGGGCCATAAGGCTACAATGAGGTGGGGTGTATGTGCCATCTATCCAACAACTCTTGATTTTACCCTTTAATTTCTCCATTTTTAAAGAATGAAGCCCTACGTAAAGCCTTACTTGGCATAACAACTTTATCTTTCAAGTCAATCACATGTTCAATCAAATGGATTGAATGCATTTGATAAAGTTCTCATAACAACTCAAGATAACATTGTAATAGCTCATGCAACTGCTTCTATAATTCGACCTCTCATATCAAACTAAAAGTATGTCTGATGAGTTCCCGTGGTCTTGATGTTAATTAAAAGGTGCCAATTTATGTTCCTTTTGGGGTCACAAATTGATAAAATAAAACTATTATGAGGCATTGACCAGTCTATGAGCTTCAATGCCAAAGCTAATGCTAAGGTGGACCGATGGTTGGGTTTTTTTACGTCATCACCACACATTCTTGGGAATTTTTAGTAGTTAGTATTGGTTCTTTCATAGTTAGTAGAACACATCTCAATACCATTTTTCCATGGAAAAATCCCTTGGGGAAACTCTTCAAACACTCTCTCACATTTCATGAATGACGTCCAAAGTAAATTTTGTTGACATACATGTATGCCTAACCTCAAGGGACTAAGGTGGATTTGACTTTGTGACCTTTTTGGCTAATATGACTTGAGCATGGCAAGTCAAACCACTTGAGTTAACCCTAGGGGATTTTGCATCCCACTAACACATGTATGAATAAGTGAAAATAAGTCGACACACATTTAGTGGAACTACGTTGATCTCTATTTCATAGATGTAATTGACTAATGGTGAAAAATCCCCGTTGCATTTTCCTAAGACACACATATTTGTCAACCAATGAGTAGGGATCATGCCATACACCCATAAATATATTTCTTATTCACTATGTTGTTCAAATTAATTAGTGAACCCATAAAAAAGATAATATATTCATTCACACAAACATTAACATGTTTATATTGACAACTAATCAACTGCAAATTCCTTCTTGGTGATCATACCTCAACGACTTATCTAGGAAATCAATTGTGTCAGGAACAACTAGATGTTGACAGTTAGTATTATTGAATTTTGACCAAGGATTTAGGTTGGGCCTCAAAATGAGGATCAAGCTTTATTAAATATTTGTTCAAATAAGCATTTGACTCATTTATGCCAAGGATCCTTTGCAATCTCAACAAGTTGACCATAATTGTCATGGCCATAGAAGAATGCCTCCTTCTGAACTATCATCCCTACAAACACAGATCAAAGGATCCACATATGTAGTGAATAATCACACTCTTGCTAATCAACAAGGAAATTTGGACCTTTAAAGTATCTTGAAGCAACCTAAACATTATACTCCTTCCCAGGATGATAAAATTCTACAAGGGCCCAACTTATGAGATGAAGTTTCATGTGCTAATGGTTTATCATGAGATTGTGTGGCTTAACATCATGATGCATGATTCCTTGTGAGTGAAAATAATATAATGCCTTTAGAAGCTCATAAGTAGTATATAATATCAAAATCCGATAATGTTGCATAAAAGGATTTTAAAACTTGTGTTTTCTACATATTAAAAAATCAACATTGTTGGTCCCAAACTATATCAAGTAGTATTATAATATTTGGACCCCGCAAAGGTTCAACAATATTTTGGTCTCTCTCTTAATCTTGTTCTTCTTGACAAGTTTCAAGATCTTAATAATGCATCTCTCATTGTTAATGCTATCTCAAAAATCTCATTGTACTTGCCACGACAAGGTATGGCCCTTGATAGTATTTTTTACACTATACCCAAAGTTTAAATATTATGTGACTATAGTTTTAAAATTGGTTTGGGTTGGTTAATTATGGATTCACCCAATATGAGATGGGGAGGAAAACCAAGAGCAAGACGTCTCCACATCTCTTTGGGTGGAACAATCTCACCAAGTGTCAAAGTTATAAAGCATTTGTCTCGAATTCACCTATCTTAATGAAAAATTTAAACGAGGACATTAGACGCCCCAATGGGTGTAATAGAAAAAAATCTATAATTTTATTTGTTAGTCATTTATGGTAATCGATTATAGTGTTAAACTATTATAAATAATGATTTGTGCTAATTGACTTGCATTATCAAACTTTCTTTGTGTCTAGAGGAATTAGGGAGACTTATGATAATTGTGCATGGTTGTCTCTTACTAACTTATTATATCACCAATATGTATATTTCTTGATCATTCAATCAATAATTCAAAACTATGTCCAAAAATATCTCGAAGTGGTATGTGTCTCAAAGTGGTTTGTGGTGGGTCTACTATGACATACATAAATTATATCTAGTTAGAAGCATCTACTTTGAAATTAAAGGCTTGATTAATGCTAGTAAATGCAATGACAAGAGCAACCATTACCTAATGCTTAATCTCTTTGAACACTCTTGTTGCATGGTCCCCCATTTGAAACATAGTTGTGATTCAACATGTTAAGTGTATGTGCTGCATGGGAAAGATGCATAATAAACTCTCTTATGTAATTCACCATTATCGTGAAATCTAACAAGTGATGGGCATTGTTCAATGGTAGCCAATCAACAATGGTTGAAATATTCCTCAATTTAATGCACAATCCATTTTGTTTATGACATAATCTAAGACAAATGAGTTCGATTTGCTTAAATATACACCTATTTATGTCGACCTAACAATTTATCTCCATGCAATACTACAAGTTATCCTCTTAGGTAAAACATGTATGTTTCCTAGATGCAAACTCGTGAATGAAATAAGACAATATTGACACTTCATTTGTCATCCTTCTGAAGGTTGTAGGGGCATTAATATGGCCAAATGACATCACCATCCATTCAAATGGTCCTTGTGATCATGTATTGAAGGTTGTCTTGCACTTATTCTCTAGGCTTAGGAATCTAGTGGCTTTAACCAAACTTGAGGTCAATCTTATTGAATAATTCCACTTCTAGAGATTAAATTTAACAAGCTATCAACATTTGGCACTAGATATTAGTTTTTATGGTGATACTATTCAAGTCAGCAATCTACACATCCTCCACACACCTTCTTTGTCTCGAACTAATACATAAGGTCATAAAGCTACGATGCGATGGGGTGTATGTGCCATCTATCCAACAACTCTTGATTTTACCCCTTGATTTCTTCATTTTTTAAGAATGAAGCCCTACATAAAGCCTTGCTTGGCATAACAACTTTATCTTTCAAGTCAATCCCATGTTCAATCGGATGGATTGGATGCATTTGATGAGGTTCTCATAACAACTCAAGATAACATTGTAATAGCTCATGCAATTGCTTCTATAATTTGACCTCTCCTATCAAACTAAAAGTATGTATGATGAGTTCCCATGGTTTTGATGTTAATTAAAAGGTGCCAATTTATGTTCCTTTTGGGGTCACAAATAGATAAAGGAAAACTATTACGAGGCATTGATCAGTCTATGAGCTTCAATTCCAAAGCTAATGCTAAGGTGGACCAATGGTTGGGTTTTTTTACATCATCACCACACATGCTTGGGAATTTTTAGTAGTTACTATTGGTTATTTCATAGTTAGTAGAACACATCTCAATACCATTTTTCCACGGAAAACTGCTTTGGGGAAACTCTTCAAGCACTCTCTCACATTTCATGAATGACACCCAAGGTAAATTTTGTTGACATACATGTATGCCTAACCTCAAGGGACTAAGGTGGATTTGACTTTGTGACCTCTTTGGCTAATATGACTTGAGCATGGCAAGTTAAACCACTTGAGCTAACCCCAGGGACCTTTTGCATCCCACTAACACATGTATGAGTAAGTGAAAATAACCCCACACATTTTGTTGAACTATGTTGATCTCTATTTCATAGATGTAATCGACTAATGTGGAAAACTCCCCGTTGAATTTTCCTAAGACACAAATATTTGTCAACCGATTATGAGTAGGGATCATGCCATACACCCATAAATTTATTTCTTATTCACTATCTTGTTCAAATTAATTAGTGAACCCATAAAAAAGATAATATATTCATTCACACAAACATTAGCATGTTTATATTGACAACTAATCAACTCCAAATTCCCATTAAGTTTATGGCACTGTATTACAAGGTATGGACAACTTGAAGTTGAGCAAAATATCCTAATAACCAACTATTCAACTATTCACAATCTCATGACATGGCATTTATCATCTAGTTAAGGGACACAAACATTTCAGAGTCTTCTAATCTATTCAATATTGTGTGTATTGAAAAAAGTACAAAAATCCCCAAAGTGGAAGAGTGATGGAGGAGCATAGGCTCATGAAGATGAAGTTATCCATGGCTTCACCAAAGTTAGCTAAAACTTAAGGAGACCTAGAGTCTCACACTTATGTAAATTGCTTTATTTTATAAAAAGCTGAATAAATCTGGATAAGGATACTCGATCCTTTCCATGTGTAACAGATAGGGTTGAGTCGGGGTTTGTTGAGTATTTATAGCAGTTAGTGAGTCATTAGCAGAGTCATAAGTCTCGATCCTATCTTCATGGATATGAGAAACATAAATATATTTGTATTTAAACACAGTTAGCATACTTGGTAGATAGCTTAATTTAGCTTACAAAAGCTTAGTTTTAGCTCACAGAGCTTAGGATAGCTCATAGAGGTTTGAGGATAGCTCGAAGAAGCTTAAAGATTATATCAAAGGGAAAGGAGCTCGAAATTCAATTCCTGGAGCATATACAAAGACTACGGATCTTTGATTGTATTGATCTATTGAGAAATTCAAGTTCGAGGAAGCTTTTAATAATTTGAAGTTGATTTTCTGTGTAGAAATTGTGAAGCTTGTAATCATATTTGTTGAAATTATTCCTTTGACAGAAATTCATATCTTATAGGTATCATTTGTGCAGAGGACGAAAGAATGATTTACACACAGTAAATCGACGGTATATGTGCATTGCAAGACAAATTCACAGTCGTAGCTAATTTCTGCAGCAAAGGGGCATAGATCCACACAGTTTAGGTCATGATCCGCACCTGGAGACATATGAACGATCGAGGGAGAATCCGCAACGGTGCGGAAGAGTTGAAGTACAGAAGCAAGAAAGTGGAAAAGGGCGGAAACCTCAATTACAAAAGTCGACAATCCGAACCGAAAAGGCGGAAGTGTGGAAATTCAGAACTTGGAGAAGTGAGTTTCCGATTTCTGCATTCCGACGGAAAGCTGCATGCGGAAGGAGAATAGCGGAAAGCGGAAGTGCAGAAGTGCTAAGTTCGAAAGTTGGAAAAGTGAGTTTTGCCGACTTCCGCATTCCAAAGTGCGAAAAGCCGAGGGCCAAAGAAGGCTTAAGACAAAAAATTGGCTGTTAGGAAGGGTTTAAAGTCCCCCATGCTCTGAAGTTCATATATTTGCTCCCATAGGTGGAAAGAGTATGTCAGCAAGGTGGGGTTGGCATCAAAGAGACAAACAAGGAAGATGATTTGTCTTAACTATTGACCTTCCATGCAAACTGTTGAGCTCCTCAACTACATCAATATGTCACGTCTACAACAAGAATCACTGCACTATGGTGTGTAATGCATATCATATGATTGAAATTATGGCTATGTGACTAGGTTACAACACCACAAGTGTGTGACAAAGAATACTATTGTGTTTATAACACAATATTACTTCCCAAGTTTAATTTGTGCCAAATATTCACCACTACAATGTGCCTCGAGCACCAATACCTTTATACTAACATGCTGATCAAAGAACAGAACCAAATCCATAAGACTCTGCAAATTCTTCATAAACTTCTTACAACAATTCAATCATCAACCGTGCTTAATCAAACCCTCAACCCTTTCATTATCACCACTAAACTAAACAAAGCCTTTTAAGCCCCTAGCTAAAAATGAGTTGCATTTAGGCGAGACCATGAAGTGTTGATTAGGACCTTATTAGCCAAGTTAATAAATGATCCACCCTTACAAAAGGATCCTTATGAGTTGGGTTGATAAATATAGAACCAGCCCTCGAAAAGGTTAACCGAGGGCTTTATTGAGTGGTACTATTCATTCAGTTTCCTTCATAGTTCTTTAAGCGGTCGTTTTCTTTCATAGAATTTATGTATTACTATTTAAACCATACGGTTGGCAAACCAAAATCCTCCATATTATGTTTGGCAAACTAAAACATGTTGCGACAGCTACACCGTCGGAGAGTGACAGATGTCGTCTCCCAAATAAATCCAAATATATAATATTTTGAAACCTATAAACAAAAGCGAGTTTGAACTCTGCGCTACATTAATTGCTCAATCCCATCCGATTTTCTCCGGGAGGAGTTGCTGGAAACACGATTGAAGTGAACTCTCTTCGCCATGCAGGGGGTTTTGGACGAGCTGACAACTCCATGAGTCCAGGTTTTGAATCTCCCCGTATCTTTCTTTTACCCTTCAACATTTAATTTGCCCAAATGAGTATACGGTTGGGAGGTCCCTAATGCCTGGCTAATTCTATTAGCAAATTATACTGGTGTTTTTGTACTTGGTTGTGCAAATTCGAGGTTTCGGGTTCCTCTAATCTGTCGGTCATAAAATCCGTTCAAGGTTAGGGTTTGTTTAATATTTCCACTAAAATGGTCGTACAAGCTAGGAGCTTGCTGTGTTGCATATAGCATCTGAACAGTTCTTTTGCATTCATCCATGCGTTTAAGTAGCACAGTCGACGAACACAAGGGTTTTGAGAAAGAAACCTGCAATGTTGATGCGCAGGATTTAAATACCCAGACGATGTTTTATCCATTTTCCTCTCCATGTGTTGATATTGATGACGAGGGTAATGATCTTTGTTTTCGTTCATTTTCCTGTCCATGTGTTGAGTAGCGTCATTTTCCTTAATTCGGTGCTTGGCTGCCCATGCGTTGCTGTCCCATCAACGGCCGTAATTTTTGCTGTCGTGGCAATAAACTGCTTATTGTTGGTTGCAGGTTTGCTTCCTGTACAGAATGAGCTAAATTGATGTATTACAATGATTCCAGCTGGTTTCTTATTTTAAAAATAGAAATTAATTTCGGTTATTTACTGTAGTGTTTTGATGTTGCTAGTTAAAAGCAATTATTCTGATATTAATTCTTTGGTGCAAGCCTGAAAGCCTCCCCTGGCATATAGATGATAATATTTTACTTGTAGATTATAATATTTGAGAGTACTTATCAGCTGAGAATAAGTTTTGTCCGATGATGTAACCATAAACTGGTTAGAGTGGAGTGGCTGTATGTATGTGTCTTCCTGGCAAGCCCCAACTTAAGAAGCCTTCCTTCTAAGCCCCAGAGTTAGCCTTCATTTTAACCATGGATTCCCTGGATTTATTAAGCTGCCTTCCTTCGGAATCCGAAAACACTGGATTTATTAAGCTGCTCAAGTTCTAGTGTAACCCAGATTACAGATCTATCTTCAGAGCACTGATCAATATTCACTTTATCTTAAACCTGGATTTTTGCCAGTCTTATAGTTGTTCGCCCATTACTCTTTCATGCGATTCCCGCGCTCTTTCATGGGAAGGCCTTATTATTATTTTTAAGCACAATCTAAAAATTCTCATAGTCTAAAAATTGTACGATTCGGAATAGTCTATGACTCTATTGCTATTCCTTGATTCCCTGGCTCTTTCATGCGATTCCCGCCCTCTTTCATAGGAAAGCCTTATTATTTTTAGGCGTAGTCTAAAAATTGTACATAGGAAAGCCTTATTATTTTTATGCATAGTCTTGAAAATTGTTCAATTCGGAATAATCTATTGCTATTCCCTGAATCCCTGGCTCTTTCATGCGATTCCCGCGCTCTTTCATAGGAAAGCCTTATTATTTTTAGGCATAGTCTAAAAATTGCATAGTCTAAAAATTCTCATAGTCTAATAATTGTACGATCTCGAATAGTCTAAAAATTCTACAATTCGGAATAGGCTGATTTTTTCAGCACAATTTTGAAAAAACCCGGTCCGAAGTTAGTCTTTCGCATGTCTGCCCGAAGTGGAAGAATGATAGTCTAAAAATTGTACGATTTCTAATAGTCTAAAAATTCGACAATTCGGAATAGGCTGATTTTTTCGGCACAATTTTGAAAAAACCCGGTCCGAATTTTTTCATCTTTCGCATGTTTGCCCGAAGTGGAAGAATGAGTGGAGCGTAGTCTCCCAATTCGAATATTTTGCCCTGAAGCTGGTGGCCGGTCTCTGCTGATTTGGTCGGTTACGCTTTAATTTATTTTTATAACTAGCAATTGCCCCAAGATGCTTTAATTTAATTTTAATTTTAATTGCCCTGATTTAATTTTATAACTAGCAATTGCCTGAAGATGGTTTAATTTAATTTAATAATTGGCAATTGCCCCAATCGCCCCAAGAAGGTGCAATAATACACAGATTCCAAGTGCAATACACAGATATGTTGTTGTTTCCAATGAAGATGGTTTAATTTAATTTTTTAACTGGCAATTGCCCCAATCGCCCCCCAATCGCCCCAAGAAGGTGCAATAACACACAGATTCCAAGTGCAATAATACACAGATATGTTGTTGTTTCCAATGAAGATGGTTTAATTTAATTTTTTAACTGGCAATTGCCCCAATCGCCCCAAGAAGGTGCAATAACACACAGATTTCAAGTGCAATAATACACAGATATGTTGTTGTTTCCAATGAAGATGGTTTAATTTAATTTTTTAACTGGCAATTGCCCCAATCGCCCCAAGAAGGTGCAATAATACACAGATTCCAAGAAGGTGCAATAATACACAGATATGTTGTTGTTTTTGGAAGGTAAAAAACACTGAAAAGGGGAACTATAATTGAGTTGTAGACCACTCATTGTACCTTGAAGAAAGCAACCAAGAAGCCGGTTGCAATCGACTCCGTTTACACTTTAATTTAATTTTATAACTCGCAATTGCAACGCTTTAATTTAATTTAAATTTAATATTATAACTAGCCATTGCCCAAAGACGCTTTAATTTAATTTTGTAACTAGTAATTGCCCCCAAGAAGGTGCAATAATGCGTCGATATGTTGTTGTTTTTGGAGGGCAAAAAACCTTGAAAAGGGAAACTAGACCAAAATTGAGCTGTAGACCACTCATTGTACCTTGAATAAAGCAACTAATTTAATTTTATAACTAGCAATTGTACTTGATTAAAGCAACTAATTTAATTTTATAACTAGCAGTTGCCCCCAAGAAGGTGCAATAATGTGTCGATATGTTGTTGTTTTTGGAGGGCAAAAAACCTTGAAAAGGGAAACTAGACTAAAATTGAGTTGTAGACCACTCATTGTACCTTGAATAAAGCAACTAATTTAATTTTATAACTAGCAATTGTACCTTGATTAAAGCAACTAATTTAATTTTATAAAGATCCAAATCCTAGGCTCTATCAAGCGCTGAGAGGGATCGAATCTCTTCTTAGGTATCCATTGATTTGATTCAAACCAAAAGACACATCTTTTTATTTAATTAGGGATAATTTTAGGGGCGAATTTTAGCCAAGTGGGCTATTTTTCCATGTTTTTCTCCCAAAAAAACATTCACCATTTTGCATTTTTTGAATCCTTGTTTCGCCCAATTTTGATGGGGTAGATTTTTTTCACCCTAAAAATTGCCAAATTATTATATAAATGATATAAAATCCATGGAAATCAAAATATTTTTTGAAAAATATCGCCAATCATTTTATAGTTGGCGTTTTAAGAATTGGTAATATTTGCCAATATTTATACACTTTTAAATAAGTATGGTTCCTTAAAATCATCCCTATTTAAGGTTCACATATAATATTTTTATTATTAATATTTAATATTATTTATGACCGACATATAATATTTATTATTATTTTTTATTTTATTAGGAACGAACATTACAACATTTTCCCATACATGGTTTTAAACCACATGCAAGGCCCTCCTACAACCATGGGTTGTTTAGGAGGCCTTGCACATGGTCTTAAAACCATTTGCAAGGGCCTCCTAAACCATGTACAATAAAACCATGGGTTGTTTAGGTTAAAACCATGTGCAAGGCCCTCCTAAACCATGTACAATAAAACTATTGGTTGTTTAGAAGACCTTGGACATGGTTTTAAAACTATGCACATGGTTTATGTGCAAGGCCAACATTTTTTTGAGGATAATTCAATTTTTTATTTTTTATTATTTTGTTAGATAGGAACATTACAACATCTATTGTGTTTTTTCTTGACTAATATTTTTTTTTACGGATAATTAAATTTTTACTTTTTTATTGTTTTGTTAGGTAGGAAGATTACAACATCTCCCCCATATTAGGTTGTTCTTTTGGCCGACATTTATTTTGGCCTATAATTAAAAAAATTATTTTTTATTAATAAAAATAACGTTACGTAACATTACATAATGTTATGTAACGTTACGAGATCTCCCCTAGACTGGGCTGTAGAGCGCCTCTTGGCGCAACTAGCAATTGCCCCAAGAAGATGCTGATATGTTGTTGTTGTAGGAGGGTAAAAAAACTCTAAAGGGGAGTTAAAAATTGAGTTGTAGACCACTCATTTTACCTATTTAATTTTATAACTAGCAATTGCCCCAAGAAGGTGCAATAATATTCTGATAGGTTGTTGTCGTTGTTGGAGGGTAAAAAATGCTGAAGGGGAACTAAAATTGTCGTTGTTGGAGGGTAAAAAATGCTGAAGGGGAACTAAAATTGAGTTGTAGACCACTCATTATACCTTGAAGAAAGAAACTACAAGTTTTGTAGGGAGGGGAAATGAAGGGCCAACTATAAGAAACTCTTTTAAGATAACAGAAATAGTATATTTACATCACAAATAAGCAGGCATTTTCCAATAGAGTAAACCCAATTGGCTTACTTTGTAATTCCCTTGAAAGGTGACTAACGAAGTTGTAGCAATATTCCGGAAGTAATTACTATTAACTTTTGAAGCCTATCATTAAAGAGAATGTGACTAACGAAGTTGTAGCAATATTCCGGAAGTAATTACTATTAACTTCTGAAGCCTATCATTAAAGAGAATGTATGTTTACTTTGTTCGAAAGGAAGTTGAAGCTCACTTCCATTCCAGGATATAAGATGGAAAACAACTTAACAAGAGTGTGAGAATCGTTACAAATTGTAAAGTTGGTTTGAAAATTGTGGAAGTAAAAAAAAGTGAAGCCCTTTAAATTCATCCACTAGTTAATTGAAATTTAAAATGCAGGCTCATAGTGACAAAATACTTGGAGACATGGTCCCTAAAAAGTCATTAAATTATTCCACAAAGCAATAGTAGAAAAGAGTAATGAGAAATCCATCTCTAATAGAGGTAGGGAAGACAGGTAGTGATGGTGCATATAAAACCTGGTAGACATGTAGAAATGTCCCGAGGACAACATCATAAGGAAGGGTCCTATTGGTGAACCAATATGCGACACAACAGTTTATTGGCTGTGTACAATGAAGAGCCAAAAATTGTACTCTAAACACGAGACAACTTGCGTGGTGAAATTTCAAAAAGATAGAAAAAACAAACTTTAATTCACAATACTACAGGTTGTACATGCAACATGTGTAGTAAATAAGCCCAAAACTATGGCGATGTTCCCTATTATAAGTAACAAGAATAGAATAGGGGCAACTACCATCCCTAAAACACAAAAGAAGCCAATTCAAAAAAACAAATTCTTGTATTTTTTCCCTATTTTGATAGTATCATCCAAATAAAATTATACAATCAATTAAAATGCCTTCACGGTCCTTCACCTTTTAGAGCTCCTTCACGGTCCTTGAAGTTGAGCAAAATATCCTATTAACCAACTTAGTATTCACAATCTCATGATATGACATTTATCATCTAGTTAAGGGACACAAACATTTCACAGTCTTCTAGTCTATTCAATATTGTGTATATTGAACAAAGTACAAAAATCCCCAAAGTGGAAGAGACAAACAAGGAAGATGATTTGTCTTAACTATTGGCCTTCCATGCAAATTGTTGAGCTCCTCAACTACATCAAAATGTCACGTCTACAACAAGAATCACTGCGCTATGTTGTGTAATGCATATCATATGATTGATATTTATGGCTATGTGACTAGGTTACAACACCACAAGTGTGTGACAAAGAATGCAAGTGTGTTTATAACACAACATTACTTCCCAAGTTTAATTTGTGCCAAATATTCACCACTGCAATGTGCCTCGAGCACCAATACCTTTATACTAACATGCATATCAAAGAAAAGAACCAAATCCATAAGACAGTGCTTAAACAAATCAAACTCTCAACCCTTCCATTATCACCACTAAACCAAACAAACCCTTTTAAGACCATAGCTAAAAATGGGTTGCATTTGGGCAAGACCATAAACTCTTGATTAGGACCTTATTTGCCAAGTTAATCGAGGACCCACCCTTACAAAAGGATCCTTATGAGGGCTTTATTTGTTGGTACCATTCATTCAGTTTCCTTCATAGTTCTTTAAGTGGTTGTTTTCTTTCATAGAATTTTATGTATGACTATTTAAACTATATGTTTGGCAAACCAAACTCATCCATATTATGTTTGGCAAACTTAAATCTGTTGCGACAACTAAACCGTCCGAGAGAGACATATATTGTCTCCCAAATAAATCCAAATATACAATATTTTGAAACCCATAAACAAAAGTGAGTTCTGAGAACTTTGTGCTACATAAATTGCTCAATCCCATCCGATTTTCTTTGGGATGAGTTGCTGGAAACATGATCGAAGGGAACTCCATTCACCTTGCAGGGTTTTGGACGAGTTGACAACTCCATGAGTCCAGGTTTTGAATCTCCCTTTTTCTTTCGCCCCTCAACATTTAGTTTTCCCACATGAATTTACGGTTGGGAGGTCTCTAACGCCTGGCTAATTCTATTAGCAAATTATACTGGTGTTTTTGTACGTGGTTGTGCAAATTCGAGGCTTTGGGTTTCTCTAATCTGTCGCTCATAAAATCTGTTCAAGGTTAGGGTTTGTTTAATATTCCACTAAAATTGTCGTACAAGCTAGGAGCTAGGAGCTTGTTGTGTTGCATATAGCGCCTGAACAGTTCTTTTGCATTCATCCATGCTTTTAAGTAGCACAGTGGGCGAACACAAGGGTTTTGAGAAAGAAATCTGCAATGTCGATGTGCAGGGTTTAAATACCCAGACGATGTTGTATCCCTTTTCCTCTTTGTGTGTTGATATTGATGTTCAGTAGTGTCAATTTCTTTAATTCGATTCTTAGCTGCCCATGCGTTGCAGTCCTATCAACAACCGTATTTTTTGCCGTTGTGGCAATAAACTGCTTATTGTTGGTTGTAGGTTTGCTTCTTGTACATAATGAGCTAAATCGATGTATTACATTGATCCCAGTGGTTTTCTTATTTTAAAACAGAAATTAATTTCGATTATTTATTGTAGTGCTTTGATGTTGCTAGTTTAAAGCAATTATTTTGATATTTGTTCTTTGGTGCAAGCCTGAAAGCCTCCCTTGGCATGTAAATGATAATATTTTACTTGTAGATTATAATATTTGAGAGTACTTATCAGCTGAGAATAAATTTGTCCGATGATGTAACCATAAACTGGTTAGAGTGGAGTGGCTGTATGTCTCTTCCTGGCAAACCCCAGCTTAAGATGCCTTGTTTCTAAGCCCTAGAGTAAGCCCCAGAGCACAGATACTCTCCTACTTCATTTTAACCATGGATTCCCTGGATTATTAAGCTGCCTTCCTTAGGAATCCTAAAGCACAGATCCATATAATCCATGTTAAACACTAAATTCATTAAGCTGCTCAAGTTCCAGTGTAACCTAGATCACAGATCTATCTTTAGAGCACTGATCAATATTCACTTTATCTTAAACCTGGATTTTTACCATGCTTATTTTCCCATTATTATCAATTAATAATTACTATTATTATTGTATTCCTCCTCTCTTTTATGGGAAAGGCTTATTATTTTTACATGTAGTCTAGTCTAAAAACGCATAGTCTAGTCTGAAAAATTCGACGACTTATTACTCATCAATGAGTAATACTATTACTATTGCTATTTCCTCGCTCTTTCATGCGATTCCCACCCTCTTTCATGGGAAATCCAGCCTTATTATTATTTTGACGCATAGTCTAAAACTTCCCATAGTCTAAAAATTGTACGATTCCAAATAGTCTAAAAATTCGAAAATTCGGAATAGGCTGATTTTTTCCTCACAATTTTGAAAAACTCCACTCTGAATTTTTAAAATATTTTACTGTCTTTTGCATTGTTGCTGAAAGTGGAAGTATGTGTGGAGCGTAGTCTACCAATTCGACGATTTGGCCCAGAATCCGGTCACCGACTGATTTGGCCGTTAACTGGGTAATCAACTCCGTCTATTACGCTTTAATTTAATTTTATAACTAGCAACTGCCCCAAGACACTTTAATTTAATTTTATAACTAGAAATTGCCCCAAGACGCTTTGATTTAATTTTATAACTAGAAATTGCCCCAATTGCCCCAAGATGCTTTAATTTAATTTTATAACTAGAAATTGCCCCAATTGCTCCAAGAAGGTGCAATAATACGCTGATATGTTATTGTTTTTGGAGGGTAAAAAACACTGAAAAGGGAAACTAAAATTGAGTTGTAGATCAGTCAAAATTGAGTTGTAGACCACTCATTGTACCTTGAAGAAAGCAACCCGAAAGCCGAGTCGTCGTCGTCGTCGACTCCATTTACGTTTTAATTTAATTTTATAACTAGCAATTGCCCCAAGACGCTTTAATTTAATTTTATAACTCGTAATTGCCCCAAGAAGGCACAATAATACGCCGATAGGTTGTTGTTTTTGGAGGGTTAAAAACCCTCAAAAGGGGAATTAAACTAAAATTGAGTTGTAGACCACTCATTGTACCTTGAAGAAAGCAACTAATTTAATTTTATAATTACCATTTGCCCCAAGAAGGTGCAATAATATGTCGACATGTTGTTGTTGTTTGAGGGTAAAAAACTCTGAAGGGGAACTAAAAATTGAGTTGTAGAACACTTCATTGTACCTTGAAGAAAGCAACTAGTTTAATTTTATAACTAGCAATTGCCCCAAGAAGGTGCAATAATATGCCGATATGTTGTTTTTGTTTTTGGAGGGTAAAATACCCTGAAGGGGAACTAAAATTGAGTTGTAGACCACTCATTGTACCTTGAAGAAAGCAACTACAAGTTTTGTAGGGAGGGAAATGAAGGGACAACTGTAAGTAACTCTTTTAAGATAACACAAATAGTTTCATGAATATTTACATTACAAATAAGCAAATAAGCAGGTATTTTCCAATGGAGTAAACCCAGTTGGTTTACTTTGTAATTTTCTTGAAAGGAGACTAACGAAGTTGTAGCAAAATTACTGGTTAGAATCTATCGAGTTGTAGAACCATAAAAGCGGTGATAAAATACAGTATGACAAAAAAAGTGAACTATTAAGATACTTGCTAAAGACACAAAATAGTTAAGTTTATGTTCAACAAGAGAGCATAGGATCCTTAGATTCCGGAAGTATTAACTACTGAAACCTATCATTAAAGAGAATGTGTGTTTACTTTGTCCTAAAGGAAGTTGAAGCATACTTCCATTCAGGGATATAAGATGGAAAACAACTTAACAAGAGTGTGAGAATCGCTATACAAAATGTGAAGTTGGTCTGAAAATTGTGGAAGTAAAAAGAAGTAAAGCCCTTTAAATTAATCCACTAGTTAATTGAAATTAAAAATGTAGGCTCATAGTGACAGAATACTTGGAGACATGGTCCTTAAAAAGTAATTAAATTCTTCCTCAAAGCAATACTAAAAATGAGTAGTGAGAAATCCATCTCTAACAGTTGGTAGGGAAGACAGATATTGATGGTGCATATAGAACCTAGTAGACATGTAGAATTTTCCCGAGGACAAAATCATAAGGAAGGGTCCTACAGGTGAACCAGTATGCGACACAACCGTTTATTGGCGGTGTACAATGAAGAGCCAAAGATGGTACTCTAAACATGAGACAACTTGCGTGGTGAAATTTGAAAGTAATTGATAAAAGTAGCTTTAATTCACAATACTGCAGGCTGTCCATGCAACATGTGTATTAAATAAGCCCAAAACTATGGCGATGTTCCCTATTATAAGCAACAAGGATGGAATAGAGGCAACTACCATCCCTGAAACACAAAAGAAGCCAATTATAAAAAACGAATTCTTGCATTTTTTCCCTATTTTAATAGTATCATCCATTTGTAAGAAGCAAATACAATTATACAATCAATTAAAATGCCTTCACGGTCCTTCACCTTTTAGAGGTCCATAAAAAAAAATTGCATAGAAAACAAAGACGACATATGTGATCCTCACCCGCTGCCAAGCAATGTTTCTAATTTTCGAAGTATTCTCCATATTCTGTGACATCACACAGAAAAATGACCAAATGCTTGAGTTTGTACCAAATGTTCTTGTAATGTAGCTTCCCCTGTGATAGATAATTATATCTTACCTTAAGGTTATTTGAATTTCATATTTCAATTGGGTCTCTAAGAGAGTAAAAATCTATTGCCCATATCATTCATAATAAATAAACTATTCTACATTATCATATGCTCCAAACTTGCAAATAAATGAAGTTTTAGAATACAAAAAGTATGTATGGTGGGAGATATTGCAGCCTCAAAGTCCTAATATGATATCTAGAATGTAGGTTCTCACCAAAAATCACAATAAAAGGAAATAAATTCCTCCATTTAACAATTGTGCCACAAAATCTTTCCTCTTCATTTTTAATCTAGTTATGCTCTACCTTGACTAAATCAGACATGTAGATAATAAAAGATGCCATCCCCCTCAAACTGGGCCTTATTGTGGTTTTTCTTCTTGCTCCCTTTAGTATCCATTCTAAAATGCGCTAAAAGCATCAACAAAGACCTTGATAAAAACAGTTCTGATCCACAATGCTCGCCATTTGCATTTAACTCCCCTTCGATGTCTTCTTCCCCCTAGGTGACTGTAAAATTCCTCCATGAGGGTTGTTTTCAGATCTTAGTCACTCACATCCAAAACCTAGAAACTTTAAGCCCTAGTCTCATTAAATATTGGGCATAAATTTATCTGATATCTACAGCTTTACAAGGAACTGTTGAGTCTTGACTATCCCTTTTTAAGCAGCTTTAGGGTCAACATGAACTTGCTATGCCATGATTTTATAATGTTTGTTCGATTATGGTCATTGATTGAAATATGCATTTGTCATATTTTTGCATATACAGCTTTACAAGGAACTGTTGACTATCCCTTTTTAAGCAGCCTTAGGGTCAACATGAACTTGCTATGCCATGATTTCAAAATGTTTGTTCAATTATGGTCATTGATTGAAATGTGCATTTGTCATGTTTTTGCATATATGAGTTGTTTTAATGACTAATTCACTACAAAATGTGTTGCATATTAATCCCAACCTTCCATGCTAGCTTGTTTGGTACATTTTGTTTGTCTTGCTTGCTCCAATCTGCCACTATATTCAAATGCATAATCTAGTAAACCAACAAAACTAAAAACCATTTTAAAAAATCCCACATTAAATGTACAAAGTTCAAACAAACTATTCCATTAGAAATCCACTCTATGAAGTTAATTGGAACTCCATCGAAAGAATAAACTCTTGATTTAACTTGTTGAACATAGGTAGAAAACAGAATGTTCTATATGTATATGCTTCAACTCAGAACAATAATTGTCGAAAGAATCATTGAATCCTTTGAAGCACTATTGATAATTCGTAAGTGATAACTCTAGTAATTTTTTATAACTACAATAGGAAACAAAACTCAAGAAGTTGTAGAATTCCTTTCAATTCTTGAGCTTCAACAATATAGGCTTAACCAAAGACTTTCATTGAAATCAAGGACGTTTACCACCTTCTCTTCCTTTTTGTTTTCCTTCTATCACCATCACTTTCACTTTCACTTTCTAATTAAAGTGAATCTTAAAGAAAAGTAAAACTTACTTTATATACCATAATGGCTTTGGACAATTCTAACTGGATTTTTTCTGAAATGTCTTAGTTCAATCTAAACTTTAGCCCTCATGTTTGATAATTTTTTTTAATACCAGAATGTTAGGGCAGTGATGAGAGATTAACTAACTAAACAATTGAGGATTAACCTATTTTTTATCCACATTGAGATTTTTTCACTTTCACTTTCACTTTCACTTTCAACCGCATAAAGCGAAATTGCGTTGCAGGATAGGTTTTCTTTTTATCTGAAGGCTTTGAAAGGGCCACCACACTCGGTCTCAGTCTCTACATCTAATATTCAGGTGTTTGTTCCCCGAATTTAAACAAATATTTTTGACTATTGTAAAGCGAGGGTTTCTTCTGTCAGTTGAGGGATTCGATTCCTCAAAGTTTTATTTATGAAAAAAATGGCCTAAAAAAACATAATTGACATTTAATAGTTCAAATCGAGCTGGCCACTCCATCTGTTTCTGTGTTTCCTGATGCCATTTCCTCCCATAATAAACCAACAACACAATTAATAAGCAATAAAAATAATTTAAATAAGAACCTATTTGACATTTAAACAATTGTTAGAGTTTTATGTACTTCTTTGTTCCATTAACACTTAGCGGCAACAAACATATGAGTAAATGAAATAATGAAGGGGCATGGATAGATGAAATCAAAGAGGGAAAGATAGAGTTTTGAAATGCATATCAACATATTCATCTCGGACTCTTGTTTCCAATCACTTTGAATCCATTAGAACAACACTGAATGTAAGCCTGAGCATGCAATTAGCTTCTAGAGTAGCAATACTACTTTATCCTTAGCCTGACATAGCTTGGCTAATTGCACGTGCTTTTATCTTCTAACTCCTCCTCCATGGAGGCGTGTGTATCAATGTTTGTTTGAATCATCCCTTAAAACAATTGAACCCTAAACTTCAAAACAACAATTCACGCAAATGACATTGAATTGCTTCAATATCCCCTATTTCTGAATTTGGGGAGAATATGTTTCATGTAGATCAGAAAGCATTGGGTGGAGAGTAAACAGATTTGTTGGGTTGAATCAAACTCCAATTACCAATTACTAACGGTAGATTGTTAAAATTTGAAACTCGAGGAGAATATAGATTTGGGGGTACCGCAACTTTTCCAGAGGGATAATTTGTTTGATTTATACATGGTCGAAGTTTTTAGTATCCACCATGCAGAGTACTTTAAACGAATCACCCGCTTAAACTACCATCGCTCGCCCATTAACATCTTGCCAACCTCAAAATTCAATCAATGCAGAGAATAGATGCAGTAATATATGCCCCTCCCAACCACGTACACATTTTAATTAATAGGCGTCTACCACCCTCGATTCCTACTCAGTCACGAAGCCAAAGTTCATAACACTGCAATAAATTTGGCTTCAGTCCAAATTTAATTTGGTTTTGAATTGATACAAAGAGATTCAAATCTTCTTCTTCTGCATGAATGAGACATCGAACTTGTTCTCTTGGTTGCTGTGAAGCATGAATGAATGTTCATGGAGCCATTGTGGGCTCTCATGGCATTCATGTTTAATGCTCCTAATAACATTGCAATAACCACGGTTTCAGTCCAAATTTAATTTGGTTTTGAATCGATATAAAGAGATTCAAATCTTCTTCTTCTGCATGAACGAGCCAGCCAACTTGTTCTCTTAGTTGCTGTGAAGAATGAATGAATGTTCAGGGAGCCATTGTGGGCTCTCCTGGCATTCATGTTTAATGCCCATAAATAATTTTTAAATAGGTAATTTAAGTTCTGTTTGACAGTTTGAATGCAAATTTTCATGGTAAGGAATGAAGATAAATACCTACACTGGAGTGTGTGAAATGAAGGGAGAATTCCCTTTAAAATCTTTCTCTTTATATGCGTTAGATTTTATGATCAAATACGACGGTTAAACAACTCAAAACTGTGGGCAGCTGGGCCTGGCTTGGCTTGAGAAGACTCAACGTCGTTCTACGTGTCATATAAAAGTTGGTTTCTTTCTTTCTTTGCAATGACGATTGTAGTCAAAGTAGCAATTAGTAGAGCAATTAAGTTTGCACCTGACAATAAAATTTGATGGTGGTTTAGACCGGTGAGAAGTTCTCCGGAAATTTCTTAAATAATAATGTGGTATTGTCGATTGCCTCAAAGAGATGATAGCCTGAAAAACGACGCCATGATTTTAGGATCAATCAAGCCTTGGGTTGTGCGATATGGATGCTTAGTTTTAACAGTTAAACGCCCTTTTTTATGGAAACGCGCATTCACTGTTGCGCCATGGTAATGCAGTAGCAAATAAAAGTTAATGTAGAAGCAGATAAAGGGAAGGCATACCTTACAACCACACCTAATGCTAAGATCACCTCGTCGTCGGGTCCTGGGAAACCGAGGACGATGCCCGCTGTTTTTGCCTAAAAAAAAATCAAAAGTTCAAATTTGAAAAATACAGATATTAACAACTATGGAAAAAATTCCAAATATTACACTGTGGAAATGATTAATACACCATGATTTCTATATATCCCTTTGTCGAGGACATAATAAGTAATAGTTTGTGTCAAACATACAAATATTAAAACTCATATGATTAAATTGAATCGTTCTTTACCGTGACTTTTCTCGTTATATTGTTCCACCTGAGGAACCTCTAAGGCCTTTGAACAATAGTAAAAATTAGCGAAACTGAGGACCACAATGGTAGTATGTCATATGAGGAGAGGAATCAGAGCCATTCGGTTACTGGGAAAGTCCTCAATCTTTTTTCATATACCAAGATTTGGTGGATATGCTTCTACCCACCAGAGTGAAGAACATTGACGCAACTACATAGAAAGCAAAAGGAGCATGGAATTCAATTAGCTCGAAAAAATAATGGGCACAAACTACATACCCAAATAGCCCTCCTTGGGGAACACGGTCCACTTTTACTTCACCCATGCAAAGCTTCAACAACAAATTATGTTGGTAGAGGTTTCCATTGATACCCACCATAAAGATAACTATTCCCAAAGGTATCAAGTTCACAGATGGACGACCTAGGTGCTCCTCAGAGAGTTGCATATCATAAAGCAGACTGCCAACTATAAAAATGTATCCCAACTGTAGGAAAATAAATATCTCGACGGTCATACCTCCAAAGTAATGATGAATAAACAAAACTTGTTATGCTTATCTATATTAAAATCGGCTCGAAATAGTTGCCTAAATATAAAGAATTATATTCAGTCATACATACCCGCATAAATCGCTTTAGGAAATGAATGGTGAGACTAGAATCTAGGATGAGGTAACGAGACGCTGCTTCTTTGTTTAGATTCAAACTTGTTGAAAGCTGCAGGAGGCCCAATTTGTGAAAAAAAATGCTTGCATGGGACCAATCTAATTTGCTGAAGAGAAATATTGTGCAAATCAATAAGGCTTAATGGAGCAGATTCATCAACTGGGTCAAAGCATGCATCTCCAATGTTAGTTAAATACAATTATGCTTTATGGAGCAGATTCACACTTTTTAAAGACCTCTCAAGAGAAATATTAGTGTATAAATGTAACTTAGTGAATACAAACAGGAATATAATGGAGTAGATTCACGTATCGTAAATTTGTTGAAGAGAAATTTTATTGCATGTAAAAGTAAATTAGTGAATAATACAATTTAGGATACATCACGCCCATAAAATTGTAGAAGATGTTGCGATTGGTCTCACCCACGAGAACCCGGCAATCCGACATCACATGGCAAATGGAATGATACATCCTGGGGATACTGGATGGTCTGAGGATCTCGAACGAATGAGAATCAGGGTTATAAAGAATAGGATTCAGAACTAGGTCACGTCACGTGCGAGGAACCACCCAGTAGTGCCACTGGAGGCCCCAGTGATGATCAACACATCTTAGAAGAGGCATATCCCCCATGACTTTGGGCATTTGCATGTTCTCCATCGCCCAATGTGGATTCAGGTTGGTGAATCTCAGTAAAACGATTACGGTAATGCTAGGACATTTTAGTATTTGATGGACTTTTGAATGCAAAGGGCGAAAGCTCAGCTAGGGTTCAACGTTGAATTACCCAAGGGCTGCTTCTCAACGAACTGTGCCTTGCTCATTATGGAAACATTGGCATCTTTGGAGAACTTTCCCTCAAGTCATTGTGTGAAGCTGAAGAGGATATAGGGGTTGGGGCATTGTACAAAGCTTAGGGTGCTGTATGTTTATGGGTGCTTTGAGTTAGAAGAGCTGCCAAGTATGGAACCTCCTGAACACGCAATTGCAGCGACTGAAAACTTCTTCAACACGCGTGGCAGACGTTGGTTGGGAGAGAAGAAGTACATGTGGCGAAAGATGATTAGCTGGAGTGATGACGAAAGTGAACAGTGATTCTAAAACCCCACCTGGAGAAAGAACGCCTAACGACATAAATATATATTTTTATCTAATATAATTTTATTCCTAAAGTGCAAAATCTATCACAACTTTCATATGGAAATTATGATAGGTTACATAAATACTGGTTATATTATTTTATTTTTATTATTTAATAATGCCACGTAATTTTTTAAAATTGTGTGCATTAATTTACCCCACTACACTATAGGTTGACTTTGTTGATTTTTGAGCAACATCGAGAGCCATTCTCTGGGAGAATGGAGTCACCAAGTCTGTTACCAGGAACTTGATTCAGTTTGGGACTGAAAACTCAGTTTGGGGGTGAGAGCTAAGTCATCTGGTTCGAGTTCGTGTTCGAATTCGGAAACCTTAAAATTCAACAAAAATTCGGCTATAAAAATTTTGGTGATAAAATTCGACATTAAGTTCGAATGACTATAAAACTTAGAATTTAAAAATATTTAAACTATTTAACATCCAACCAAAAAACTTATATTCTTACCAAATCCCATAACATCCTTTCACCTTTGAATGTAAATATTAACATAGAATATTAAACTAACTAAGTTGCACTCAATTAACAAAAAAAATCATTTCATATCAATAATTTTCATAAGCAAAAATAAATGAACATAGAATATTAAACTATGCTGCAGTCAATTAACAAAAAAAATCATATATCAATCATTTTAATAAACAAAAATAAATTAACATTATTATTTTTTTATGGTGATTATTGTTTTAATTCTCAAAAGAAATATTTTTTTTAAATTTTTTTAAAATAAAGAAATTAATATAAAATAAATTGAAAAAATATTAAATTTTATTTATTTATTTATATTCAAAATAACATTTCTATTACTTAATCCAAAGAGAATAGAGATATGATTTATATTTATTAATAAAAAACATTTACATTTATCTGGTTATATGCGGTATCCATCACCGTTTTAGGTTTAATCGAATATGGAGAACCGTCGGCGTTAGCACCGCTTCAACTGTCAACTAAACGATGCCTCGCCCATCGTGGATTCAGCCAGTGCAGACTCAAGGGTCCCTCTGCGACTCAGAGAACGATGGCGGCCTCCACGCCCAGTATTAACTCACGACATGATTCACGACGACGGCTCACTCCAGACTCTCACAATAAGCAAAGAGTCAACGCAGAGGTAGTTTGGGCGTTGGCTAGGGTTTACCCGCAGGCTGCATGGTTATTGGCCTTCAAAATCGTCGTTTTTCAACGAATTAGTTCGCCGGGAACATAAAATCGACGATTTTCGATTTTTATGGCGAAAAATCGTCGAATCCGGTGACTTAGGCTGAGAGCCATTCTTTGCGAGAATGGAGGCACTTGGTCTGTTACCAAGTAGTTGACTCTGGGAGAATGGAGGCACCTGGTCAGTTACCAGGAACTTGATTCAGTTTGGGACTGAAAACTCAATCTGGGATTGAGAGCCTTTCTTTGGGAGAATGGAGGCACTTGGTAACCTAATCGAATATGGAGAACCGTCGGCGTTAGCACTGCTTCAACTGTCAACTAAACGATGCCTCGCCCATCGTGGATTCAGCCAGTGCAGACTCAAGGGTCCCTCTGCGACTCAGAGAACGATGGCGGCCTCCACGCCCAGTATTAACTCACGACATGATTCACGACGACGGCTCACTCCAGACTCGCACAATAAGCAAAGAGTCAATGCAGAGGTAGTTTGGGCGTTGGCTAGGGTTTACCCACAGGCTGCATGGTTATTGGCCTTCAAAATCGCCGTTTTTCAATGAATTAGTTCGCCAGGAACATAAAATCGGCGATTTTCGATTTTTATGGCGAAAAATCGCCGAATCCGGTGACTTAGGCTGAGAGCCATTCTTTGTGAGAATGGAGGCACTTGGTTTGTTACCAAGTAGTTGACTCTGGGAGAATGGAGGCACTCGGTCAGTTACCAGGAACTTGATTCAGTTTGGGACTGAAAACTCAATCTGGGATTGAGAGCCTTTCTTTGGGAGAATGGAGGCACTTGGTAACCTAATCGAATATGGAGAACCGTCGGCGTTAGCACTGCTTCAACTGTCAACTAAACGATGCCTCGCCCATCGTGGATTCAGCCAGTGCAGACTCAAGGGTCCCTCTGCGACTCAGAGAACGATGGCGGCCTCCACGCCCAGTATTAACTCACGACATGATTCACGACGACGGCTCACTCCAGACTCGCACAATAAGCAAAGAGTCAATGTAGAGGTAGTTTGGGTGTTGGCTAGGGTTTACCCGCAGGCTGCATGGTTATTGGCCTTCAAAATCGCCGTTTTTCAACGAATTAGTTCGCCAGGAACATAAAATCGGCGATTTTCGATTTTTATGGCGAAAAATTGCCGAATCCGGTGACTTAGGCTGAGAGCCATTCTTTGCGAGAATGGAGGCACTTGGTCTGTTACCAAGTAGTTGACTCTGGGAGAATGGAGGCACCCGGTCAGTTACCAAGAACTTGATTCAGTTTGGGACTGAAAACTCAATCTGGGATTGAGAGCCTTTCTTTGGGAGAATGGAGGCACTTGGTTTGTTACCAAGTAGTTGACATTGGGTCAACTTGATGCAGCCTAGGATGAGGCACCTGGTTAGTTACCAAGTCATCACTAGAAGCCCTAGACTGGATGTAGGCAAGTGATGTACTCCTCTTGGTCAATGACTGATGGGACCTTCTCAAGGGACTGGCCACCCCTCGTTGAGATACCTAGCACTGACCATGAAGTCAATGAGGAAAACAAGATAAAACAATTAATAATCCTCCTTATTTTTGATGATGTATTTTGAGTTGTCATGAAGACCAAGAACTCTTGAGTTGACTTATTATGGTCTTAAAACCACTTGAAGAACCAAGAATCCCTTCAAGGGTCCAAGCACCCTTAGTATTGGTCCAACTTCCAAGTACCTTCTAAGTAAAGGACCATGAGATAAAAGATTAAAAATAAAAATAATAGACCATAGACCATAAAAATGGTCAAAAGAAAAGATTAATAGACCATAAAAATATTAAAAAAATAAACTAAAAGTCAAGTGGTCAAAAGAAAAGATTAATGGACTATTAAAGATCAAAAGGTTAAAAGGTCAAAGACCTCAAAAGTTAAAAAGATTAAAAAATATAAAAAGCCCTCAAGGGTGGTTCCCTTATCTCTTATTGATTTAACCCTCCATGAAGGTCTATAAATAAAGAAGCATCTTCATTTGTTTCATCATTAAGTCACAAGTGATATCTGATCAAGAAAACGTTCCCTTATCTTATGGATTTAACCCTCCATGAAGATCTATAAATTAAGAAGCATCTTCATTTGTATCATCATCAACTCACAAGTGATATCTGATCAAGAAAACAAAGTTCTGGGTTAGCTGCGTTTCTCTCCTCTTACTCACATGTGTGACTAAGTTTATCTTCTCCCATCACTTGCATGGGTTGGAAATGTTTTTGGGACAGCTGTGAGGGATAGACCTTATGTATGCAGCAGTGAACAGTCCTTGTGGCTGAATTGCGTGGATTTCAAGGAATAATATCATCTTCACCAGTAGGCTGAATTCTTCCAAGGTTAACAGCAGCAGGGCCAAGCCTTCTTTCTTCAACATCCACATCACAGGACCACTTCCAGGCTGTCTGAGTTTTCACTTGGACACACATAACAGTCTATTCTAGGGCCATTTCAAGCAGGCTGTGTTTCTCTTGGTCACATAACAGCAGTTTAGCCCTACTAGGGCATCATCACAGTCAACCACAGTCAAAGCTTTGGTCAAACACAATTCTTGTACAGGAAATAATACCAGCGTTCAAAATTGAACCCTTCCCAGCCCTTCCTAGAAGTGTAAATTTAAAATTGCCCTTAAAAAAAATTAAAATCTGAATTTTACCCTTCCTATAAAGAAGGGCAAAATTTATGTCAACATTTCAAAAGAAGGGCAACATTTGAAATTACCCATCCATATAAATTTCTCAAGATGTTGAAATATGATGTTGAAATCCACATGCTATAAAGTTCGACTAGTCATTCAAACTATTGGAAATATGATAAAATTATAATCACTCAATCACTCACTGATGCCATGAACTATCTGCTTAGCTGTGCAAGATTACCAGTGATAACTGATAACTACGAGGAACTAGCCACCGACACGTGACTCTGACTCCTGAGTCACTTGGAAGTTGGGACTGCAATCTAAATTGCGACAAAGTGTCAACGACTATGCTATAACAACAAAGAACAACTACTAGTCTACTACTAGGCCCGACACAAGCTCAAAACTTTGTGCCTACTACTTATGTGAACCTCGCTACCAATGTTTACTCATTTTTCGTCAAAATTAAATTCAAAAGGTCGGTTTGATGAGTCCTCCTGAGTCCTCCTCTATAGGACTTCATTTATTGCATGAATATCACAAACTCACAGCAACTATAAACAACACTCAATGTCATGCAAATACAAATAATGGCATGTAGCTAGAATGACAAACTGTGCAAAGGTCGATTTATGCATTGCTATAGAGAGGTGTCACTATGCACACGATATGGAGAAACAATGATTTAGAAAAAACATTTGGATCAAAGCGCTTGCACAATGGTTATTAATAAAATTAAAAAAACAATTTTTTGCTCAAGGTTAGTCTTCAATTTGATGGGTGACATGATCAGTAATCTCCCTCTGTCCTTCCAAACATTTGTGGTTTCTCACAACATTTGTCCTCGGCGCTTGCCAACAAAATACATCTAAAAATTACTTGTCTTTACATTCTATTCTCTTTAAATCCTCGTTTCATAGTCATAACTAAGGATTATTATGCATGCACATCCTCACCTTATAATATGAATTGGGTCAAGATGCAGAGACAACCATAAAATATCAAATATGTCAAGACGCAAAGAGTAAGAGACAACTATAAGTAAGTCTTATATTAAATTTACTGTATAAGTCTTGAATTGACACTTTCAACGGAGATTTGACACGTTGGATTGATGTTATCTTCTTATCACTCCTTACCAATTTGATTCTAAGGCATTCTTTGAAGGTGAAGTCCATAATTTTAGGTCATCTTCCTCATTATCATGCCTTTTGGTAAAGACAATAAGGAGGGTGGCCCGCATCAACATGGAAAATGGTTTCCACATAGAGGTATACACATTAATTGTTTTCATTAAATTACTTAAATTTCCTACCCGTGACTGCCTATTCACTGAATTACGTGTCAAAGAGTAACTATAAGTGAGTCTTATATTAAATTTACTGTATAAGTCTTGAATTGACACTTTCAACAGAGATTTGACACGTTGGATTGATGTTATTTTCTTATCACTCCTTACCAATGTGATTCCAAGGCATTCTTTGAAAAGGTGAAGTCCATAATTTTAGGTCATCTTCCTCATTATCATGCTTTTTGGTAAAGACAATAAGGAGGGTAGTGGCCCGCATCAACATGGAAAATGGTTTCCACATAGAGGTATACACATTAGTAATTTTCATTAAATTACTCAAATTTCCTACCCGTGACTGCCTATTCACTGAATTATGGACTAGTACAAAACATAACAAACTTTAGAGCCCCAAGCCCTTAATTTCTCATACCTAAAAGTTTCTCAAATCCAGCCATTAATAAACTTCTTTTGGTGTTTTGGTTCAATTTAAAAGGCAGATTGTTGAGACTTAGACATGCAGTGAGTTTCAAGGCTTCAGTTGAACTAGGCTTGATTCCATTGCCGCCATTAATAAACTTCTTTTGGTGTTTTGGTTCAATTTAAAAGGCAGACTGTTGAGACTTAGACATGCAATGAGTTTCAAGGCTTCAGTTGAACTAGGCTTGATTCCATTGCCCCTCCATCCAATACCTGTATGCTATCACGACAAGTGTTGAACAACAAAATTTGATGCCATGACCTCGATTATGCTAGCGTTGCTAACTTGCTTGGTATGTAGGATTTTTTTTTAATGTTTTCTGAGTTGCATATTATGTTTTCTTAGGTTCTCAATCCCCATCATTCTTACATCTCTCAAGCTTGGATTGTTGCCCTCTCTGCGGTTGAATTAAGTTATTGGTTGGTTATATATATATATATATATTTTGGTTGTAGGTTTATCATAGCCTCGTTTTTGCTTAGCGGCCTCATGGTTCTAGTTTTTCTTCAAGACTATATCTAGTTACGACATCCTGCACTATGCATAAGATCGCGTGGATGCCCCAATATGGTTATCGTATACTCTAAGTAGTTTTTCTGTATAATGAAGTGTGTTCCAACTTGAAAAAATACAATAGAATATAATAGTTGTTATGTTACTGAACCTTAAAATTAATGTTACATATAGACAAATTAATGTGTTCAAAATAAGTTTTATTGAAAATATATCATTTTTTCATGTAGTAATTAAGGAATGCTCAATTGTTTAAAATTGTAAAACATTGGAAGAGCAATATTTATTTTTTGCATTTTTTAGTGAAAGAGTTTAGTTAATTTAAACTTGTCAATTGAAGTACAATTATTTATATTTCCCTTCAGGGCTCCAAGAATAAATGCCCTTCCAATTGAAATTAAGACTCACCCTTCAAATTTGATGACTGCTTCCATCCATGGTCCCACCTATAACAAACGAACGATCAGTGTGGGCAGAGCTGAGCTGCCTTTCTTTATCTATCTGTCTGGTTCTCTGTAAGCCTTCGCACATGATGATAAAATGTGTGCTCTGAGTGCGCTTCAAGCAAGCTTAACCGTAATCATGACTGCCTCTTTTCAAAATGGAGCACAACTTTAGCGACCTCGGCCACGGTTACGTCATCAAACCTGGGCTCGAGCTGCTCTCTCCTAATCTCCATGTGTGGAGCCTATGTGATAGACGAAACGTGCTGTCAATTCATCAAAGTACTTCCTTGCTCATGAACGCAGCACAAAATGCTCACATTTATAGACGAAACATGTTGTCAATTCATCATTGTACTTCCTCGTTCATGAACGCAGCACAAAACACTCACATTTATAGTTATAACAAGCGGAAGAGTGGCGGCTATGGCTGCACAGTCCTGGAGTGGTTGTTTGTGTTCTGTTTATTGTTCCTCTCGCTTTTGCTTTTGTTCCCATATTTTAAGCACGTTCATCTAGCTTTTGCTTTTGTTCCAATATTGTAATTACGTTGATAGGTGTTTAGATATTTATGCCCTGCTTGAGGTGTCTTTGTTATCGATGGTTTGAGATAAGAACAAGGCTAATTAGTAGTATCATATATAACAAGCATGCATCACACAAGCATGTCCTCAAAGGCAAGACGTTCTTCTTCTTCACCTCAACGAGTACAACCAAGGTTAGATATTTATTCTAATTAGTAGTGTCATATATAACAAGCATGCATCACAGAAGCATGTCCTCAAAGGCAAGACGTCCTTCTTCTTCTTCACCTCAACAAGTAAAACCTAGGTTAGATATTTATGCTTAAACCTAGGTTAGATATTTATGCTTATTGGTAGGCATTTAGATATTATCTTAGTTTGGACTTGCTTAAGCACATCAACGGGATTAACCCCAGTATAAAAGTGTACAGCAGGGATTCATTTCATGGTTGTCATATCTTGTTATGCTTAAATGCATCTCGATTAAGATTTAAATAAACTTCAGTTAAAGGGTGGCTAAATAAATGGGTAACAATTTGTTTTTGTTTTTTCATATCAGTTTGTTTTGTTTTGTTTATTAAATAGTATTTGTTTTGTCTTTATATTAACTTTAACAATCTGGTATGAATAATGAATATAAAATTATATATTTTAGCCTTCTTTGTTTAAATGTCAGCGATCTTCACAAGTGGTTGGTTGTGCCTATCGACATTCACCGGCCACCGGCCACTTTACTTGTGGCTGTGCTAATATATGAGATTTTGGACTTTGGACTTCCTGAAGTGTTGGAATTTGAAGACTTAAGTGCAGTGTTGGAATTTGAGGACGTTTTGGCTGTCATGGGGCATTTTTCTTGTCAAATACTTCTAAAGGATGCATCTTTCAAATTTAGAACGATGCAAAGGCTTTTTCGGCCCAAACCCAATAAGCCCGGGAAACTTCGTCCTATAACAAAGCCCCATCAGAAAGATAGAATTGTGATGCATGCACTTTCGTATGTGCTAAATGATAATTTCAATAATAATATATTTTGAGAGATAGAATTGTTATGCATGCACTTTCTTATTTGTTAAATGATCATTTCAATAATAATAATTTCAATAAAATATTTTTGAGAGAGAATTGTTATGCATGCACTTTCTTTTGTGCTAAATGATAATTTCAATAATAATATATTTTGAAATAACGTCCCACTGAACAGACACAATTTTCCAAAACATATTTCTAGAAGCAGGCATAATTCTTTTAATAAAATATTATTAACAAAATAATTCTAACCTCATGGTTGAAGGTTAACTTTTTAATAAAAGTTAAAAAAAACCTTAAAAAAAATAGTCTGAAGGGTAGAGATGAAATGAAATTCCAACCCTGCTTAAGCAGATCAACAAGATTTTGGACTTTCGACTTCCTTGAGTGTAATAAGTATATAACAAGTGTAGAGCCAGGATTCATTTCTTAGTCGTAAAATAACATGCATACTAACATGCATATAGAAAACAACAACTAAATCCACAAGTCTCAGCTTAAACAAATAAATTCTTAATGAACCTCTCTCATCAATTCGATAAATCAATTATGCTTACTCAAACAACAACTAAATCCACAAGTCTTAGCTTAAACAAATAAATTCTTAATGAACCACTCTCATCAATTTGATAAATCAATTATGCTTAGTCAAACTCTCAACTCTTTTTTTCTCCAAGAAGAAAAATAGCTGTTCCTTGGTATTCAGTAGACTCAAAAGTAACTGTTACAGCACATATGTGGACCTTCTCAAATAATAAACATGTCCTTGGTATTCAGTAGACTCAAAAGTAACTGTTACAGCACATATGTGGACCTTCTCAAATAATAAACATGTCATCAATGATTGACAAAAGGAGTAGGCCAGCTCATAGTTAGAAGAGCTGAATCAATCCAATCCCAACAGATTCACCTTCAAAGAATTCAGTGAATTGTAAGATGCCTGAGGCCAATGAAAGCGCCTCCTTGGATAATCCATCCACCTTCACATTGGATTCTTCGCATACATGAAGGAAATCCAGATGGAGAAAGGATGATTCCAGAATTCTGATATTTTGATACCAACTTTCCAGATTGAGAGCTGAGAGGGCAGCCCTCCCTTTCACCCAGTTAATAATGGTTGTAGAGTCACCACGGACATGAATAAAAGGTAAGCCAAAATCCTTTGAAACCACTAGCAGAGCCCACAGAGCCAGAAGCTCAGATCTGGTATTAGTACTCTGACCACAGCCCATCTTTATGCTAAAGTAATGGTCCCGACTGATAAGCAAGTGTACCCAACACTCCCATTCAAATTTGCAGAGGCCCCATCAAAAAAACCGGTTGGGTACTCAATGACAGGTGCCAGATCAAACTTCTCCTCTTGGGCTTCTTATGAGAGACCACAGGGTATGTCTGCAGCTGGTTCATAATATTATGACAAATGAAACCTACATTCGGCATATAATCCTCAACTCATTCATTACCACCACTAGACCAAACAAAGTCTTTCTCTTGGGCTTCTTATGAGAGACCACAGGGTATGTCTGCAGCTGGTTCATAATATTATGACAAATGAAACTTACATTCAACATATAATCCTCAACTCATTCATTACCACCACTAGACCAAACAAAGTCTTTAAAGACCATACCTTAAAATTGGTTTCCGTTTAGGGAAGACCTTAAAAGTGTTGATTAATACCATAACTTAAAATGGGTTTTTATTTAGGCAAGACCTTAAAGTGTTGTTTAGGACCTTATTAGACAAATTACTCGAGGACCACCCTTCCAAAAGGATCCTTATGAGTTGGTTGATAGACTAAGGACCATCTCATGATGAATGGTGCCACCCAGGCTTCAAATTTGAAGCCTTCAGAGCCCTTCAAAGGCCATTTTAAATGTCATAGAAGGCCACAAGGAATTTTACAATGCAAAAAAAATTTAGTTTCATTTCTAGCACTTCAATAATGAAATTGAGTAAGCCTGAGTAAATTTGCAATAGAAGGGCAGCTACAAAATTTGCTTGTTCAGGAATTTAGTGGACTATGGAAGAGTTGAGACTCAGAGTCTTCCCAAGTTCCCTTGAATAGTCAGATCATGGATGACGATCTCGGTCCCAATCGACACAGACCACGGTGGGCCACTGGGCTCCCTAGTGCCAAGTTCAAATCGGTGAGTCAAGATTGTGACACAGGATTCGATGTTCACTTTCAAAGCATTTAATGGCATTATCATGCATTTAAATCTTGGTCTGAGATGATGCCAGTTGCCAACTCGGTTTTCCATTTGTCATCTTATTGTTCATCGAGTCACGTGATCTCACAACTTACAAGTCACTTGAGTATATAATGTGAAATTAAATGCTCATATGAGTCATATGTATGGATGGTGAATTGATTTGATAACCCTCTATTGTCAAGGCTCTGTAAAGAAAAACTAACGGTGTTGTTTTTTGGGCTACAACTTACAAGTTGCAATTTACAATGCATTGAGCAATCTTTGCTAGATTTGAACCTAACCTGGTCCAATGGGTATGTAAGTTTCCAGACCAGAGTTTCACCCAGTGATAGACATTTCTATTATGATCACAACAAGACTCGGATGGCAGATCTTTGGTAGCAGGCTAGCAGCATGCTGCCCTTTGTTTGTCCTCATGAATCATATCTTATACTAGTTAGTCTAGGATTCTAGGATTTATTCCAATTTCCATTCATTTACTGGGGTCAGAATCATTTGAATCGACACTCCCAGTCTCCCACGGTCCACCTAGGCCGCTTAGTCTACCTGTCCCATTAGAGGAAGGGGGTTAGGCAGTAGAGACAAAGGAAACTGGAATGGGGGGCCAACCAGAGAGAAGGGTTGTACAATATGCATATAGTCAGCTCTAAAAGAAACGAAAGAATTTTTCATATACCTAACTGAAGATTATCATTACGTAATTTGTTGGGATGCTGTAATTTGTCGGGATGCTTACGCGGTAACTCTTGCGCCCGAGTTGTTTATGAGGGTTTCCTGTGTCGACAATGGCTGCGATTTGGAGAGGCTCGTTCCCATCATTATACCACCAGTGGGTTGCTCCTTCAAATATCGCTATTACGTCTCCCCTCCTCACTCATCTCACCTTTTGACTTGAGTCCTCTTCTTCTTCCTCTTCCTCCCATGGGCTCTCTGATCTACGCCCTGAGCGCCCTCATAATGAAGAATGATCTCTGAAAGTCTCTGGACACCTCGGGAAAACAATAGCCAGTTTTCCCTCACCCGCACAGATATATCTATGTTATGGAGAAGCTTTTTTTGTAATCATGTGAAATACACAAACATGCATTCGCCTACCTCAGGAAAGGTAAACCAACTCCGGAGCGTCGGGATATTGTGGATATGAGATGGTGTTGCTTCCAATCGTCTTTCTGTAGAAGGAAACTCGAAGGTTCCACCTTGTCTTTTGTGGGCAACAACTCGAAGGTTCCACCTTTGTCACAGGTAGGAGCAAGAGAAGCAAAGGTAGAACGTTGGGTAGGCTGGATTGAGCTTCCCCGAACTTAAAGAGATTGGTGAAGTCTGAAAAAAATATTATTTTGGGTTTACGAGTATAGGACAGTCGGAGGTTGGGACTTAGAGTCTCAACTCTCCAATTCTATGCTTTAGTGTCTCCCTAATTTCTATTTCCTCCAGAAGATTACGCAGAGCCAAGTTGTCGACTTGGTTGTCGTGAATTTACAGGTATGTATAGCATTTTACACTTTATACGTGGATAAAAGTTAAATGTGTTGATTGTTGGAGTTCCTTCTGGTTCTATAAATATAACGGTTTAAAATTTCTCCATCCAAAATGTTGTTTGAAATTTGTAATGTATTATGCGATTGCGTGCCTTCCAGACTAAGTCTCGAATACTCAATAGATGTAACCTTAAAAAACCCTGTATTTAAATGAAATCAGAACCAAAATAATGTATACTTTTCACAGTCTAGGACCACAACTTCGTTTGGGCGGAGGAGCAAGAAGAAAGAGCCTTGTATTTGAGTTCCAAATCTGTCAATGCTATTTATCTACCGTGAATTGTAAACATAAGGTTGAAAGAACAATATTTGAATATAAGTGTTTAAATTATTCCAATTTCCTTAATGAAATTCAAAGGTTGAAAGGATAAAATATTTAACAACCGACACTGTAAATGTTGTAGACTCTGACCCCTTTGTTTTCCTGTCAGCCTTCTAATAATGGAAACATTAAGTACAAATTGTCTACCAATATATGTAAACAAGGGAATCCCTCGATGGACATTCATGAATGAGGGACTGGGAGTGCAGTGAGTTAGCAAAGAACATGATTTCAACATCCTCGCTATCGCAAACCTCCCAAACGTGTGTTTATGATTAGTCTTCCTTGTTGAATTTGATAGACACTAGACACCCAACTTGTAGTGATATTTGTTGGAGAATTTTAAGTTCTTCCTTAAAGTGGACAAATAAATACTTAACCTTTTTGATAGGGCTGATAAACTCGATATAGATTGGAGGGACTATCCATAATCTACCTAAAATTGGGGATTTTGTTTGATCACTTCAAATTGGGGTATAAACTCGATATGCATTGGAGGGACTATCCATAATCCACTTAAAATTGGGGCTTTTGTTTGATCACTTTGAATTGAGCATTTGGGGAGGACATGATTCAATTCTAAAAGTAACTGCTGAATTTAGGGTTAATAAAAAATTTGTTGCCTGAAAGCATTAGGTATAACATTCTGGGGTTTTTCTTTTAGGTAGGCCCAATCACACTTGACCAATAGAGCCACCATCAAGCGGAATCAATCCTCCATTCAAAGGTCCTTCCAAATTCCAATGCCTTGTTTTATCAAGGACCTAACAACCGAGTATTTCACCGGCCCGACAGAGTTGCCCCTTATCTAAGTTCAATAAACTACTCCAGGGATTGGGAGAGTACATGGTTTACCTCACTAATTCCATGTAAATGTTGAATCACTTGGGATTTCTTCTTATTGTCATTTTCTTTCTATACACTGTTTTTAATAAATAATAAAATTTTGTTGTACACTTGCAGTTTCAAATGAAAAGAATGATTTATTTTTACATGTCAACATTGAAGCAGCGTTCAATTTCTCACAACCCTTCAAAGTGAAATGGAACACTGCCTTTCAAATTTGATTCATGGTGCCACCCAATAAAGCCCTCGGTTAACCCCACCATTCATCATGAGATGGTCATTAAGTGATCATTTTCTTCAAAGACGTTTACGACCATTCTAACTATGTCTGGTAAAACAAAATCCACGATTGCGACACCTAAACCGTCCGAGATTGACAGATATCCTCCCAAATATTTTGAAACCCATAAAGAAAAACGAGTTTCCAAAACTCTCGACCACATGATGGAAACATGATAGGCTGTCCATTCACCTTGCAGGGTTTTTTGGCACAACATGATCAAAAGGCAGTCCATTCCCCTTGCAGGACGATTTCTGATTTCAGAAATTGTTTAATTTTGATTTCGTCAGGGATGAGTAGCCCGAAACATGATTGAAAGGCAATCCATTCGTCTTGCAGGGTCTATGAGTACAGGTTTTGAAACTAGTTTGCCCATATGAATTTACAGTGGTTCATAGTTGGGATGTCTCTACTGTCTGGCAAATTTTAATCAGCAAATTATACTGTTGTTTTCATATGTTGTTGTTCAAATTCGAGGGTAAGGAACGGGCAGATTCAGGTTCTTAAAACCCTAGACCAGGACAGGGTGCCTGTAGGCGGGGTGCTTATTCTGTCCAAGGACCTGGTAAATGCCAAGGCAGCGGCTCTGCGTGAATATGCCAAGGTTTCCCAGGAGTCCGAGGTCACCGAGAGTGCGCTGGTTAAGGATGTTTTGTATGCCTGCCAGTGTATTCAGGGCTGGTTCCTTAAGTTTGATACGGATCTGGATGGTTTTGCGGTGTCAGTCCTACAGGGTGCTGAGGACAACGAGGTGTCTATTTCGGAAATTGTGTGAATTGGGCTGGCTTTATAAGAAGGTGAAGGAGTATGTTTATGAGAGTGTGGAGCGAGGGCCTATTGAGACGATTGGTACTGTGGGGCAGGCTTTCTGTGCAGCATTGCAGGAAGAGCTCTCGGATTACTATAAGCTGTTGGCAGTGTTGGAGGGACAGGTGCATAATCCGATACTGGCAGTGTTGTGAAACTAGTGGTAATTTGGTAAATGAGTCCATGTAGAAGTAAAAATATAAACAATTGAATTTGTATAAATGGGTCGATATTGATGTAATTATAAACAATTGAGTCGAGGAGGAACAGTGCCTTGAAACCATTTTTTATAGAAGAAACGTCTTAGACATAAAAATAGTCATTCTTATACACCCCCTTGAGGGATAGGAACCACCTATTGGTGTAAGAGGATTTATCAAATATTCGAATAGTGTATTTGTATCCTGTTTGTTAGAACTTTGCTTGGCCTGAACCAAGTCCTAGCGCAAGCCAATGTTCACCACTGCCACAAACCCTCTTAGATGAGGAGCTAAATCCCTGCGGCTTGTAGATTGCATGCCCGTCCTCAATATTTAACTTTAACGTTTCCATGGAACTTCTCTGTGTCTTGAGATGAATTAATGAAAGATACTTTAGTGGTTGCGTCAGAGCTCTGAGGGTGTTTGATTTAGTTAGTGGAGCATCTAATTTTATAGTGTTGCATCCAATTGAATAGTGTTGCATCCATCATCAGAGTTGCGCATTCTGGAACTTCCTTCAGCCGTTCATTCTATGGTCGGAACCACCCCTGGGCCCAACCCGCCCTGCTCACCTTCAACGTAGAGTCAAATTTATTGCCATGGGCCCTACAATTTTCTCTTTCATCAATACCTTGCCTCTCCCCTTCTGCAACGTCTGTCCTACTTTTCTTTCTGTGAGATTAGAGAATTCTGCAGTTTCATATGATGGTGCTTCTCTTTTACAGCTACATCTGCATAATATGCTTCCTTTTTACAGCTACATATGCAGAATAAGCGTTTCAAATATTAAAACCCTATTTTTCAAACTTGATATTAAATTTATGTTCTTTATAAATCAGTGTACGAGAACAAAGCTTGGAGTCTCCTCTACCTTCTACAAGGTTTTCAATGCACGATGATGTAAACTCATCTCCTCCTGCTTTCTTTGACCTGCAGCCTTTGGGGATAACAGGCTTGAGCATGAACATCACAAAATGGATTCAACAATGGTTCTTTCCCAAATAAATTTGAGAAAACAAAGTATTTTTATATGATTTCATCATTGAAATAAACTCTACTTGAAATTTAATCAATAATGGCTGAGCTAGGGTACAAGGGCACATGATTAGGTCAAAATTTTTGGCAAACCTAGTGGTAAGTGAAAGTTGATAAAAGCCCCTCGGACGGTCGGACCCAGTGAACCTGCTTTCATCTACTCGTTCACACAAAAGTTAACATTCGGACCCTGCTCGTTGTGAATCTTGACGGCTTCACTTACCATATCTCTCGACCTGTTTTGCCACCGTGACAGCTAGCAAGAAGATTAGAGATGTATATTTGCATAAATTTTCCTTCTAAAATTTTACGATGTGTCTCTTTGGCCGCAAACTGCAATTGGAGCCCTCTATGATCTTTGTTTCTTTTAAAAGGTTTTAGGAAATGAAATCCAACTATGAGTTAGATATAAAGAGTCAAGACGATAACAATCACAAGAAGGGGATGATTAAATCTCAACTTGTTTCTCATGACGAGGATTTCGGGTTGTGTGGTGAACAAGGTGAGGGTGAGAGAAGGTAGGTCATCGATTGAGACCCAATTTGATGGTCATGCCCACGAATAAATCTGTCAAGATCAAATCGGCTAATTGAATCGAAATCACCTTAATAAAACAAATTTGATTTACATTAGAACGAAAACCATAGGCAAGATTTTAAAACTCCGTTCAATCTTCCAGTTACCAAACCCTTATTCTTCCCTTCGCTTCACGCCTTCTGTTACCCTCAATCCCCCTTGCACACGGTGAAAAGCCGGTGCAAGGTGAAGACACGAGACATGATTATTAATTCTCTTTTGTTCCACAACTTAGTGCCTACTAAATTACACTGCAGCAAAACTACGAGATCTTTCGGAAAGGTTACTACTTGGATGAAGTTCAATTTTGGGTTGGGTAGGTCTGACAGGATTGCTTTTTACGCCTATATATTGTGCTGAAGACCTCGATCCAAGATGCAGATTACCCATCAAAATTTCATGGGCAACACGACCTCGTAATAATGCAGATGTTCTTGTCCTCCTCACTGATTATTGCACACATTAAAAAGAGGCCACTAGGTTCCACAATAAGCATAATATAAGATATGTTATGTCCAGTCCATTGTTGATAAATAGAGTTAATAGTGAGGGAAGGGAATGAAAGGCTGAAGCTCACCGTTTCCCAAAGCATTGGACAGAGTGAGTCAGGTTCCTACGCCTCTGGAGACTGGACGACCTCACCTATGGAGTCCTGGGTGCCATTACACCAGACAACTGTATATATCCTTCCGACAACTACCTGCCCCAAATAACTACTCAATTACCATAAACATAAAAACAAATCCAGTATTAATCCAAACTCACCGACAATGGCAGCCATTAATTTCTTTCATTATTGAGCCATGAGAGCTGAAGACCTGATATTCTCACCCGCTTACACTGTAGGCACTTTGATGCCACCAAAGTGCCATGCTGGGGCTTACATTAAAGGCACTTACTTTGATGCCACCGATGAATGCTAAACTATGAAAGCTGAGGACTTTGATATTCTTATCAGTTTTGCTTTTATAGCTGGTTTCTTTGTTTGATTTCTTCTTTAGATGATATCAGTTTTGCTTAAATGGGATTCCATACGTGACATCATAACTGGATGTTTTCAGTTATGTCTTTCAAAAGTCTTATGTCTTATTTCTTAATGGGACCAAATATTCTATTTTGGGATCAATCAAATTGAGGCATCATCTTTCACTCTTCTTATTTTGGCATTAATAGATTTAAGGCATCATCTCTCAGTTGCCCCTTTATTTTGACATTAGTAGATTTGAAGCATCATCTGTAGCCCCTTTATTTTGGCATTAGTAGATTTGAGGCATCATCTGTCAATTGTCCCTTTGTTGTAATAAGATAACTTTTTTTGTTAGAGATCTTGTGAACTTTTTTTTCATTGGTAAAATTAAGCGGGGAGGGTGCTTGGCATTTATTCCACCGTGATGGAGGGTTTCCTTAATCATATATTATTTGATTAAGCTCTTCCCATATAAAACTTAGAGAAGGGGGTGCACAGGATCTATTTTCACCGTGATGCAGCCTCCTCTTGATCCTTCTTTTATTCGACGGTCCTATGTGATAAAGTCCTATTATAAGTTATAACATTTGTACGGGCTCTGTTAAGGATTTTATGCTGGTTTTACTTTTTACTTTCTGGTTTTGTTTTTATATGTAATTTGTATATCTCCTTTATTTTTCATTTATCTACTTAAAAAAAATATTTTCATCTTGTCTATTTATATTTATTTGAGATACAACATATCTGCTGTGAATATGTTTTTTAGTATATTCTTCGTCTCTGGGTTTTTGAGAACGATCAGACCCTTTCTTTGTGTTGTCTGTTCTCTCATTCAACTTCAGAGAGTTTTGAAAGAGTATCATGATTCATAACACAGGAATGTTTAAAGATGGGAAGATGTTTTAAGAAAAGATTTGATGGTTGGAAACGTGTAAAGATGGTTTGTTTTTTCAAAGTATATATTTTTTCTGTATGGACAGTTTTTAAGCCATTGATATGCTTTGTAATATCTATAAATTGTATTTGGAAGTTGTAGAAATGTAGTTATTTTATGGAAGCTGTAGAAATGTAGTCATGCTACTTTTGACTGGAGAAATAATGCGTACCACGCAATTATTGTCTTTTTGGAAATTGTTAGCGTAGATTTACTTTTTTCTCAGATGAACAAACATTTTCGGAGAGTATCTGTTGAAGTAGTATTGACATGGCGTTTAGTGTATATTTAATTTTTTTGTCAGATTAACAAACGTTGTTTCCGAAAGTATCGGTTGAAGTAGTATTGACACTGTTTTGGAAAGTATTTGTTTAAAGTAGTATTGGAATATGAACAGAGGAAGGATGGCATGACAGAAACCATGAGGACCTACTTCATTAGCTTTGGCCTTTGAATCAGAGAAAGTTATCAATTGTGAGACTTGAAAGTTTATTGCATGATGTTCCAAAGACTTTCTCTTATTTGTCATTTTCTATATGCACTTATTATCCAAAGTGGAAGCTAAACAGGGTTTCAATCTTATGTTAGTATGGCATAACTGTTGGTAGAGGATGCATGAGTATTTAATCCAGAGAGTATTATTGGACCATGATTAAACAATTGTAAGACTTTCAAAGTACAATTTAAATGCTAACATAACTGTTGGTAGAGGATGCATGAGTATGTAATGCAGAGTATTATTGGACCATGATTAAACAATTGTGCGACTTTCAAAGTACATTTTAAAGCAGCCAAAGTCTATTTCTATAGATAACTAAGTATACTTAACCGCAATTATGTAATGAATGCCAAACAAGAAGATTAAATATATGCTTGCGTGGCATAGATTTTTCGACAGAAACATACAGTATGAAGTTTCATTGTACCTACCTGTGTGAACTTCTATATAACTAATAGAAGTCATTGTTTTGTGATTCTTTTCTAAGGGGATTGTATCCAAGTCTTGCTACTGTAGTGTTTAATATCTTTTTTGGGTTGTTGTAAGCTTAATCCAACAAGATACATAGGCACAATATGGTTGACTGAAACGAAACAGACATAGGATATTGAGTGAATGACATGTGAAACGCTGCAACTTCTTATTTATTGCAATTATTCTATTAAGTGAAAGGCACCATCCTATTTGCCCTTCCTTCAGTCAATAAAAAATAATCTTTCTGGAGCCTAGTTTCTCCGTAATTTCTAGATAGATTAGTTGGTAATTTCACAACTGAAAGGGGGAGCGAGGTACGAGCGAGTGCTCTCTCTGTTTGTAGGGGCCCAAAGGGAGGGTGGAGTTCTCTTCTGAGAACCTGGCCATTGTTAGAATGAAAGTAAAATTGGTTAGAATGAGCTTTGCTATTTTACTTTCTTATATTTTAGTGTTTGATGTGTTTCACGTTGTAGTGATAAGCTCAATTTGCTCAATTACATAAGAAATATGTAGTTGTAAGCTCAATCATGTAAATGTAAGAAATATATGATAGGAAATATAGAAATTCCAATGCAAAGATAACATTTTATGGCATCATTGGAGTTCTCCACAAAGTAGTCTTGAAACACAAAAGTGGCAAGGTAATTCTTCATAAAGCCAAGGCTTCAAGACACAAAAATACTAATCCCCAACGATGCACAAAAGTGGCAAGGTAATTATTCATAAACCCAAGATTTCAATACACAAAAATACTAATCCCCAACGATGCATCAGTGATGAAGGATCCTCTACCTATGCCATGGCATTAACTTGCTAGAGAGATGCATCATTGATGAAGGATCCTCTACCTATGCCATGGCATTAACTTGCTAGAGAGCTTTGGGATGCCCCGGAATAATTCCATCATCTACACTATTGAAATATTTTGATAGTTAATCTTTTAAAGACTATAGGATCATCACTACCTTTCTCCCCACGCTTGGGGAAAGACAATCTTGATCGAAGTAGAAGTGTTTGATGCATTACTAGACTATAATATTATTTTGAGATAGAGTTGGTCATATGTATTCAGGGTTATTCAATTTTCCCATGAAGGAACAATCATTACTATTGACTAGTTAGATTATTACCCATCTGACTCTAGAAACAACTTGTAATTGACTATTGCAATCCTTGGTAATTGTAAATAAACATTGGAAGAAACTTTGGATAGCATCAATACATGGAAGTACAAATATTAATCTCTGGGTTGTTTTACTTACCCACACCGATTTGTTATATCAACACTTCCCCATCTTTACCATATCTTCTGTTCCAATCACGACCATACCTCCCCATCTTTACCATATCTTCTGTTCCAATCACGACCATGCATAAAGACTCCATGTTTGAGATTAATACTATGGGAACGACTATGCCTTTTTCCATGGTTGAATTGTCTCATCTGTCCACGTTTGAGATTTTGGTACTATGCGAACGATAATGCCTTTTTCCATGGTTGAATTGTCTTATCAGTCCATACAGATGGCTTCCATAGACGTTGATCAAAATTTCCACATGTAGGAGGAGTATGATACATATACCTAGCCCATTTTGGGATGCCAATTCTGCTCCTTCCAACGATTCCTTGGATACTTTTGCATTTAGATGAAGCCACCATGGAATCATTACTGAATCCAGAATAAACTCGTGAAGATATGTATCATCATGGAATCATTACTGAATCCAGAATAAACTCGTGAAGATATGCATCGTCTCTCATCCTTTTAGTCGATCTTGAGAATATGGAGGTTGGCCTTGGAAAGCCTCCTTCATATTGGAGATATTGATTGGTACCAATGCCCTATGTTTTAAAAAGGTAATTTAGCCAATATTTTGAAAACAATACCTATTTATATCTCCATCAAACTTCTCATTGGTGCTAAAAGTTATTATCTAGAAATTAAGGAGTCCACCTTTTTAAGCAATTTCATGATGATTTTGCTTGGTCCTATGAAGAAATTCTTGACTTTATTCTCCATATCGTTAAACAAGAGATTAAAACTCAATCTAGCTTGGCAAAAGCTTCGTTTGGTTGATGTGAAGAAAGTAGTTGCTATTAAGGTAGAGTTGGAGAAGTTACTCCACAATGGCTTCATATATATATTTCAGCAGCTATTGGATAACCGACTTGCAATGACACCTCTTGGGAATGAGACTGGCTCTCGGTGACCATCTCCTCTCCTTATTGGCACTGTTAATGACATCTTGGCATCAACTACTGATTGGCGTATGAACTTACCTCTTGTGAATAATAGTATATAATGCTTGATAATTACCTTCGTCTAGTCCAGCTAGGTGGCAATCACATTCCCCAGGCCCTGTATCGTTATATATATTGCCCCCTTGATAGAATGGGTATTCAATAATGTTTCGATGGATAAGAAACTTGGCTTCATAGATATATTGCCCCCCTTGATAGAATGGGTATCCAATAATGTTTCGATGGATAAGAAACTTGGCTTCATAGATATATTGCCCCCCTTGATAGAATGGGTATCCAATAATGTTTTGATGGACAAGAAATGTGGTATGATTTTACTTTGTATTGATTTTAGTGATTTTAATGAAGCTGAGCCTAAATACAATGATCCTACCTTATTCGTTTACTAGATTATAGAATGATCCTTGCATTTGGCACCCAAGCTGTTCACATCCCATAGGATCGAGAGTCTGTATAGTTTGACATACTAAGTTGAATCCACATTTAGTTCAATGACACCTCTTGGGAATGAGACTAGCTCTTGGTGACCATCTCCTCTCCTTATTGGCACCGTTAATGACCTCTTGGCATCAACTACTGATTGGCGTATGAACTTACCTCTTGTGAATAATAGTATATAATGCTTGATAATTACTTTCGTCTAGTCCAGCTAGGTGGTAATCACATTCCCAAGGCCCTATATCATTATATATATTGCCCCCTTGATAGAATGGGTATTCAATAATGTTTCGATGGATAAGAAACTTGGCTTCATAGATACATTGCCCCCCTTGATAGAATGGGTATCCAATAATGTTTCGATGGACAAGAAATGTGGTATGATTTTACTTTGTATTGATTTTAGTGATTTTAACGAAGCCGGGCCTAAATACAATGATCCTACCTTGTTCGTTTATTAGATTATAGAATGATCCTTGCATTTGGCACCCAAGCTGTTCACATCCCATAGGATCGAGAGTCTGTATAGTTTGACATACTGAGTTGAATCCACATGTAGTTCCTCATATTGTAGCTTATTGGCCAACCCCCTCAAACCCCAGCTTGGAGTTTCTCTTTTTTGACTCCTAAAACAATTAAAAGATTGTTGAGTGATTTTGTTTCTCTTAGACTCGTTAGAGGATGTGAAAAACATTTGTCCGATATAAGTTTACCCATTTTTCGGGGTGGATGGACTATGTACAAAAAATGAATACTCTAGTCCCTTTCGACTAGAAGAGTGTTCTCCATCACACTTTTATGCTTTTTCAGGTCTTGGAGTCTAACTTTACGAAAAAGACCAACATTGGAGTCTTCTTACCGTTTTCAGATTCTCTAAAACTGAAAACATCGGCGAGCATAAACTAATCCGGGCTTGATAAAATCAGCGGGATAGTGTTATTTTGAGCACACTTCTATACCTTTTTTGAGCTCCTTAAACCATGAAGAAGGTTAAACTTTTGCTTTTAAGCACCCACTGCAGTTCATATCTAGTTTTTTGTAATACCCCGGTTTTGACCTCATGGTATTATAATTGTACATGATGTATATATTGTATTTAAATCATGGCGAGGAGCTCAAGGCCAAGGCCCTGCCATTGATTTGGTGTTTTATGTATTGGCAATCAAGATTAATGCTGATGGTTCTCATGCTGGTCAAACATGGTATATTTTCGAGGTATTATGTAAATACACAATTTAATAAAATACCACAACTAGCTATGCACTGCAACGAAAGAGACGGGGGCATGATTTCACAAGGAATAGGGAGCGAAATTATCCAAACCCTTGAGCCGGTAGGGTGAGACTAGATGTCGATGAGAGAAACCATAAGCTCTCATCTACCCTTTTTGTCCTCTATACTTAATCATTCAATTCTTCCAAAAGTTAGTTGAGCCAGTTAATGACTTGGGCAGAGTGAGGCATGGCAGTCGGTTTTGTGGCTGAGCAAGCCTACAGTATGGGGAAGCCGCATTCTTGCTTCTGAAGCAAGCAGTCACGTGAATGCGTGCCTGAGTCATTCATCCCTTATCCCTTAGTTGCCAGAAAGGGGACGATTGTTCACTGTGGTTCGTTGTTCATTTTTCACTATCTTGAGTCACGGAATGGGTTGTTTAGTAGAGTTCCTCTTCATGCAACGAGAGCTAGCAGAGTATTGCTACGCGTGTCTGTAGTGTTTTTTTGTGTTACAGAGTGGTATGGAACCTTGGTCTCTTGTACAAGTGAGACCTTGTTTTTTTTCTGTATTACAGATTGGTATGGAAACTTGGTTGTCTGTGTTACAGAGTGGAGCATGTGTTGCTGTGTTACCTTGTGGTTTGTTGTTATGTGTGCCTTGGTTTGGGTCTGAAATGTATGCAAGATTTATGAGTGGAAGAGACGTTGAATTGGCTTGATAAACCTAGTGTAGAGAGGAACCTCACAAAAAGATAAGAGTGGCTTGTGAATCTTCTATGCACAACTTGAAGAGCATTGGAAAGGGAGGTATAGTCTGAGAGACTGTACATCAGAGAAGGGGATACTTTCGGGTGTTGGGTGTGTAGGTATTGTGGATGCCAGGCCAGGGAAGGTATAGTTCGAGGGACTGTACATTAGAGAAGGGGATACTTTCGGGTGTTGGGTGTGTGTAGGTATTGTGGATGCCAGGCCAGGGAAGGTATACTCCGAGGGACTGTACATCAGAGAAGGGGATACTTCCGGGTGTTGGGTGTGTAGGTATTGTGGATGCCATGCCAGATAGATCTTGTGGAGGTGTCTTTAGCTTTGTGAATGAGCCACTAGTTAAGCCATTCTACCTTTCCATTGCCTTAGCAGCCTGATAAACCCAAATGTAGATTGGCTTGGCTGACAACCTGATAAACCCAATGGTATATTGGCTTGGCTAGGTAGCTTGATAAACTCAATCATATATTGGCTTGGCTGAGTATCTTGATAAACCCCAGCAATGTGTTGGCTTGGTTGTGTCTTGATGTGCATTTGGCCATGTGTGTTGGCTTGGCTGTGTCTTGATGTGCATTTGGCCATGTGTGATCCCTGACTGGACAACCTGATAAACCCAATTGTTAGCTGGCTTGGTTGAGTAGCTTGATAAACTCAACAGTGTGATGGCTTGGCTGAGTAGCTTGATAAACCCATCTATTAGTTGGCTTGGCTGGTCCTCGATGTGATTGTTGGCTTGACTGCTTGCAGCTTGATAAACCCAACTGTTAGTTGGCTGGCTTGGCTCAATAGCTTGATAAACCTAGCAGTGTATTGGCTTGGTTGCCTGCAGCCTGATAAACCCAACATTTTAGCTGGCTTCGTTGAGTAGCCTGATAAACTTAGCAATGTATTTGCTTGGTTGGACAGTCTGATAAACCTAACTGTATGTTGGCTTGACTGTGTTTGATATGTTCAGGCTATGTGTGAGCTTTCTGTTCCTTGTGGAATTTATGCCTTGCTCAGGGGTGGCAGTTGTGTTGAGAAGTTAATGAACACAACTGACCTATGGTTGGGTGAAACGTTGCATTGACATAGCTAATTGCGGGACAACTTCATCTTCAAGATAAGTATTCTCTGTTATATTATTTCTGCAATGTATTTGCTTATGAATGTACTAAATATGTTGAATGCTTATTAAAGATTTAAGTAGAGTTTACTGTTGTTGAATGTCCCTGCATATTGCATTTGTATATGCCTTGTGTTTTTCCACTGCATTTTGCTTAAGTTCATGGAGGCTAGAAGCCCGGTTATAGAGTCGGAATGCATATGACTTAAGCATTTATGCACCCCAGAATCTGCCGGCGGAAGGTGGGAGGTGGAAAGAGAAGTTGAAATAAGGCAAAATGTTGGTTTTCCGCACCCTAGAATCTGCTTGCGGAAGGGGAGAGGCAGAAAGAGAAAAAGGATAAGGCAAAATGTTGGTTTTCCGCACCCGGAAATCTGCTTGTGGAAGACAAAACGCGGAAGCGGGAAAAGGCCGAAAAATTATAAGGAAAAATGTGTTTTTTTGCATCCCGGAATCCGCCGCAAAAGGCAGAGGGCAGAAAAAGAAGTATGGCAAAATGTTGAGTTTTTGATTCTTGAAGTTTGCAGCGGAATGTTGTTAAATGATTTCGTCATATTTTTAGTTTCCGATTATTGAAGTTTGCAGCGGAATGCCGAAGGCAGAATGTGGTTAAATGATTCCGTTGTATTTTAAGTTTCCGATTCCTGAAGTTTGCAGCGGAAGGTGGAATGTGGCTAAATGATTCCGTTGTATTTGAAGTTTCTGATTCTCGAAGTCCGAAGCGGAATGCAGAAGGAAGAAAAGTCAGGTTCAGTTCGGAAATGACTTTTCTGTTTACATAATGGATTTGTAAGTTGCGAAACGGTTGTTACAGTGGTTTTTAAGCCTAAGAATGAATGTTAAAGGATGAACATGACCCATGACTGCCTTTTAAGAGAAAGAAATAATAAGTTTTAAAATATTAAGCATATAAGTCAACGTGTATGGGCACGTGGGTACATGGACATCGTGGTATCAGAGCGAGCAGTGAAGTTGCATCCCTCCCTTGTATGCTGATGTAGAAGGGAAGAGGATGTGATAGTGTGGTATCAGAGCCATTGGTTACAACATTGGGCCTAGATGGGCCAAGTGAATAGTTTCCAGTGCTATTGATTACCACGCCATCGTTATATAACTAACAATATGTTTATTCACATTTTGCAATGTCATAGTACAGTTTGGAAAAGTTGGTTTTGGATTGGTCATGAGAATCAACAATATGAATGATGCGCATGATTCCTATGAGCTCGAGGCAGATGCTATGGGGGAAAACATTCGAGTTGAGAATGTTGAAAAAGAATCCAATGGAAGGAGATATCAAGAGACTCCCCCAGATATTGCAACCACCATGAGAACCCCAAGGGTGGAGTTGCAAAGTTACAAAGAAGATAATGAAAGAATGAGTAAAGCTCAGGAAAAGCAGAATCAACTAAATGCAACCGTGCTGCAGAGTTTGATAGACATCCAAAAGCATATGGACTCTAGGCATCGGACAATAAATCCAGAAGGAAGTAGGAGCAGTGCCAAAAGAAGAAAAATGTCTTATAGTGGATCATCTGACTTTGAAGGATTCACCGGGGGTTCAAGCTCTTCATCTCACATGAATAAGAGGAAGAGGCCCTACCGTAACCGTTCATGTGATGAATTTAAGAAGGCAAAGCCTCCTACGTTCAATTGTGAGGTAAAGACTGGTCAAGAAGCTGAAGCTTGGCTTCTTGGGATGAGAAAATATTTCCAAGTCTAGGACTAGGGAAATATGAAGGCAAGGGTAGCCATCTTCAATATGAATGGAAGAGCATCTATATGGTGGGAGCACCTCAAGGAAGTGAAGAAGATCAATGACATAAAGATCGTGTGGAAGCAGTTCAAGAAGTATTTCAAACAGAAGTATCTCTCTGACAGGTACTATGATGACAAGATTAAAGAGTTCCATGAGCTGAAATTGGGATAGTTGACCATGGAAGAATATGCAAACAAATTCTTGGAACTGTTGAGGTATGTCTGGTATATTAGAGATGATAAAGTGAAATTTCAATGTTTTCTAAGTGGGATACCTCAGTCATACAAAGACATGATTGAGTTTGATGAACCTCGAACTCTAGAAGAGGCTATAAGGAATGCCAAGTATTGTTATGATCAGAACAAAAGCAAACATGATTTCCATAAGGCATGTAAGGGCAGGAGGAATGTAAAGCTTGACCAAAGGAAGAAATGTTTCAAGCCTTCTAACTTCCAAAATCAACGAAGACAACCATCACAAGAAGTGACTACGTCAGCCAAAGTGATGGAAGACAGGCTAAGAGATCCAAAAGATCCAAGAGAACCACTATAATGTTGGGGATGTGGAGGAAACCATATGTGTAGGAACTGTCTGCATGAGAATGGAAATGTAAGGCAAGTTCACAACATTCAAAAAGCAAAAACTATGGGTCAAGTGGCAAGGACCATCCCTAAAATCTATGCAGTGTTAGAGGATCGCTGGGCAGATCATCAATCAACCGTGGTAGAAGTTGAAGGTAAGATTGCAGAGCTATTTGTTTTTGTTTGGATTGACCTTGGATCTACTCACAATTATATTACTCCTAAAATTATTGAGATTTGTGCTTTTAAGAAGTTAAAACATAACAAATCATGGTTAGTTCAACTAGCCACTGGAACCAAGAGAAAAGTTAGTGAAGTGGTAGAGAAATGTCCATTTGTCATGGATGGGTTAGTCACCTATGCAGACTTGAATGTTCTGCCACTTGGTTCTTATGATATTCTCATTGGAATGGACTGGTTAGAAGTGCACAGAGTTAAGCTTGATTGTTACAATAAGACTTTTGAATGCATGGATGAAGAAGGAAATCCAAGGTTTGTAAGAGGCATTCCAAAGGTGATTTCTGTTAGGGAAAATTTCAGCAATGCAGCTGAAAAAGTTATGTAGGAAATGTTGTATATTGTATGCAGCCCATGTTTTGGAGGCAACAGAGAATGAAACTCTTGGGTTGGAGGACTTTCATGTATTGCAAGAATTCAATGATGTTTTTCTTGATGAGATTCCAGGATTTCCTCCAAAGAGTGACATTGATTTTACAATTGACCTTGTGCCTGGAGCAACACCAATGTTCAAGACACCCTACATGATGAGCACACCAGAATTGTTAGAGCTGAAGATGCAGTTGCAGGAATTGTTGGAAAAGCAGTATATCAAGCCTAATGTGTCCCCTTGGGGAGCATTGGTTCTGTTCGTGAAAAAGAAAGATGGCACACTCGGGTTATGTATTGATTATAAACAATTGAACAAGGTTACTATGAATAATAAGTACCCTTTGCCTCGAATTGATGACCTTTTTGATCAAATGAGGGGAGCAAATGTATTTTCCAAGATTGACTTGAGGTCTGGTTACCATCAGGTAAGAATAAAAGATGAAGATATTCATAAGACAACCTTCAAAACAAGGTATGGACACTTGAGTTTGTAGTGGTACCATTTGGTCTCACAAATGCACCAATTACATTCATGTGTCTCATGAATAATGTTTTCAGCAAGTATTTGGACAAGTTTGTTTTTGCCTTTCTAGATGACATTTTTATTTATTCTAAGAATGAAGAAGAGCACGAAGAACATTTGAGGTGACATTGCAATCGCTAAGGGAGCAAAAGCTGTATGCAAAGTTGAGCAAATGTGACTTCTATAAAGATAAAATTCATTATTTGGGGCACTTTATCTTAGATGAAGGAATATCTGTGGACCCTGAGAAGATTGAGGCCATTATGAATTGGCCAACTCCAAGAAATGTGACAGATGTGAGGTCTTTTATGGGACTTGCAGCATGATATAGGAGGTTCATTGAAGGATTCTCCAAGGTTGCACATTCAATCACTTCTTTGCAAAAGAAGGGGATAAAGTGTGAATGGACACCAAGATGTGAAGAAAGCTTCCAACAGTTAAAGAATCTTCTCACAAGTGCACCAATTTTGAAAATTGCAGACCCATAGAAAGACTTTGTGGTGTGTACTGATGCATATGTAATCAAGGACTTAGAGGAGTTCTTATGCAAGACAACCACGTGGTGTACTATGAGTCCAGAAAATTGAAAGGACATGAGAATAACTATGCTACTCATGATATAGAACTTATAGCTATAGTACATGCTCTCAATATGTGGAGGCATTGCTTAATGGAAATGAAATTTGAGCTAAAGATAAACCAGTGCGGCCTGAAATACTTGTTTGATCATCCAACTTTAAATGCTAGGGAAGTTAGATGGCTGGAGTTTTTGTGTGAGGTTTTTTTGTCGGAGGTTCTATGCCTAGAGTCAGCCACCATAAAGACCTCTGTAGCATAGTTTTTTTTTCATATTTTGCATCGTTTTTACCACGAGTTGTCGACCCCCTCCAGTAGTCGCTCCACGTCTAGTTGCAGTGAGTCCATTATACAACTCTGTCGCATCATTTGCACGTGAGTGGGTGGACTTAACACATCCACCTCGCCTCTGCGTTGTTCAATTTTGAAAATTACAGACCCAAAGAGACTTTATGGTGTGTACTGATGCATGTAATCAAGGACTTAGAGGAGTTCTTATGCAAGACAACCACGTGGTGTGCTATGAGTCCAGAAAATTGAAAGAACATGAGAATAACTATGCTACTCATGATCTAGAACTTGTAGCCATAGTACATGCTCTCAAGATGTGGAGGCATTGCTTAATGGGAAGGAAATTTGAGCTAAGGACAAATCACTGCGCCCTGAAATACTTGTTTGATCATCCAACTTTAAATGCTAGGCAAGCTAGATGGTTGGAGTTTTTGTGTGAGTTTGATTTTGAAATCAAACACAAAAGGAAATGAAAATAAGGTGGTAGATGCACTCAACAGGAAGGTGCATGTGGCATCTCTTAGTACTTGCCAATCAGATTTGAGACAACAAATTATTAATCATACTGCTGAGGATGAAATGTATATGCAGATAAAAGACAAGTTGCAACAACAAAGCCTTGAAAATAAGTATGAGGGATATAAATGGAAAGTAGATGAAGTTCTTACCTATAATAATAGAATTTACGTTCCAAATGTAGTAGACTTGAGGATAATTGTTATGGATGAAATCCATCAAGCAAAGCAATATTTTTGGCATGGAATGAAAAATGACATCGCTAAGTATATTTATAAGTGCATGAAATGTCAATAGGTGAAGGTTGAGCATCGACACCCAGTAGGTTTATTGCAGCCTTTGCCAGTCCCATAATGGAAATGTGAAGTTATTTTCATGGATTTTATTACAGGATTGCCAATGACTGCGAGACAACATGATTCCATCATGGTTGTTGTGGTGGACAAGTTGACAAAGGCATCACATTTTATACTGGTCAAATCCACATATAAAGTTGATGCCATTGCAACGATCTTCATCAAAGGAGATTTTTAGATTGCATGGATTGCTTAAGGCAATAATTTTTGACAGGGATATTAAGTTTACTTCCAATTTTTGAAAAAGTCTGTTTGTAGATTTGGGTACAAAGCTGAACTTCAACACCACCTACCATCCTCAGACTGATGAACAATCAGAGAGTGTGAATTAGGGGCATGAAGACATGCTTTGCATGTATGTGATGGACAAACCATTCAAGTGGGAGGATTATTTACATTTGGTAGAGTTTGCATATAATAATGAACAAGCATCATTGGGAATGAGTCCATACGAAGCTCTGAATGAGTGTGGCTTTTGATGATGTAACCATAATCTGTTTAGAGTGGAGTGGTTGTATGTGTCTTCCTGGCAAGCCCCAACTTAAGATGCCTTACTTGTAAGCCCCAAAGTACAGATACTAGACCTTTATTTTAGATTCCCTGGATTTATTAAGCTGCATTCTTTCAGAATCCCAAAGCACAGATCCATATAATCCATGCTTAAACACTCGATTTACTAAGTTGCTCAAGTTCCAGTGTAACCTAGATCACTAGAAGTCGGTCGCCGAAGCCAATTACCGATGGTTGTCGGGAGTTGGTTACCCATCCCTCCGTGACCAGTTACCGGCCAAATCGTCTTTCTCGTCTTACCCATCCCTCTGTGACCAGTTACCGGCCAAATCGCCTTTCTCGTCTTACCCATCCCTCCGTGACCAGTTACCGGCCAAATCGCCTTTCTCGTCTTACCCATCCCTCCGTGACCAGTTGCCGGCCAAATCGCCTTTCTCGTCTTACCCATCCCTCCGTGACCAGTTGCCGGCCAAATCGCCTTTCCCGTCTTACCCATCCCTTCGGCCAAATCGCCTTTCCCGTCTTACCCATCCCTCTGTGACCAGTTGCCGGCCAAATCGCCTTTCCCGTCTTACCCATCCCTCCGTGACCAGTTGCCGGCCAAATCGCCTTTCCCGTCTTTCCCATCCCCACCTTTTGTGACCGGTTACTGGCCAAATCGTCTTTCCCATCCCTACCCTCTGTGACCAAAATGGAAAGGATACCTAATGGGTTCCTCACCAACGATTTGGCCTGTAACCGGCTCCTGGCTCTCGGCTTCGTCGACTACGTTTTAAGTTAATTTTATAAATATACATTTTTTAATCTAATACAATTTTATTCCCGAAGTGCAAAATCTATCACAACTTTCATATGGAAATTATGATAGGTTACATAAATATTTGTTATATTATATTATTTTATTATTTAATAATGCCACGTAATTTTTGTAAATTGTGCACATTAATTTACCCCACTACGCTACAGCTTGTCACGCCGTAAATTATCACCTGTACGTCGAAGGTCAGTTAGATGGAATGGCAAGCGACAACGCCATTCGACACATCACACGCTTAGCTGGACATACCATCGGTCTCGCACTTAGATTTTTTTCTCCACTCGGCTTTCTAACAGATTAGCTTTCTTTTGAAGAAACTTTAAACCCCAGTGTGCACTCTCTAATTAAACCCTAACTCATCTTATTAACCTTTAGTATGACTTAGATTTTTAAGCTCAACGAGACGTGACGTGACAAATGATAAAAAAAAGCATGTATCTATACAGTGCTGGAATTTGGTTTTATTTTACTTGTCAAAATATTTTTTTTAACGTTTTGACATTTTATATTGCCTGCCATGAAATGTTTTGTTTAAAATTTTACACTTAAAGAATGAAGGTTTGCTAAAATTTTTACCCTTTAATAATAAAGGTTTGCTAAAACCAAGAGGAAGCCTGTAGTAATTCCTCCTCCACACATCCAAAAGGAAGTAGCTGCCAGTGATCTCAAACAATGTAGAATACCAAAACAAAACTTCAGTATCCATAGGACCAAATTGATAACAAAACCAACATAAGGCAAACGAGCGTTACTGTGAAACGAAAACAAAATAACTTATAACAATTGTATAATCATCTGGCCAGCTGGAACAGACCAAGGTTTGAGAAAGGTCAAATTTTGGCTAGTCAACAAAGCAGGTGAAGGTATATTATAGACCCGACGGTGGACGAATTTTTTGGATGGTCATCCATGGTAGTTGGCTATTGCAGGATGTTGTATACCCGTAACCCAATAATTATTAATAATGAGTAGAGGGATAAAGAGCCATTGTAGGTCAAATTTTCTAGATGGGCATCCATGGTAGGCTACATAATGTAATACCTAGGGAAAATTAAATTTCCAATGTCCTCGATACTAGTTGATGATGGTTACAGGGCAAGAAATGTAGACTTGGGACTATGTATCATCAGTACATTAGTGGAAAATAAAAATGGATAACGGGCACAAGGAAGCTGTGAAGGAATCTGGCGGAAGCAATGTACGTTAAAATATTTGCAGAAGTAAATGACCGAGTTTGCTTAGGAGCGAGATTGAGATCAATTTCACAGCCCTTACAACCTTCTCATTCTCTTGGATATATTATGTTATTTTCATTTTGCACTTTGCAGTTCGTAAATAAATTTGATTTACAGATAATACTCTGCAAAAATTAGCCAAGACACACTGAATCTGTTACCGTAACTCTCTAGAAATATTATTTTATGGTTAATTAATGTACTAACTGATGTACATTGTTATTGTATGTATCTCGATTCTCAACCATGTACTATCAACTCTGAGTATGGAGTTTAAATATATATACATTATGAAAAATATACAAAAAAAATCATAGTAGATTTTAAACAAATCTTTAAATCTAAATTAAAAAAATTCTACAAGCAATTACCTTTGAATGCTTTCCAAAACTGTGGACTGTGTGTCTAGAGTCCAGTCTCCGTTGACCACTCTCCAACTCCAAGGGATTATAGGCTCCAGCTCTAGCCTTCCGAGTTCCACTTTCAACTTTCAAATCACTTAGTTGAGCATTGAGCACTGAAATTTGTACTATGTAGTTGTTAATTACAATAGTTAAAAAAAAAGAAAAAAAAGAAAAAAAATTGTTAAATGACTTTTTTTTGCTTTAAAAAAAATCAAGAAAACCTACAAAACAGAAAATCATGGATGATGGAAATAATACTAACTTGATATATTTCACGTAAGTTTTAGTAAGACTTAAAACTGAAAATATGGTTGGAATTTAGAAAGTATAATTTTATATAATAATAAGATAAAAGTATTGATATTACTAATTTCTAAATTATTAATTTACTAGTAGTAATTTATAATGAAGTTTTAGTAATTATGTTGCCCTTCAAAAAAGTAGTAATATAATGATGTTTTGAAGATTTTATTGCTCTTCAAAAATACATTTAAATGATAAATTTACCTTTAAAAAAATGGTCTACTAAATTTTTTAATCGTATTTGACGGTCAAAATGCCCCATGACGGTCATTTTTCCTGTAAAATTCTAACAATTTATCTACACATCAATATATATCAGAAGCGAGTTGTCTAAACAGGGGACTTTTTGACCTCTAATTTCGGTTGGTTTTTATCAGTATTTTGTCATGAATCTTCACGGAATTTTCAAAACGCCTCAAAAACACTGCTTATGTTTGTTTTGTTAGTCAATTTCATTTTTGAGCTTAAAATCACCCAATAAACACCAGAAATTACAGATTTTGTGGATTAAATTCATCAGATTTTGGCAAAAAAACAGCCTCAAAGTCAAAAGTCCCCTACTTAGACAATTCTATCATTAGGAAAACCATAGAGAAAATGAATGAAAGACATTCAGCAAAATTATACGGAAAATAAATAAAGACATTTTAGCCCATGACATTTTTATATTTTAATTTCTTATAGTCTATGGTAGCTTATGCCATCCATGGTGATGAAGATGTTGATTTTCTTTTAAGCCCTGTACTTCATAACACTACGGGTAGACGTGGGGGCAGTGATCAAATTTGAAGGGTGGGTTTTAATTTCAATTGGAAGAGTATTTATTCTTTGAACCCTTCAGAGATGAAGGGAAATATAAATAATTGTACTTTAATTGACAAGTATAAATTAACTAAACCCTTGTTACAAAAAAAAAAGGTAAAAATATCAAATATCAATAATTGTACTTTAATTGACAATTATAAATTAACTAAACCCTCTAGGATGCATAATTGAGATGGTCGAATAGCTCTGCTAGGGTTTGTCGCTAATCCAAACCCTACTTTGCCCTCTGACTGTCCTTCCCTGCAACCTCTGTAAAGATCTTCGACTTCCAGCCAATTGCCAGGCTCTGCTTGACATCATGGTGTCTGCGTCAGGGGGGGGGGGGCAGCGAGTGACCCAGGCCCCTCCTTGTCTCCCCCAACAAAAAAGAGTTTAGAGATTCTCATGGGTCCCAGCAACTCATTGAGAATTGGTTCAGAGGACATTCCCATAAGGATGGACAACAAAACGCCTGTTGATAAGACAGCCGCCGCCCCTGAGTTGGACAAAGATAAACACCCTGCCAAAACAAATAAATCTTGTATCCCATGCTCGGTTGAGCACCCTTGTTTAACATTACTAGCGGCTAGGATAAATGCTAGAGCGCAAAAAATGAAAGATCAAACTCTAATCGGAAAATTTATGGGATTTTGGCCGATTGAACAGGCCCTTTGGGGTTGGATTGTAGCTAAATGGAAGCCTAAAGCGCACTTTGATCTTTTGTTAGGATCTAAAGGATTTTTCACCATCATCTTTCATCACCTGGAAGATAAAGCTCGAGTGGAAGAAGGAGTGCCTTACTTCTTCAATTCTGCAGGTTTATATCTAAGGAACTGGGTTGAACGCTTTTGCCCAGAAAAAGAGGAATTCTCTTGGGCCCCTATCTGGATATGCATGTTTTCGCTTCCGCAAGAATATTGGGATGAAGCTACCCTTCAAGAGATTGGAAATACTCTGGGTTTCTTTTTTTCGTACGACGGATCAAACAAGAATGAATAAATTTGTGTCTTCATGCACATTGCTCAGGCTCTTCTTGATGCGATTTGTCTCTCCCACGAAGATAGTGACT